>OY987276.1:16268074-16868074 GCA_963920785.1 Sphagnum contortum
TAGGGAGAGGTATGGAAACAAGATCCATAGACAAAAGCTTTGCTTGGTCATCTATTTCGCCTCAATACCAACAAAATCATGAAGAATGGCATGAAGACCTTGACAATGATGAGTTTGAACAGGTATTACCACAATATGTGAAAATGATACTATAGACTGAAGATCTAAAGGAACATGCTTTTATAACTAAATTAGTGTTTCAAACCAAAAGGGAACACAAAGTTGAGCATGACATTCCACCAATAATGACAATTGGTACTAAAATATAAAAGGTGGATGGGTGAATGTATTACAAACAAATGAGTCTGAGATTAGACCTGGCCATCAACATCAATTATTATTCAAAAAACAAGTTTGGAGTAGATATGGTTAAGCACAGATCAGCACTACATATTCACTATCAATTGTTGTAGTTTCTACAAACAAGAAAATCATCCATTCACAAATTGTTCATCTATTGAATGGGATGTACAAGATGCAATGAAATCATTTCCATATTCAAGCATAGAATCATCAAAATCCAGGAAATGATCACAATTTGTTAGCCAATCCATAGGACGTGGTAACAACAACACAACTACAAAACTACAAAAAATTATGCAACACCACTAAGCAAGGTGAAGTACAAAGGGCCCTTTCAAAAAGTAAAAGACCCTGACTCACCAAACCATGTCACTTTGCGCCAAAAAAAAAAGGATAACTACTAAGCATTTTATTATAAACCACACAACACTTGCAACTTTTAGAATTACAAAGTCCATGTTTAGAGTAAGGAATAGAGTATTACCAAATTCCACAACATTAAACAACAATGGCATACAAATTCATGGAGGGCTAGTACCGCATTTTTTTATAACAATTACTAATGGGGCACTTGCAAGGAGTTCCAATGATGACTACACACTCAACAAGATATGTGCCTATAACTCCAATCAGATATCCAATATTTGTAAAGAATGAAAAAATTCTTACATAAAACTAGTTGAGAATAGTTTTTTCTACAATAGAGTTTGATTAATTATTGAAATATTGATATCCACCATCCATTATGATTGTTGATTTTAGATGGTTTATATTATGACACATGGCACAATAAAAAAATTGCCATGTGGTATATTAATTGAATTTTGGAAACAAATAACTCTAAATTTATTTATTTATTTAAGTGCCTAAGTAGGTTAATACATAACCATATGTAGGTAAATTGGAAGGTCCTACATACCAATGTACCTACTTACCTACCTACTTAAGTAGGTAAAAAAGTAGGACCTACTTACCTACTTACTTACTTACTTAAATAGCCAAATAAGTAGGAAGGTAAAAGGGTAGGTGAGCTAAAAAGTAGTCACATAATTTTTTTAATTTTGTGTTGTGTTTTTTTTCTTAGGGTTATTTTTTATGAGCTCACCCAAAATGGCCCATGTATTTTAATGTGAGAATACAAAAGAAAAACACCTCTTTATATAGTTTATGAGATGAAACCTTGAAAACAAAACATTTGGGTGTAATCTTTTAATTGCACCTTAGTTGCAAATTGAATTGCAACTACAAAAACATTTTTCCCACATGTTTTGTGTTTGATTTTATTTTTTAAAATTATACAACTAAAGAGATAATTATCTAATAATCTATATATGTGAATAATTATCAAGTAATTAATTATTTGAAACAATAATCTTAGTTATTTTAATTATATTTTAAAAATTTAATACTTTTTATCAGAATAATTAATCTGAATTATATATTTAATCATTTAACATTATTATATTATTTTAATTAAATATGTGATAACTAATTAACTAGTTAATTCAAATAATTAATTATCAAAATAAGCCTTCAAAATCAATCACATGATGATTATGAACAAGGATGTGAAATATAGTAACAAAGTACATTTTTGTTTACAATTAGAAACAACATCACAAATTAGAAAAGCTCCAAGATAAAAGGTTGGTTTCAACAATAAATTGTCATTCATTCTTGGAATGCATTGAATTTTTGTTCACATAGTAAAACCCCATGTCAACACCAAGCATAGAACTTTGCATTTGTGATGTCCAACATGTTTGAGAAGGCTATCTAACTTGGAGCTAATAACTTCTCTTTTTCTTCAACAAAAATGTAAATCATGCATTTAACATAATGAACCTCCCCCTTATCATTACCAAGAAACTCTACCTATAGAAAATGAGCAATCCATGCATCCTAAAGCTTTTGAGAACCTTCATAGATCTATTTCTTCTTATTGGAATTCCCCTAGCATAGATCTTCAAGAGCTAAACCAAACAAGATGGGGTTATCATCAAATGGTAGTGGTGAATTTGGTGAACAAGAAGATGGCTTAGCCTCATTTTGAGGGGGCAAGGATAGAGGGTACAAAGGTTTATATTTGAAGTTTTTGGAAATTTACAAAGGGGCCATGATGCTCTAGATGATAGATCATGAAATATTTGAGCAAGAAACTTGAACCTTTACAACAAGGTTCAAAAGGTTTGAAGATCAAAATCAAAACAAGACAAATGCAACATTCACACAAGAAATAGTTAGGATTTAGGAAGGATAAAAAAAACTTGGAAAACATGCAAGAATCAAATTAAGAAACTTGCTTGGAATCATCGAAACCTTAAATGTTAATGCACAAAAATTAAGCAAATAAAATTATAAGAATTGAACAACAATTCACAAATCAAAAGATGGTCAATGAGATGCCAAAACATGCATTTTGTAATGTGGATTAATGCAACAAAGACCGTGGTCCCCTTATAGATGAACAACCTTAGGCCTTAACACTTGGAATCTAGTGGATTTTTAATTTAGAATCTAAATTTTTGAGATTATAATCACGCAATGTGTGTCAAACCTTGGTGTTTCATGAACCTTAACCTTGGTTCTTAACTCTTGATACTCAATTAATTAATGCAACAAACTTGAAAGCAAATTTTTCACATTGGAAAATTCATACCTTAATAAAAATGATCAGAATGAATTTGGGAATGGTGAAACTTGGACTCTAGAATGACAATTTGGAATTGCACAATGACAAGAATAGCCCATGCATTCTTGAAGTTTTTTTTTGAATTGTAAATTTTAGTTGTTTGTTGGAACTCTTGAAGACTTTTAGTACTCACAACCATTCACATTTCATACACAAAATTGCTCAAAATAGCCCCAAATCCAAACCAAGTTCCAACCATAAGTTTTAAGAATCCATAAGATTGCCAAAACAAAAAAAGAACCTAAATGAATGGAACAATATTAAAACTTACCTATCCTCAATGAGCAAATTGCAACATAATGCAATGTACAATGCATCTTGTATAATCCCAATGCATTCAAAAGTGCTACTGAATTCTAATTGTGTCAATGTCACAAGAAGCTAGCAAATTTTAAGTCTATGTCTAGAGCAAGTGTTGGCAAATGGGCTTTGAACTTGCAATGCATGATGATGAAAACCTCTTGGCTAATGGTTGCAATCTCAGGAAGAGGTGGTTTAGGGTTTACAAGACCATGGCAGTGTCACCACTTGTCACCATGTGAATCAAACAATTTAGGGCAAATTTTAAGGTTGGTTTTACAATGAACCTTTTGCAACTCCTTAACACATGTCACATGTAGGTGATTTTTCACCCCAAAAAAATGACTACTATGCATAAATGTTAGCCCAAAGCCATTTTATTATTCCCAAACCAACATAACATTCACTATAATTAATCCAAAACCTACCATGCAATACATGGGTGGAATTTCTCTAAAAGCAAGTCCACCTGCAATAAAATAGCCTCTACATTATTTGACTTATAATTTGCAAATAATGTGAAAATGGGCATGTTCATCTATGAAATGTACAATGATTTCCACAATGTTTAATAAAAGAAACAACTTATTCTAATTGGTTGGCCATAATGATTGGTCCAAGTGGTGGGTTTTTAATAATCTTTCATTGACATGCCTTTCTAAGCAAACCTTCAAGTGAAAAAATTTGCTTAATCAAGACCCAAGTCCAAACCCCCACAAGGTAGCCCCTATGGCTAACTAAATTGCGAGTCTAAGTGTTAGGCAAGGTTCGACTCCCGGTTTGACAACACTTATGAATTGCATAAGTGTTGGTGAATGAGGGTTCGAAGGGAGGGACGGGCAAGGATATTATGTCATCAGTGTGCTAAGTCCTTGAACTAAACACAAGTCTTTGGTTAGGCAGTGAGACAAAAGATGGTAATCTCGAGTGACGAGGCCTTGAACGACTTGGGAAGTCTATAATGGGTTGGATCCCATCGTCTAGAGGTTGGGGTTAGCCCTAGGTGATGAAAAGAAATTTAAATGTTAAAACTCACCTAGTGCATTGCTTGTCATGTGTAGGTAGTTTAGGTGTTTAATGAGGAGTGGGATAGAAATGAAGACAAGAAGATGTCAAGGCAAATTTGTGAGACTCACCTTATATTGCTCAATTTTTTGTGTTTCTAGGTGAGGCTAGGATAACAACTAACATTATACATTGGATAAACATTGAATTAGCCCAAGTGAGGGGAGTTGGTTGACATGCTTTTAGTCATTATAGTAGAATGATGTTACATGATGGAATAGAAAAGGATATATATAATTGATACCAAATAATTAGAAGTGAACAGGATTGGATGTATTGAACCATAACTTCACCACCTACAGGCCTGTGCATGGTTATGATGCAAGCATTTCCCGTGCTTTTGATTTGTAGAAAAACTTGTCTACACTTTTAAATGACAATTTCCAAAACAACAATTTTAAACCACCCCTTTTATTTAACCTTTTTGCATACTTTGCATCATGAAAATTTGTGAAAAGCTTTTCTATATTTGTCCTTTTTATAATGATTATTTTTCAAAACAAGAATGACATAATCCATTTTCAATCAAATGACTCCACTGAACCTCAACTCTACAACAATGATGGGTGGTTCTTTGATTCTTCAAAGAACCATTGGTTATGGGCATTTGAGAAAATTAGAATCAAAAAATTGTTGGTTGTTAGTGTTTCAAACCCCTTAGAGTTGTCAATTTTCATGACACAACCACCGATTCTTTCCTAGTTCTTTGACTTTAAAAATTATTACCAATTATAAGCCAAAGGTGAATACCATGTAAATTATATTTTCCAAGTTAGGATAATGGGTGGGTGTTTCACAATTTGATCTCCATCAATTACATACAAATGGATCCCCATCAAAGAATCTATAGTAGATTAAAGAAAGATTTTGATGCACTTCTAAGGCAAGTATAAATTTGTTTAAAATATAACAACTTTGATGCACTTCTAAGGCAAGTATAAATTTGTTTAAAATATAACAACTTTGATGCACTTTTTAGGCAGGTATAGCTTTTAGACAAAATAGCCCTTTTCAATCTAAATATGAGTGAAACATGTTGGTACAATTTGATAACCTTTTTACAAGACATGACTAAGTTTGGCCTTTTGTAAACAAGGCAATTAAGAGCTTTGCTTGAAATTACTTCTTTTTAACTGGGTGGGGTCTTTCAGCTCTATTTGAATTTAATCCTCTAGTTTGAAAAATGAGGGGGAGCCCCCTATGAGTCAAGAAGGGAGACACTAAACATGCCCAATTTGACTTTTTTAAGGGAAATGCAGATTTATTCATGGGGAAGGCAAAAACACATAGTAGTCAAAATTCACCCATTACAACACAAAATTTGAGGTGTTTCGGGTAAATGCCCACCTTAATTAGGGCTAGATTTAGATAAAATGTGGGGCAATTGGATTTAAAAGCATAATAAATTGAAGCAACATTCAAAATGCCAACCTTTCTAATAGGTCATGAAGCATTGTATTAACTAATAATTCACGTTTTATGTTTTTAATTTCGTGAAGCTTTTGTAACACATTTTTCCCCACACCAATTTGGAGTTGAAACTAAAGATGGTTGTGAAATAGTAATCCACGGCATTAAATGCACCCTAGACCTGCACTTCGACTTAATTGTTCTTCAACTAGACATGGTAACCACCTTTAATTTAGTGTCAAGAAGGGTCATATTTCAAAAAATTCATGTAACAAGTGGGGATATCATACAACTCATCCCCTTTGTTCGTGCATTCTATGCATTTGAGTTTCCTTTATTTTACAGTCACCGTATTTGTGAAGGTGATGTCATAATAATCCCATCTGCCATGGGGACTCATCAAAATGATCCTTGGGGGGGCGGGCACTATTTGTTTTAACCAATTTTAGGACTTTACATTCTATAGCTAATCATTTACCCTCTTGTCTATTTCCATCCATTGTAGATTATATTCACATCATAGGTCCCTTTTTAATTGTATCATCTACCTATGAACATTTCCAAACCGAATTTCGTACGATAAATTTTTCTATCTAACCTCAAAAATGTGTTGCATGGTCGCGTTTTAGCCTACCACCAAATTTCAACATCCCATTCCAGTTTACCACCCCATCCAAAGGAATTAAAATCTTAGGGGTTCCATTGAGCACCTTAACTTTCACATCAGCCTTCATCAAAGATACCCTCCAAAAGGATGTTCGACATGTGGACCTTCTCTTTAAAATGGGTGTTATTTAGGTGGCCTTTGGAATTCTAACCCATTGTTTCATGTAACCCCCATTCTATCTTGCATGATTTCCACCTTCATAAAGTCCCTTATCTCCTTTGACTCCTCCCTCCATAAAATATTTGGACACCTTTTGGGTCCAAGATCCTTTGATAGCCCATAAGGACCTTTAGCTCGTAAACAAACATCCCTCCAATAACCCTTGGTGGTGTCAAGCTCATATCAAAATTCACCATCACCCCCAACAACCTATTTAAGGATTTGGGCCTTTATTGCTTTAGTCATAGCTATTAAGTTTATGGTTGATCAACATCTTTTCCTTTTTGAAGCTTTAGCACGAGTTGACAACGCATTTCCTTTTCAACAACATTTTAAAGTGTAGCATGTGATCTTCTACCAACCCCAATTCATGCGTGTCTTCCTCCATTTGAATAATTCATCAAACAACAAATAGTTCAACTTCAAGATTCCATCTCAGAATGTCTACACCATCATACCTTTTCCAACATGTTTTCTAATGGGACATCTAAAGCCCATCATGCCCGAATTTTATCATGTTTTGGCCCAAGGGTAGGCACTTGGCTTACAACTCGACTAGTCTTCCCAACCTTTCAATTATTTTCCCCAGTTTTTTGCACAACATTTTGTACACAATTTGGACTACCCCATCCTTCAATTGCAAGCATCCTTTGATGTGTGTGCACATACCCCATTGACCCTATGGATATCCACCTCTTATATTGTATTCATGGCAATGAACACATTGGAACCCATGATGCAATCCGTGACACCTTTGCCACCATTGCGTGAGATGCTGGTTTCCACGTGGAACGAAAATAATTACATGCGCTTCCTTAACCACATCAACTCCTCTCATTGATGAGTTGACATTGTGTTTACCAAAGATGACATTTGCACTTTAACCCACATTGTCATTGCCGACCCAATGTGAGCGGATTTACTTCCCCAATCTTATGCAACTTAAGCATTTGTTTCCTCCGATGCAATTCAAGCCAAGGAAAGGAACTATCGCAATCGACACCCCATTGATCAATTCCTCCCTTAGCAATTGAAGTATTTGGTTGTTTACATAAACATGCCAATGTGTTTTTATACAATTGTGTTAATGCCATTTGGAGCTTAAAGGGGACAAAAAGCCTTCGTCTTTCTACTTTTGGTCATTTTTTTCATAAATTGTTTTTGATCACATTACAAAAGATGCAAACATCTTCCATCTTAAGTTGGGTGGTAGCCATAGGCTTAGTTATTTCTTGATTTCCACCCTTTCAAAAGACACCTCCCATCACCACGGTTGATTTATTGCAAGTTGTTGATTTTGACATATAAATATGGCCAACCTTCCACAAGTGATTAGTTATGGACATGGAGAGATTTTCCTAGCTACTTTGAGCCAACTTGATGTCATATCACTTCTCTCTTTTTCTTTATTTTATTCCTTTGTACATTTCTATAATCTATGGGGTGTTTCTTAATAAAGCTTTACAAGTCTTTGATGAATCTTTGGCTTGAATTTTTCTATTTTTTTTTATTAACCATGGATTTCATATACCTTTTGAAAGGGGTAAACTTTCTTATTTTGTTTGTCAATTGCCCAGCTTGTCTTGAAGACCCACAATAATGGTATGTAGCAATGTTGTTTGGTTTTTCTTTTCAAAATGTGTAAAGAGGTTAATTTTTTTTTTGGCCACCACACAAGGTATCAATCAAAAAAATTATCAATTTTTAAAACTCATCTATTATCAATTTCTTTGTTAAACTAATCCCCCCAGCTACCATTTTTTTTTCTTTTGGTGTTATTTGCCTATTATGCATTAGGGTTGAATATCAAATGCCCAACTTACATTGTGAATTGCCTACATACCACCTTTTTCCTCGGGATGTCACTCAATGCATCCTTACATTCCTTAGCCTCCTAAGATGATTCCAATTCACCTACACACCTACCAAACCACATGTCAATTATTCCCTTGTCTAAAATCTTAATCTCAGATTAACTTCTTAACACAAGCTTTTCCCTTTCATTTTAGGTGGGAGGGACTTGGCTTGAATGTGGATTTTTCAAATGGTTTTCAATTCCATCACTTGGAATCCTCCAATTTTGTTTGGCAACCCAACTACAAGTCTAACACTTAGATTCATTTTGGAAAGACCCAAGGCCCCTGCACAACCTTTCACCTAATTTTGCACATGTTTGTGTTAGGCAACAATTTATTGCATCAAGAGTCAAACCTAGATTGACAATGGCAATCAAGTCACAACAATCATGCCAACATAGGGGCCACCCCATGGTGGTCCCAACATGGGCCTCTTTTGGGTGAATGTAGTAGGCAAGTTCTAGGAATTTGATTTTTTTATTTATAGAAATCTATATCATTCAAGACCAAAAGAAAAAAAAGATTAAGTTGTTGTTCAATTTTCAAGAAAATTTCAATTCAAAAGTAAATGGGAACAAGAAGATATATAAAATATTAAATGGGTTTAGGGTTTAAAGACTAATAAATAACCTACTTCAATGAAATTTTCAAACATTCACTTGTAAGTTATTAAAATTTGACAATTCAATACCCAAGCCATAAAAGTTTAATAAGATTTATGGATGTTATGTATTGGGTGAGTAGGTTGTCTAACCAATCTTCAAATTTTCAATAATTAACAAATCAGTTACTAATAACTTTATTGATAATCAAGTGTTTTTTTCATTTTTATGCAAATCATGTTGTAGCAATGATATTATTAAGCACAAAGCATATGTGGGATTCAACTAGTCTCAATAATAAAATAGGTGACTACCAAGTAAATAAATGCATGGAAATGGGTTAATATCATAAATGAAAATATTTATACTATTACAAAATGTGAGTGCAATTCATTTGTTTGTGTTCAACAGACTTGCGAGTGCAATTCATTTGTTTGTGTTCAACAGACTTGCGAGTGCAATTCATTTGTTTGTGTTCAACAGACTTGTGAGTGCAATTCATTTGTTCATGTTCAATAGACTTGTGAATGCAATTCATTAATCCCCATTCAATGGACTGGTGAATCTATTATAAATGTTTAGTCAAATTCAATGAATTTACTTCAAATCCAATGATCACATTGTAAACAAGAGACACAAGATATGAATAAATGGTGAAAAAAATAGCAATTTAGCTAACCACCATGTTGCATCACACAAAAAATAAAAGGAACAAAAAAAATAGTGAATTCATGAATAGTATGTTGGTAAGGGCTAATGGGTTTTTAAGAGGTAGGCAGTAAAAAAAAGCAAGTGATCTACATACTATGGTTGTTAAGTAGGGAACTGGGACCCAACATATCAAAGTTTGTCTTGTCCACCAACCATCCATGGCTTGCAATACCCTGGTGGCTGTGGGGTCTCTCCAGCCAGGCCCTAGGATAGGGTTATGCCCAATTAAAGGGCCTAGGAGAGCTGTAGTGCCCAGCCTGGCCCTGAATTTTGGGAACGTTGTCACCCTATGGGCATCAACCCAGCATAAAGGGTGAGATGAAGTATGAGGCAAACATTTGTAAGTAGATCATCAAGTGACAATGAATGCATAGATCACAATGCAGCCACCCCTCTAGGTGTTGATGAGGCATGTTACGCCTCCTCTTTAACTATGAAAACTTACACCTATTAGTAGCAGGCATAATGTGCCTCCACACCTAGAGGCATGACTCAAGCAGATGAAGTGCCCTCCAACAACATTGAAAAAAATAAAATGATTGGTTTTAAGGATATATTTGCAGTTAGAAAAAAAGGAAAAAGGTTGTTCATTTTGAACATGGAAAAAAAAAAATAGTGGCTTGGATATATTATTATCGTTGGAATTTTTAAAGTTTCTTTTTTAGAATATTCATGTTTTGGAAGAAATTCAAGACCCAAAAAAATTCAAAAGTGGATTCTAGAAGGTCAAGTACTAGATGCAAAACGTGTAGTTCCTTTGTCGGCAAAAGGTTGAGTATTGCCCATGTGAAATTTTTGCATGTTCACATGATTTTTGGAACAATAGGCTTAAAATGCTCCAATCAAACCTTCATATGACAGCCCATCAAACATATTCACAATAGGCTAAATCTGCTCCAATCAAACCTTTGTATGACAGTAGCCTGAGCAATATACAATTTGGGCTCTAATTTGTACACCACATTGTTGCAGAAGATGTGAAGCCCCAGGACCAAATAAAGAATGTTATTGAGTGCTGCATACATATGGAAGACAGGAATCTAACTTATCCACAATTTCATAAAATGTCTCATGAGCAAAAGCTCTAAAACCCCACCAAGGTATTCTCATCCACTGCATGCAAGCCAACAACACAGGTTAATCCAATTCTCTGTCATAAAGCACTTGGGAGAAATTTCTTAGTGTATTTGGAGATCACCATATATCCATGAATATCCCTTCTATACAAAATGAAGGATATTATTATTACTCCTTAAGAGTGAGCGGGATCGTATGCTCTCAAGTCTTACACCTATTTAAGCATACAATCCTTCCAACTATCCCTCTTAAAAGAGTATGTGGAAAAACCCTCTGCTCCCTATGCTTCTCAATCTATGTATTGTCTATGTTCATGATAATCTTTGTCTCATGCTTTGTGATGGTTAAAGTCCCTGGGTGGGGGACGTTCACAGAGTGCAAGTCTGAACTTGGCTATTGCCTTGTCTTAGGTCCCTTGTTTTGGGTAGGTTTTGAGAATGCCCCCCAACCGTGGGTCTCTCCCCTGCAGAAAGAATTCACCCCAAGTTTTATGTTATATTAATGAGTCACAAAAGCAATTATGTCTTATGTTTAACCATTGAAAAGACAACTATGTTGTAGCTTAACTTTTGCAACTGACTTCACACAATATATGCTTGATATTGAATTTATGATTAAAGAACTTTGGATTCACTTTGCAACGTGATGCAAAATTGTGTTAGTGAGCCATTTCTCTCAATACATGCCTTAGGTATTAATCAACTTGGAAAAAAATAGACCTTTACCCAGTTTGGGACCAACGTTCTTTTTGTCAATTTTGTGATGTAGCCAAACTACCGATCACCCATAATAAGATTTAGCCAAACTTGAGGCAAAAAGAGTTTATCGACAACATTAGAGCTTCTAAAAGGATCCTAAATCTATTTTTTTGTGGGGGGGGGGGGGAGGAGGGAAGGTTTGTAGTTTCTGATGGTCTCTAATTTGTGCGCAAAGGAGAGTGTTTTTTTATTTTTTAAATGCTAGCGAGTGGGAGATCAATATGAAATTAATATGGGTGTGTAGCATTGGATATGGGAGAGAGGACACATCCCCTAACAAATCTTATCTAGAGCCTAGATTTATGGAGCCCTACATGGTTTTGTGCACTTTGCATCATCAAAATTTGTCCCACTTAAATGACAACAAGGATTTGTATGTTCTATTATTCACTACCAGGCTCAAAGCACACAAGAATCCTCCTCAATTGTTGTCATAGAATATTTTTTTTATAGTTCCAAAAAATTGACAAGATGTGTACACCAAATTTATGACAATATTGTGAACTTTGGGGAGATTTGAGAAGTTTGAAACTTGATTTAATAAAAAAAAACGAAAAATCAACAAAATATGAATATTTGATGAATATATTTGGACCAAAATAATACCCATCATTAAATATGAAAAATGAAAAACATATTTTTAAAAAATATTACAAGTGATTTTTTTGAATGAAAATTTAGATGAAGAGTGAAAATGGTGTAAAAATATATTATCCACCAATTTTTTTGAAATTTATATATATTTTAAACACTTTGATCAAAACATGATTTTTCAATGTTGGTGAGCCATAAAAACTTTAGTGTTCAATATTTTAAAGATTGAAACATGTGTCAAATGGAAGAGGGGAAATCTTTAAAATGGGCATAATCTATTTTTTCCATTTTGTTTTCGCTTATTAATGGAAGATGTCACACAATATGACACCCTATGGCCATCAGAAAACTACATATTATATACTATATGTACATTGGATGTACTCAGCCCTTTTAATTCGATTGTTGGATCAAAAATAACTTTGGTTACAAAAAGTTGTCGTGCATGTTCCAAAAGTTATTTACTTGAATTTAGGATTACCAGAAGGAGTAGTGATTGTCGAAATGATATTTTAAATTCATATTTGTGAACTTGTCCTCCTCCCATCCTTGTCATGGGCATGAAATATGTTAAAACAATTGACTTTCCAAAGTACACAAAAACAAAAACAAATTATGGAAAAAACAAGCTTAAATTTAAATCCAAACATAAAACATCATGAATATTAAATAAAAGAACATGAGGCATGTAAAACAAACATTGGAACAACATTTATTTTAAGAAGGCATGAAAATATGAATGTGAAATGAAGTGAACAAGGCTATGATGCAAGATTATACTTTAAATTAGTGTTCAACAAACTAAAAACAAAGGGGTCCTACCTATATTTATATCTTTTTGGGGATTCAACTCAAGAAATTTTCTATACAAGTTTACATATGCATACCACCCAAGGAACCTTCTTAAGAACCTTCTTAAAGTATAAATGAATTACAAATGAATCATAAGTGAACTAAAAAGGAATTTTAAATGAATTATAGATGGATTATAAGTCAATTACAACTTAATTATAATTGAATTACAAGTAAACTAGAAATGAATGTTACAAGTAACTCCAAGTTAACTATAACCTGTCAATTACAAGTTAATTACAAATGAACTATAAGCAAACCACAAATAAGTTACAAGTTGATAGTGGATGAACTTCATCCATTGTCTATGAAAAATGATGGTGGTGGTGGTAATGATGTTAACAATTAATGGTGATGTTGGCCAATGATGGATTTACAACAATTTGGAGTTCCCATCCACTTTTTTTTAATTTAAAGTTCTAGAGCACACCTTAAGTTTACATTTCATTACAAAATAGGAATCAACAAGTTTTTTATCCCCAATATCACTTGACAAACCCAATAGTGCTTCAAGTGTTGATTTTTAAACTTTTTTTTTGGTGACACTCCTACATTGCACCCATGTTTCCAATTCATCATATATGGAACTTGGTACATATTTGGAATTAAGAGCCATGTGGCAATGGATCCTATGGTCATATCACTAAAAAAAATTTCAAATATATGATTGAGTTTATGACTAATATTCTAGTCATAAAAAACAAAAATGATTAATATCCTAAAGTCATTATGGACGAATCATTGAGGACAATAGTCGTTTAGGACATGATGTGTCAATGATATGGCACATTTCATTCATTAATCATAAAGGATATATGTGAAATCATTAGTCATAATTTAGTCATTGTGTAATTGTTTTTTACAAATTATAATTATTGATATTATTACAATGTAAATAATAAATAAATATTTTTTCATCTTATCAATTGTTGACACGTGTCACCACTAACTTAAGTGGTTTAATTAGATATGGAATATCTTGCCAATATTCCATTGTTGATCACAACAAAAACATTTGTGAAGTTTGATCCTTGGACCCCAAGGATGCAATTGAATTCCTTTACCACCAAGCCACCCCACTTGTTGTGTAAATAATCTAGTGATTATTTTATTTAGACCATATTTCATTTACACATTACACACAACCTCAAATTTGATGATTCATATCTTACTGATAAATTGTCCAAATTAAAAAATTACTCATAAAATTCCTTCAATAATGTTCAAATTATTATTATGTGTGTGTATGTGTGTGTGTGTGTGTAAAAATATGAATTCATTTCAAAAGAAAAATATTTGAATTTTTTATTCAATAATATTTCAATGACCATTCATTAGAAAAAATTTCCAAACACATGATTTGTAAATGAAAAAACCTTTGTGGGTAGTACAAGAATAAATAAAAAATATTTTTCGTATCTTAAATTTTCATTTTATTTATGAATTTATATTATATATATTTTTCTAGTATATCATATTTTTAGTAATAACTTTTAATTTAGACATGTGAGTCCATAAAATTTATCCACATAAAATATTTATAAATGGGTCATAAATGAATTATACTATCTAATTTTTTTAATGTAATAAATTTTTTTATGTTAGTCATATTAAGTTGATATATGAATTAAATTTAAATATTTTAACTATAATTTAAAATAATAGACAATATTAAATATTGAATAATTTTCTGAAATTATATATTTTATCCATTTTTACACATATAATTTAATATAATTCTGTAATATTTATTTATATACATTTACTATAGAAAATTTTATTTAAATTGATGATAAAATTTAAATTATATATTTACCACATCTTACATTTCTATTTTATTTTTAAATTATAATATAAAAATTTATTTTTAGTATATCATTTTTATCAGTAAAATTTATTTCAGTGTGTGATAATTAATTTACTCATATATATATATTTTAAATGTATCATATATCAATTATATTCAAGAAAAATATGATTAACATTTTTATATTACTTATATGTAGAGTATTAATTGAAATTTCTTATAGGTCATAATTCCGTATGTGTAAAATTATAGTAATAGTCATTTTTGAATCATTGTAAAGTAATTTTATGATCACATTATGTATGTAATGACACATCATTTTGTCCATGTCATTTGCATAGTCATTCTTTAATTATATTTCAAATGATTTTATCCTAGTCACATTTTCATATGATATTTTAGACATCCACATCATTTTGTCATTAATCGTGAATGCCATATGGATGAAAACTTGTAATGAAAATATAACATTAGCCTTCATGTTACCAAGTCATTATCTACTAGTCAAATGCACCATTAATATATGACTACAACGTTTTACACATAACATTTGAAGTAATATCCTATTATTACAATGACTTACTAATTGTGTAGGGCATTTAGTCATTGATTTATTGGTTGCAAAGGATAAGATTTCTTTTAGTGTATATTCCATTACATTGATTTTGCCTCATTAAAAATTCAAAAGTTACAACTTCATAATTTGTAATTCTTATTACAATGCAATTCTTTGCAATCATTCCAATCAATCAAACATGAAATTTTCAAGGAAAAATTACAACTTATGTGGTTAAATTGCATTTAAAATTTGTTCAATGAAAATATGACAAGGGTTGAACATACTCATTTTCTTCTTGAATTATAAACGAGCATAAGATTCCTTTATAACCATAATCTTTATCTTGTGTGTTGCACAATGTTTCATGTAATTTTGTAGTTCTTCTAATTATGTATGTGTCATCATCTTTAAAAACATTTGAAAAACAAATGGCACTTATCATTGATCATCTATGTGCCATCATGTTTTTGGGAATTTTTTCATTCTAATAGTTTGAGGGAAAAGGAGGATGAAGCAAATAAATTTGTCAAAATGTATAGTTTAATTTTTAAAAATATTAATCTCCAAATGGCTGGTCATGGGTGATATCCAGGCTAATAATTAGGCCGGATATCCGCCCAGCATTAGTTCAAAGTAGTGTTGGGAATGGATCATTTCATCTTGATTTTTAAAGAAATAGAATCAAAAGGACATTCATAAAACAAATATCCAAGGGGAAATTTGATATTACTCGAATTAAAGAGGATATTGTTTGGGGGCTATTATGTGTCATGGAGTTAAAAAAATTCCCACCCTATTATTTCCTAAGTTTTCAATATTCAGATATTTATTTCACCCTAAACTTAATAAGGTGTTCAAATTCTTAATTTTAGTTGAAATTGTGAAGTTTGCAATCCATTCACATGAACATGTGCCAGAAACAATCAACCATTGAACATAAAGACAATCATACAGATGACCTTCTATAAGTTGTTGAAGAAGAATCATAAGCAAATACATGAATCACTAACTCATCCAAGAAACTTTCACATCCCCTTCATGATGTTATTTTCCTTCTTTTCACCCAAAATTGAAATCAAAGTCAAAACTTTCGAAACTTTAAGTCACACAAAAAACAACCTGCTTAGAGTCATTATTTATTAAAATCACTTCTAGATGTATGTTATATATTTTTCAAATTCTTAATGCCTAGGATTAATGCATATCCTATATTTTCAATTTTGAAAAGAACCTAGTGATGACATTCTTCATTTTGCACATTAAAATTCTTTAAAATTCTTCATTTAGCACCTTGTCAAAACATTCTTCGGCGTGAATTTTAACAAATTTTCGTGCTTTTTTGGGCTTCCATAACATTCCCACACAAGAATGTCATAACTATGGAAAAGAAACTTGATCTTATTGTAGAACCAATTGAATTATAATTTCCACCAAACAACCAAACTATTAAAGCCTACATTTTGACTATGTAATTCTCAATTAAGAAAAAAAAAGTGTTGCCACCCAAAACAAATGTGTTAATTTTTCAGGGTCTTTTAAATCTCAGAATTTTCTTGCATAAGATATTTATCAAATGGTTCTCTTTGATATTATAATAGTTAGAAATGTAGTTGTTTCTTTGTTTAGGGCTACAATTTCAACATTAATTCAATTTTTAAAGATGAAAATTTTATTAATTCTCAATTTTCTCACCAAAATGTTTCACATGGATATATAAACCTTCAATTGTATGATAAAAAAAATTACATTACTCTCCTTCAAATTCTTCTTCTAGTTCATCTTCATTTAAAATCAATTCAATAAAGTTAGATGGGGGTTTATAACTAATTAAAAAACCATTAAGTTAAGTCTTGCCAAAAAAGGTTTAACCTTTTTAGATTCTTTGATTGTAAGATCTACGTCTTTCTAAATTGGTAAAAATAACAAGTGGAAAAACACGTTTTGTTTTAACCTATGATTTTACAAATTTCCCAAGACTTGTTAAGCATGAAAGACAATAGTGGGAAACATTCACTTTTATTTTGAAAATCATTGTTAAAGACAATTAATTTCTTCTGCATGCATTTCATATTTTCAAAATATTAAGAACCCTCATTGGAGTATTGACAAATTTCCTCTTCATGTTCATTGTTGCATCCTATCATTTCAAAAATACTAAGGCTATAGTTTTTGTAAGTCCTTGTTTCAACATTCCTAGATATAACCCATGACAAATGGTGCAAATGTTAATAACATTTCAAAAGCATAAAAAGCAAGCATATTTTGTCATACTCCTCAACAATTGCAATTGTCTTTTCTCTCTCCCAACATATGGAAACAACTAATATTAATGACAACATACCATGGGCTCTCTTTTCATCAAACATTTTTTAAGAACCAAATACACATTTTCAAAACAAACTTTATTTTTAGAAGCCAAAGTTCTCAATTTAATGTCATACCCTCCCAAATTCTCTTGAACTAGATTATCAATAATTTCATGTTTTGATCATATTGTAAGAAATATTGGATGATGACATCTATTGTGTTCTTGGAATTCTTCATACAATATTAGTTCTTGCCATGGATGTTTGATCGATGTACATTAAAGCTTTACCTTTGTAACTTATTAGCTCCCCTTTATGATGCCAAAAAGGTTAATTATGCCACCATGCTTTTTAAATTCTCATGGGGTGCAATTGTGAAAATCTCATCTAACTTTGTGCTCAAGCAAGGTTTAATCTTACATTTGAAATTTACAATGGATATCATCTCGGGTGATATCTAGGTTGATATTTGAATTGTTGGATATCACTTATGTGATATCTTGTTCCTTGATATTCTATGTTAGATACAAGGATCCTGATATCTGGGCTAGATATTAAATCCAAGCTTGGATTACAATAATAAGTTAGTAATTAGGTTAGGTTAGTAATTAGTTTAGTAAGTGATTATGTTAGGAATAAAAGGGTTGCAATTTGCAACACTACAACCTAACCTAACATCTTTCCTTGGAGAAATAAAAAGGTCACAATTGGCCTTTCTAAGTCTCTTTCATTCTTATTATTTGTTTTTTTTGCTTTTCTTTTTTTTTCCTTCTTTTTTTTTCTCTCTTATTTTCTTTTCTTTGCTCTACTCTCACACTTTACTTACCCTTTCCTTGCCCTCTTGCAAGTTGTTACAACATTTGAAGTAAGTTTTTTTTTTACTCTTTATTTTTTTATTTTTTGTGAAGTGAAGTGTTTATTTTGTTTATTTTTATATTTTTGTTTGTTTGGATGTAGGTTTAAAGTTTGAAGAAACAAGACAAATCACATTCTTCTTCTGATGTGTTTTTTATTTCATTACTATTATTTTATTATCTCTTTTGTTTGCTCTCTATTTGTTTCTTCTTTCTAAATTTAAATTTTAAAAAAGAAATGTTTTACTATATTTCCCTTTGTTTGTTTCATTTGTTCCATTTAATTGTTTTTTTGTTTTTACTTTCTTTTTGTTTATTTTTGTTTCATGTTTTTATTTTTTCTATTTTTATTTTATCTTTTTTCATGTTTTGCTATTTATGAGATTTTTGTTTTTTTCTGTTTTCTTTTCAAAATTTTCTGAGTTTCAAAAATTTAGTTTAATAAAAATAAAAAGTTTCTTTTTAACTTTTGTATTTTTGTTTGTTTGGATCCAAGTTTGAAGTTTGGAGAAAGAAGACAAACCTCATTTTTTTTCAAGTACATTATTTTTCATTACTATGAGCTTTTTTTTCTGTTTTTTTAATCTGTTTTTTTCTTTTATTTTTTCAAATTATTTTACTATATTTCTCTTTCCTTGTTTCATTTTTTTCAATTCGTTTTTCTTTTCCTTTTTTTTTTACTTTTCTTTCACTTATGTTTGTTTGATTTTTTTAATTTTTCTATTCTTATTTTATCTGGTTTCATTGTTTTTCTATTTTTATGTGTTTCCTATTTTCTTTTTCAAAAAAATTCTAGTTTTCTAATATTTAGTATAATAAAAAGAAAGTGTTTCTTTTTAACTTTTGTATTTTTGTTTGATTGGATGTAGGTTTGAAGTTTGTAGAAAGAAGACAGACCTCATTCTTTTTCAAGTATGGTTTTTTCTCATTATTATAAGTTTTTTTCTCTTTTTTTCGCTCTCTGTTTTTGTTTCTTATTTTTTATTATCTGTTTTTTTGTTCTTTTTTCTTTTAAAGTTATTTACTGTATTTCCTTTATTGCTTCATTGTTTTTTCTATTTTTTAAAAAAAAGTGTTTTCTTCTTTAAAAATTTTGTTTCTAGTTTTTATTTCTATTTCTTAAATTTTTTTCCTGTTTTTAATTTCTTCCCTATTTTTAATTATATATCTTTTCTGTTTTTTCTTTTTTGTTCCACATAATTGAACCACTTTTGAAACTTATGTGGTTAGAAGGCAAGTCAAACTAAATAATGTTTTCTGTAGGTGTTTCAATTATTCATGGGTTGCACACTATCAATGACAATGAAACAATTTTCTAAACGAGTTGATTTTGCGTAAATAAAGTTCCATTTGAATGAAAATATTCAATGACATTACATGCAACTTGAATTGAATTCAAATTCAATTGAAGAGAAATGAGATGCAAATTGGTGCACAAGGTATTGAAAATATGCTTGTCACTTCCATCATCCAGGACTATGGCATGTTAAAAAAAATAGAAGTCTGAAAAGACACCCTTCCATTCCCTGGATCTAATTCAAGATCAATTTTGGATTGAAAGTTTCCAAGTTGTCAAAAATGGCCCAAGAATGAATGTAATAATAGGCTCAAATTTTTGAGAACATATTGTTGGTTTCCTTGACAACAGATTTACAAGTGCTACTTTAATTTAGAGCGTGTCTTGAGGCACAAACTTCATTTACCATCATGGTTCATGGTTTCATGTCTCTATTCATTCATGGATAAAAATGGCCATCATCCATTATGGTTGCATTGCATCCATATCATCAAATCCACATCCATGAAGTTAGAAGCAAAGGTTAACAAGATCAAGAATGTGAAAGAATCACCCACTTATGTTTGAATACTTGCACACGGTGGCATGGAGGTGCAAAACTTCATTTATTTATGATGATTCATGGTACTCTCATTACATTCATGAATGAAAATGACCATCATCCATTATAGTTGCATTGCATCCATGTCATCAAATCCACATCCATGAACTATGTTTGAGTACACTTGTATAGGTCTCATTACATTCATGGATGAAAATGACCATCATCCATATGGTTGCATTTGCATCCATGCCATCAAATCCAAATAAGTATCAGCTAATAAGATCGAGAATGTGAAAGAATCACCCACTTATGGTTGAATACTTTGAGTATAGCTTGGGACCATGAATTGCCCAGGTGCTTGTCATTCATTGTGGATTCCTCATATACTTGCACAGGAATGCAATCATTTCTGGATGGGTACAAGCAAAGCAAAATGTGGGTCAGTACTCTCATGTATATCAAGCATTCAGTGGGAAGAAAGAAAATAGTGATGTGATAAGTTAGGAGGGCGTGCATCAAACCTCTACACTTATCATTGATTGTATTAAGTTGGATGTCATCATGATCTCCTTGGACATGGCACTTGTCTTTCTTGCTCTTGTTGTCTTGAGCTATTTGAGCTTTTGTGCTGTTGTTGTCATCTGTAATTCTACCTGAATGCTGATCTGTTTTTTCATCTTGGCTGGCTTTCTCAAGGCAGTTCTCAACAATATTGAGGAGCCTTGTCAATGCATCATGGAAGGATGGGTTGTCAGCAGTTAAGGATGTTGGCCATGGCTTTGATAGTATGTCTTGAATAGCATCAAGTGTGGGAACAATCAGCAATTGTTGCTCTAGTCCATGCTGCAAGCAGGGGACAAAAAACTGTTCCACAAGTTGGCTCACTTGCTTCTTGTCTGCTTCCAGCCAAGCTTCAATTGGTTGATTTGCTATCATTGATCTCACATCATTCAACAACCTGGGGTAATCCACCAAATGCATGTTTGCAAATGCATGTGAACAGGAAAAAAGAACTGTAGGGAATGAAGGAATTGCAGGAACTGAGCCTCAAGGGGCTAACCGTAATTTCACACCCTGATCAGCACACTCCTGCATGCAGCTGTGGAAGGACTCTATCAACCTGGCCAACACAAGTGCTTTTATGTCTGTCAACTTTTCAAGCCAATCTGTACAAACAAATGGCCTGGGTTTGTCCTCTGACATGCTCAGGAACTGAACTTCCACTGATTGAAGAAAGTCTGGGAGCCTAATGCAACAAGTAGATAGGTCAGTACTTACACCATCTGCATTTTGTGTAGGGGAGGATTGACATACCGCTCTAGTGTATCAGCATTCAGCAAAAACGCTGATTTGAGAAGCCTGCAATAAACCAGTGCACCTAAGGAGCGCATAGCCCAGAATTTAGGATGTGGCAGAATTTGCAGCATTTCACCAACATATGCTGCAATCATTGATTGTTGTGAACTATGCCCAGATGATAGAGCCAAGTTTTGAATTACAGATTCAGCCTGTTTTTTGCACAGAAGATGAAGAAAGACCACTGAGTCGAGGCATCAGAATTCATATCATACACACCCACCCCTTGACATTGGTCTCATTCCAAACAGTCGCTGTGCAAAACATCCTTGAACTGTGCATCATCTGCAGAGTTCTCTACTTTCTTTTTACTTTGAAGTGTGTGGCTCTTCACAATGTCTTGGGATAGAATGGGAACAAACCTTCACAGGTGATCGAGAACAAAAATCTGCAACAGCAGCAGCATTGAGTAATAGCCAGAGCATAGTTGTTACTTCTTTGCAGCATTTGTCCAGATGCCAAGCCCTGATCAACTGATCTGCCACCGCAATCACACCTTCATTCACCCCCCTGAACCCAGCCAATATTTTCCCAGTTTCAGACTGTCCCTTAGACTGTCTAAGCATCATAGAAAACCTCTGCAGAATGATGACAATTCATGCCATTGTGATGTGGGAGTGAGCAGTGAGTACTGTACTGTTGGATGCTGGTCATTAGATGCCAATCTGTGAGGGTACAACAGATCTCAGGTATGTGTGGCAGTATTTGTTCAGAAGCACTTCCTTTCAGAATGCCTGCAAGCAGATGCAAAGCATGCCCCACAGTCTGCACTGACACATCTGCATTCACATCACACCCACTTACTCGTGGGAGCATGATTGGAAGGTAGGAGCTTGGCGACACAAATAAACCCAGAAGCTTAGCACTCTCCAGAATCTGCAATTGTTAAAGGCATGTAATTGCAATCTGAAGTGAGACTTTGAAGAGAGCAGGATTTCCTAGACTCCAGCCTACTGTTGTCTCATTTCCTCTCCAGGCTTCCTCATTGTCATTCTTTGTTCCACACATTCTGAGCATGAGGTGTGAAGCTACAATGAAATATCTGAAGTATAGTCATGTGTACGCATGTAGTTCTGTAACTGGCCCGCATGAAATCATAAATGAGAAAAGCTTAACTTAGATTCAATTGATGGGTGGCTCAAAGCCTTGTGCAGGAGTTTGACAAGGGGTTGGAGATGCATGGTGATATTGTCCTCAGCAAACATGAGCAGGGTGACCAGAAAATCTGCTGCTAACTCCTTTGTACCACACGTCCAACATTCCAAATCACCAGCAATGGCATGCAATATGATGGCTGTCACAGTCTTCACCATGATCCTGGCACCTAAGCATGGTCTTCCTGCACATGAGAAAAGAAGAATACACATTGATGTTCAATCCTTGTTCAATGTTGGTCATGTGTCTGTCTGTTTGCTACAATATTGCCTCGATTGTTTGCTTCTGATCTTGAGCTTGCTTGGTAGTATCATGGAATTTCCCCTAATTGTTCAAGCAAATTGTTCTTCATCTGATGGACCTGTTCTGAAGCAAACTCTGGACAAAAATACAGAAACACCTAGAATAGAGATCTATTTGTACTTCTTGTTGCCTTGAGGTTTGAGAACTACGTGTTGTCTTCATCAATGAGAACACGCGGAGGGGAGGGGGAGAGATTCTTCAAGGGGAGGGGTCAAGAGAACAGACGTGTGAAGGGATGCGGCAAGGGTGCTCCAGTTAGAGAGACAATGTCATCAATATCTTCGGTAAGATACGCGCGGGTATCCTTCACCTCCTTCTCATTCTCTTCCTCATACCTGGAGGATCAAGATTTGTTGATCAATATTTTACAGCATGTTTTAAATGCAATTCTTCTCACAACTCAACTCTCACAACTCTCAGTGTAATTGCCATTTCCTCAAATGTGATGTTGAAGCACTTTGCTTTGTCTAACTTGCCAAGAAGCTCTATATTCTCAGCTAGACTGATCATAATCTTCAATTTACTATGTGCTAAATTTGAGATCACCAAAGTTTGTGTTGCTCAGAAGTCCTCTTTTCAGAAGCACTAATTGCAGGAATGTTGGAGGAGAAAAGACAAATACAACCAATAATCTCTCAAATATTCTGTAGGATAAGTAATGAAGCACATACAGTAGGCCAACTTCCTCCATGAGTTTAAAGGCAAGCTCCCGCAAGTGTGGGCTTGGATCTTGAAAGCCAGCCAATAAGTACCTGATCGATTCTTTCCCATTTCAGTGCCCATGGAGACTGTACTGGATTGCATGGTTTTGATTATAGAAAAAAGAAGATAAACAGAGGAGAGAACCTCACTCATGTCAAGCTTGAAGAAAAAATTGTTAACAAACTTGGTTTTTGACAAACGGTGACACATAGAATTCAGAAAACACTACCGATGATATATTGCAAAGAATGATTTTGGGAGAAGATTGTAAAACTTCTTACGGAACAAGTCGGCTCTCATGTTCTTTTCTTTCACCAAGCTCACATAACCAACAGGCAATGGTTCTGTACAGTTCTTCTCTTGCTGAAGAATTTCGATCAGTAGCCAGTACAGCAAAGTAATGAGTCTAGGTCCACACACACACACACACATACAGAATAAACACATTGAAAATTTCAAAGTTTCATCAAGCACACATAAATATTCACTGTAGAATCCCAAGAAGTCTTGTACAGCTCGACCAACTCTCATCTTCTTACTTTGGGGTCCGGTTCATAGAAACATTTGATTGGTATCAGATTTGGATCTCGATATGCTGTCAGCTCATAAATCGCATCGTGTGCTCCACACATAACTAGCCTGCAACATCAGTAACATCATGTGCAACATCAGCAAGTTCACATCATCATCATCATCATCATCATCATCATCAGCAGCAGCAGCAGCAGCAAATGCTGTTCAGAAGATTTCCTGTTATCCTATTTGTGTTGGACTTTCTTTTCCGTGGGGTTTGAGATTTTTTCTTTCCCATGTTTCTTTCTTCTCTGGAAGAAGCGTTTGAAGAAAAGCAGATTAAGTGATGTCAAGAGAAGAAAGTTAGGGGGATGTGGTAACCTGCGGATAGCCTTGAGGGCAGCCACTCGCACTCGATAGTGGTTGTGGGAGAGAGAGACTTGCACCACTCGCACAAGTTGCTTGCCCACAGGTTTGAGTTTGTAACCCATGAGTTCCCCAAACTGTTCCAGTGTTGAGAATGTCTCCTGGCCATTTGCACCAAGAGCAACATCATGGCATGGAGGAAAGAGGAGGAGAAGGAGGAGACTGTTCCGAGCTTGCTTGAGTGATTCTCAAAGAAGTTTTTCTGCAAAGTTGACTAGAATCTCTGAACATGCACAACAGGTGCACAGCTTGCTTTCTAGGTGGGATTGGGATGGAGGGGGAGGAGTGATACAAGTAGTACCTACCAGGAGCACCTCTGGGTGAGTGTCAAACGTTGCAGCAACAAGAATGGAAGCAACATCAGAAGCAAAAGCTTGAATCAAGCGAGGAGCTTTCGTTAGAATTGAATGCATGAGTTGCACTAATTGCAGTCTCACTTCCTCTGATGTTTCCACAAGAATAGCCTGGATCTTGACCTGCATAAGTTGGAGGAAATTGCTTGATTTTTTAGCAGATTGGTTTGTAGCAGATCATCATCATCATCATCTCTGACAGTGATGATGGGATTGACAAGTTTGTTGAAGTCGATACAAACTTCAACAAATCTGATGGAATTCTTCTTTGATGATGAAGAATGAATTTGGTGTTGCAAATGGAGGAGTAAGGGTCTATTTTCATTAGGTTGTTGTGATCACAGTTACACACAGTGTGTTGTGATTACAGCAGCCTCATGGAAAGCCAATGACATAGGGCCTTGTTTCTTACTGGACAAAAAGGTGCATTGCATTGGAGATCTGCAACTATGTTGAAAATATGTAGTTAATCAATGTTAGGAACTTCTGAGAACACATTCCCACAAAAGAAGAAAGATACATGTCTCTTTGCAATGAGTCGCAGTTTAACTCACATCTCTCACAGCTCTTGCATTTGGTGCTCAATGTTTGACCAACAGAGCTGTGAGGTGACGGTGAGCATAGATAGGAGGGAAAAAATAATGGAAAACTATCATAGAATCTGTGATCACAAAGCCTAATGGAAAGATGTCCAAAGTTAGTTACCTACCGGCTCTTTCAGATAGTCATTGTCACTGGCAGGCGTGAGAGGAATGTCAAGTGGCATCCGCTCAGTGATGACAGGAAGCACATATGGCAGCAATGTGATCACTGCACTCGGCACTTCCTGCAGGAGCCTGCTTGTTTGTTTGTTTCCCCAAAAACACACCCACCCGGTGCTCTTAGCAATGGTCCTGGAGGAGGTGTGGTTTACAAGAATTGTATCTCCTCAACAAGTTTCTCTTCAAACATTTGTCTTCGTTGTCTGTGGAGATCGTATTGGAGAATTGGTGATCTACCCCAAGGTCCACAGAGAGACAGAGAGAAGCCACAAACAATTGGAGAGAGACTAGGCAGAGATGGAGGTTAGAGTACTGGTGAAGTATAGTGATGGAGAGTTGACGGCATTTCTCAGAGGAATCAGCGAAGCGTCGCAAGAGAGGTTTGACTATCAATTCCTCTGCGGCCCAACACAATGTGTTGTGTTTGCTCCGGAGTTGAACCTGAGCTTGATCTGGAGGTTCATGGTGCTCCTCCTCGACAAGCTCACATGATCCTTTATCGTCACACTTGACGCAACTGAAAAGTGTGGATTGTAGGCGAAGCAGTGCAGCAGAACGCACCGATGCTGCAGGATCAACCAAGCAATTCAAATCCCTGTTGAGAGCTTCAGCTAAGAGCTCATATTCAGTCTCTTCTTCTTCTTCCTGTATCAGATTCTGCTGTTGGGAGCATGAATTCTCTCTTGTCTCACAAATCTTCAGCTGCTGCTGCTGCTGCATCATTGAAGAATCAGGTTCATTATTACTCTTGACATTAGATTCAGTGCAGTTGGAAAAAGAAATTCCATCTTCAGCACCGCATTTATCTGCTGCCATGATGTGGCAATTCTCCTTGCATATCCTTCTTGCATCTTGATCACCATTGCTTGAGTCTGTGACATTTGTAGAAGTATCCTTGAATCTCATCAAACTGACATCTGTTACCTGAGAAGAAGCTAGTACCTTGACTGTAACATCCTTCATCCCAGCCTGCACCACCTTGATCATGCATTCTGCTTTGTGACCAGAATTTACGTTGGCTCCTTGTTCAACAATGCCATTGACACAACTGTCTTTCACCATTTTGCTATCTGCTGCTGCCAATTGTAAATGTACCTCATCTTTCTTGATGCTCTCAGGACCCTTGATCCATGCTGCAACATCATCTTCTTCTGACATCTTCAGGCTGATATAGCTTCCACTACTTTGATCAGGCTCATTGCAAGCTTCAGCATTCAAGGGCAGTTGGTTCAGCAAAGTGGAGCTGCAGCTTTGTGGTATTATAGTTGCTGCAACATCTTCTTCTGAAATCTTCAGGCTGCAACAGTTGAATGCATGACTTTGATCAGGCTCACTGCAAGCTTCAGAATTCAAGGATTGGTTTAGCAAAATGGAGCTGCTGCTGCTTTGTGGTACAGTTCCGGCGGCATCCAGTTTTCTTTTCAGGTAAGCTTCTTTGAGTTTGGCATACCGAGAAGTTGCAATGTCTTTATAAGGTGGGTGCATGTTATCTGTGCTCAAGAGCTTGCCAGTTAAATCCAAGCTGCCATTTTTGTTCTCCTCTTGTGATCTGGTGAGGGCATGGATTGTGCTTGACATCACATTATTATGATCCTTGCGACTGCCGAATTGCAGCTGACCTTCACTTTTGTGGAAGATGTTAGCAGCTTCCTGGAGAGAGTAATCTGGGAGACGGGAATCAAGCTGAGATAATTCCGAAGGAACTGCAACTTGACTTGATCTTGGCTTGACAACATCTTTTATATGAAACAAGTTCCAATTGGTATTATTGCTTACTGCCTTCATCCTCTGAATGCCTTCAAGCTCTTTCACTTTCAATGCATTCCATATGTCTTCTACTCTGCTATTCTTCTTCCTTTTCTCCATCTTCCTTCATAAAGATCATGTCAAAATTTCTAAACAGCAACAGGTCTACCACACAATAGGAAGTCTTGAATGCAGCAAAATTTGCTCTGATTACTAAATACCCAAACCCAATCCGTGGCTTGTCTCTCTAAATATCTTTCTTGCTCACAAAACTCAGATCACAACTTGCAGTTTGTGATCACCCCACATTCTAGTAATCCCATTTGAACAACACCCCCAACAAGAATACTTCTAGTGCATCATCAATGCCACCCACAAAATTTAGCCTAATCAACAACAGCAGATTGAGCTCAAACTGTCGACTAGGTAATCAGAGTTATTTGTTGAAGAAAGCATGCAGGCAACATGAAGCATACATGAAGACTTCATGATCCAGAAATATGGGTCTCTGCTTATATGTAGGCTTCTTCTTGTAACTGCGATCCATTTCCAAGAAAAAACTCATTGAAGAACATTCACCACATGAAAAAATTCATGATGTAGTTAGTATACTTGACTCTAAATATGGGGATGGCAGATTCTTCTCCCCTTCTTAGAAAGCCCCTTTCTGTTATGGTTATTATTAGTAGAAAGTACCATTTTATCTCTTGAAGCTCTCTTCTTTGATTTTGGTTTTATCAGCTATAATCTTGTCCACTATGTGTGAAAGATTGTTTTGGCTTTGAACTGTTTCGAGCTCTCCAGGCTGGGGAACTTTGTCTTGAAGCTCACCCAATTCTTGTAATAGCTCATCAAGCCTCTCGTTTAAGCCTGCCAATTTATCAGCAAGTTTCTCTGCATTGCTCTGAAGAAATGAAATTCACAAGGATGTTAAGGAACTTGCATTTTTTAAGGTTTGCACAAAGAAAACCATGACAAAATTGACTCACCCTATATTGAATAGTAATAATTATTCCCAAGTTGCAAACTGGAGCTGCTCTTCTTGTTCATCAATTATTGACATTCAAGTTTCCACTTTCATGTCCTTTGAATGAAAAACAAGAACTTTCCTATGATAACAACTAGCATTCCAAAACCTGCAAATCCAAAACATGAGAGAGACATCCACAACTTGAATGCTTACAAGCTTGGGTACAAGGGGATCCATTTTGTTATAGCACACACTACTTTCTAGCACAAAAATCTTTCACTGATTGATGGATGACCAAAGAAGCCTCTAAATGAGTGGCACAAATCCCCTTTGTGAACTTCAAAGGTTGGAACTTTAAAAAAATTGTTTCTTCCACCTTCAAGCTCAGGGTCATAAAATCAAATTGCCTAAAAGGAATGTTGAGCTTTCAGCATGCATATTATTGTTGATGCAGATTTGTGTAATGACAATGTTAATATCAATAAATAAAACCTGAACCCAGTGATGAAAGAAAACAATGATTATATGATTTAAGCTTCAAACCTAGTGAGTGACGATGGGTTTTCCGATAATCATAAAAAAATCTCAACCCAGTGAAGGAAGAAACACTGAGATAGCATAAACTTCAAACCTACTGAGTGATGAATTTTTTAATATAAGTACATAGTAAAACCTTAACCCAATGATGGAAGAAAAAACTGATTTAATATAAAATCTCAAACCTACTGAGTGATGGGTTTCATTATCATCAACAAAAGGAGGAAAAAAGTCCTTCAAGAGCACAATGAAGGAAGGAAGGAAGGAAGGAAAGACACATCTGAGGTAAAGGATTAGTCTCTTTTAACTGCATTACAGTTATACTTTGGTATTGTACACATTTTATCAAACCTGGGTTGTGTTTTGTTCACTGCATGATTTTCACCTAGTTAAGAACTCTGTAGTCACAAAACTGATATTCTACACATGGGGAAAAAATTTAGTTAATTAGAACTAATAAAGGAATTAACAATTAAAAGTTGGAAATTAGAATAAAGGGAAAAAATTGCACATACTCACAAGATAATTAACTATTGTTGATGAAAGCAATATGATAGCTATCGTCACATTTATCTTGCAATTGTTTACTTTTTTGTAAACTTGGTTTCAATAGCAAGTAGTTAAGTATAATAACACAATGGAATGAATCCTATTTTCCAAGAGATCAATCATCAAAGTACCTCTCACTTTCTCCAAAATAGTTCCTCTACATTAGGTATGCGACTTTTTAAGTGCACAAATCAAAGTGAACAATGAAAGGGGTATCAAAAAAATTTAATAGTTTTTTATGTGTCACTTTCTTGCTACATTTAATGTGGGAAAGGAAGAGGCCAACAAATGTCATGTGGTGTGGTGACATCATTTTTTTGCCTTCGTAAATTATTTGAACAATCTTTCATAGTGTGAGGGATCAACAAGATGTTATTCACTTGGGCTCCATGCTACTTCACACTTCCAATGACAATTGAATGATTAAAAAAAAGACCTAATCATTAATTGACATCATTGGGTACACCTTTGTTCACATATCAAAAGCATCAAATTAGGTCAAATGTGGTAGTAATGTGAATTTACAGTCAATACAATTTCATAAGGAATTAACATACACAACCAAATGATACAAAAATAAGTCAATCTATTGTACTATATACAATATTAAAAGAGATTGAGACTGCCATTTTCACAAATATCAGAGATGTATGAAGATGAACCTTGAGAATAGTGACTCAAGTGTGAGCAACAAAAAAATTAAACATTGTGTTTTAAAAAACAACTAAACAACCTTTGGATGCAAGATTGAGTTTAACTTGTTCTTAATATCAAACTCCATGTGACCATGCTGAGGGGTGTCCACAATAAGGACAATGGTTTTAAATCATGCACACTCTACTTGACATACAAACTAAACAACCATGTTTTGATGGACCTTATAAATCGATCCAACCAATTGATTCAACATAAGTTCAATTTCAATTGTACATGGGTTTCAAGGGTTGATATATCAACGATGGTATGCATAATGATCTCACAATAACATAGACCATAAAGTTTTCTCACTTTGTGCTTCTAGTAAGCTTTAGAGCTATTAAAACCAAGATGATATGCCCAATTGCAAATGTGCAGCATTGCAAGTCCAATGCGTCACCCTTTGCAAAAGCCAAAAGAGATACTTCAATATTTCATTCATTTTCTAAACATCATCAAGAAGTGATAATTCCACTTTCTTTATCAACCAAAATTGCTTACACCTTTGCATTGGGCATACATCAAGGCCAAATATGATTACATTATTGTCGTGTAGAAACATCAAGCTTCAAGTTAGTCCTTTTTGCTCCTCAACTTTTTACAAACAATTACATCCAAAAGCATTTATTAAAGTCATCTCTCTCGATCATGTTGCAACAATGTATGTCGCTTCATAATACCTTTTGTATTACAATCACATGGTAAATTTTTAATAACATTATGTTTGACATTTGGAAAAACTTGCCCAATGGCACACAATTGCCCCCTTAGCTGAATATTATGCCTTCACAAATTAGCTAGCATTAAATACTTATGAATTAACTACTCACCAATCCCAATTTTCAACATTGTTATGTAAATCTCACAATGAACTTGAAATCATTTGGAATCATCATAATTATGTTTGATATGCCCCACTCCTTATGTGAGCATATCATAGAAAATCACAACTATCCATTAGCACAACATTTGGAAAATACATTGCATGATCTTATAGGGTTTTAGCACAAACTTGTGGGTCATGCAAATCCATAACTAAATTCAACTTCTTTTTAATTGCACTAAGCAACATTGACTTTTTACCATATAATAATTTGCATGGACTATATCATGCAAAGGATGTTTATCTATCTATTAAATTGATATCCAAGGGAGTTTGAAATTCCAATCCTTATGATTACCATGCACCAAACCATACTTGTAAAATTCACACTTCATGGTTTGAACAATTTTTTCAACTAGAGCATCTATTTCAAGATGTTATCAAAAGGTGATACAATGGTCAATTAAAACTCAAACACAAAGTTCTCCAAAAACCCAAAGAAATTCCCAACCTTGGTCGATCAAAACTTTTATATGAACCCCAAATGTCGCAACCTTAACCTTGGGCTCGTGACCAAGGCAAGGGTTTACGAGGTTGCAAGCGAAGAGGGAAACCTTGGAGTCACATCTCATGCTCCCAGGAGTGCAAAAGAGTGTGAGGGAATGAACCCTCACACTCCCAAGTGAACTCCCATATTGGGAGTTGGAGTCCCGATGGACTCCCAAATTTTCAAAGGGCAATTGCAGGGGTCAAAACCCATTGGATTGAAATTTTCATTATATCATTAGAAAGCTATTGAAACGTAGATGTCTAAAATGGGCTCGCATGACCCATTTGGACATTTGAAACACAAGTTATGGCCAAAAGAAAGGTCGAGAGTCAAATTGGCAATTTGACTCCCGACCACTAAAAGTCAGGAATTAACACAATTTCCGTGCTTGCAGGTGGCGTGCGACATACCGTTGGAAAGCTCTCAACGAGGGCTACAACTTTGCTTCAGACATCATTTCAATTGGAGGTCTACAAAAAAAAGTTAATGGGCTCCAAAATTGCAAAAGTCCCAACTTTGGGAATTTCGGGACTCCCATTTGGGAGTTCCGAAACAAAATGCCATTTGGATGTGGGCCTTGTGAAGAGGCACAAAGTATATTATAAGGGGGAATGTGGTGGCTTCCTCCAAGTTTGGGCCGAGGTGCGTATTATGAATCCGAGTTTGCCCATGGCTCGTCCTAACACCAAAAGTGCTCAAACTATGAACTTACCAACTTATTGTTTTGTTTGTGTAGGTCTATGTGAGTGATTGATGCTTGTCACTCTTCCTAGTCCCCATCCCAAAGCTTCAACATGCCCCTTTACCCCCAAAGTGCTGCGAACCAAGGAACATGCCTCAACTTTTTGCGCTTTTGTTGTTTTCACCTTAGACTCACATTTGAATCTATAAAAGAGGTTAGGAACGTGTCACCAAACCTAACCAAAACTCAAGCTAAGAAAGATATTATTGCTGGTTCAAACCAATTTTGTGGGGGCCACAAACTCAATCCACTTGCTAAAATGTTCCACCATCACAAAAACACATTTGGCACCTCATGATACAATTGCTAATGGGCATGCAAAATCTAGGCTCTATTAGCTAGTAACCTAATCCCATAACATGCAAAGGCCAATTGTGGTGATAATGTGTTGAAGTTTGACCTCACTTGATCACATGTTTCGCACCTACCCACATGAATAACAACTTGTTGGTACATGCATGCCCACCAATATGGATTCCACAACATTAAATGGGTATGTTGCACACCAAATAAACTTAATTTTTCATGCACATGTACAACTAATGAATTATAAAAATTAATCCAAACTTGGGACCAGTTTTCCTATCCCATCAATTGTGATATAACAAGCCTCCTCCCAATGGAACCTAGTCATTCTATGTGTATTATCCAATGTTGCTTTTAGGAAGTGGCATTATTGGTATATGTTATATGTCTAAAGCTAAGCCACGAGGTACCTAGGCTAGACCTAGCTAGACCATGCTTAAACCTTTGGTGCATGCCACGTGTGCAAGTTTATAGTATTTCATGAAATAATTATTTAATTAATAAATTCACAAATCAAATTAATTAGTAAAAATTTTAATGTATTTTAATTGTTTGGAAATTACTTATAAAATAAAATAATTTTCTATTTATTTTAAAACATTTAAATAAAACTATTATTTTTACTTCTAAAAATAAACCTTTTAAAATTCTAGTGATCAACTAATTAAATTAAAAATAATTAAGTTTAAAATTAACTATCTAATAAAATAAAATTATTAATTAGTTGGCAATTCCTGAATATTAACTATAAATTATTGAACTTCTAACTTACTAAATTATAAATACTAAATCAATATTAATTAATAATTAATATTAACTAAATAATTTAACTCATGAATAGTTAATTATTAATTTATTAATATTTATTAATTATTAACCATGACTATATAGTTGGGGTAATCCAACTTATAAACAAAATGAAGCTTGATTTTTAATGGCCAACTTTCAACATATGTTGGTAAATTGCAATGAACCATTTGTCTTCCCATCACAAGTCTAACAAATTTTCTATTTCAATGATTGTTCCAACCCATGGTGGAAGGTTATATTACATAAGGAGCCATGGAGCAAATGCATGTTCTTGACACCTAGAAGGAGTATATTAATAGAAATGAGTATGGAAATGTGTTGGATGCACGAGGGGCAATGCCAAATGCACCAATCATTCTAAGTAATGTTGGTGCAATATTTCTCTTTAAGGAGGAGTCATTATTATTCAATGAATCAAGGCAATTTTGCCTTGAAAGATAATCCAAAGGAAGAAATTATAGGGCGTAGATGTTTGTTTCAATAAGCAATGACATGTCAATTTAATGTTCCACACTTTTTAACCCCTCTAATACCATGCCTAATGACTTTAAACGAAGATGTTTGTGTTTTCCCACTTTTGATGTTTTGTCACATCTAGACACTATGAAACATAAAATTTTCCAACAAATTGAAGGTTTCTAGTGGTGAGGTGCAATGTAATGAAAGTTAGTGATTTCAAGATTAAGGGGTTTTGAAATTACCAAAATTGAAAACTAATCACAACAAAGTTGTAAAATAATTGCAATTAAGTTGAACTTCAAGTCAAATTGAAATTAAACTATAGTGGAAAACATAGACATTATTTCATCCATCAAAATTTCCAACATTCATTCATCCATGAACAACACTAACAAAGACAATGAAATGGTCAACATGATAGAACTTGACAAATTTTTAAAGTGGATTTTTCCACTATAAATTGATTGTGAATTTATTAATTAGAAATAAAAATCAATGGTCAATTGGCAATGATGGTCAACACTGTACATTTAACAACCTAGTTGAAAAGTTGACTAAATTGAAGTGTGAAGCGAGCTATGTGGAATTTGTTGAAATAAATATAATTATGCAGCCAAAGGCAAGTTGAGGCTAACATGCAGTTGAAAATTGGTTGGTTAAAAATGACCTTTTTTTCTTAGTGTCCATTTTTTTTAGCATCCTTATGGATTAAAAATTTTCCTATGTCAAATTGTTATTAAATTTTATGAAAAAAAATTCATGTATGTGATTGTTATATAATTTCGTGTGATAGAATCTTGAAATTATTGGAAGTTGATTTTTTAATCACAATTGGGGGACTTTTCATCACATACTAGTTGTAGTGTGATAATACATGAAGGATGTGTAAATGGAGTCACCATTTGTTAAGCTTATAATGAACAAAATTCTTTTTTTTCAAAAAATAAAAAATGTGGTTAGTAATTTAAAATGGATGTTTGCAAATCATTTGAATATCACATAAAATTTTTATGGACTTTTACATGGCCAAAAATTGACAAAAATGGCAAAGTCCCTCATTATTACATTTTTATGAATTACTAATTTTTTTTCACAAACATTATAACCTATGAGGTATTACATGGTTGTGTGTCATTTCTTTTTGAAAAAGATGAAATTTTTTACAAGTTTATAACTTTATAATTTTTAGCCTATAAAAAATACATTATGTAACATATTTTTAAGGACTTAAAAAATTGATAAAAAATGATCCACTCTAACTTGCAAATACCTTGCCATTAAAAGGTAGCAGTCAATCTTTAATGGTAGAAAACAACAAAAGGGAATATCAACAAAGAGCCACTTGTAGATTGAGGAGTACTTTTATAGGCAATAAGCAAGGGCTATGAAAAAAAGCAATGGGTTGTAGACGATATAAAATAGAGGAAGGACTTCCTAAAGTGCTACAAGTAGTAGGTTGAATCACTAGAAGTCCTACAAGGCCTAAAGAGGAAGGACAGTAGTAATAGGTCTTCAAACCCCTTAAACAACATCTAAGAATGTTGAAAGTACTGTAGAACCAAGGAGAGTAGCTACTTGTGGGTTTTGATGACTGTTCATGTTTTCTTTTTCTATTTTCTCCCCATTTACCCCTAATTTAAATTAATTATAAGAGGGTGGATTTGGTTTTAAGCAATAATCCCTTACTTACCTCATTCTTCTTAATATGACTAGTGGGTAACCCGTGGCTACGCCACTCCAACCACCCCAAACGCTCTGTTAAGCTCTATTGTTTATAGGATTATGTTACAACACCTTTGTGTAAACAACATTGTGAGTGTACACACCGGCAGGTGCATTTTCATGAGCATCCTCCCACCCATCTATAACCAGCAGTTTCACCCCCTCGGGGCACCCAATGCGCGACATGGCCACATACAATTGACCATGTGTAAATACAGGCTTGGGCAGAAAAATGCCGACCATTTTCAATGTCTGCCCTTGCGCCTTATTGATGGTCATAGCAAATGCAAGGCGAATAGGGAATTGGCGACGACACAGAGTGAAAGGCATTCATTCTTTGTCTGAAAGTGTGATGCTTAGCCATGGAATGAACATTCATTTGCCCTTTACAGGACCTGTTACCACCTCTGCTTCAATGACATGCTGCATGAATTGAATGACAATGAGCCTGGTACCATTAACCAGGCTGTTGGTCATGTTGCGTAATAATATGATGGGACAACCCTCTTGTAAGTGCAGTTCATGATGTGGTATGCTCGAAAAACTGAGTTTGTTCAAGAATTCAGTGGGGTAAATGCCATGTTGTTCCCCATGCACCACAAAATCCGTGCTGTAATAAACGCGGTGCTGTGCGGGCGAGCCATTGTGCTTTGTGAATGCATATTTGTCATTGATGAGTTTATTGAGTGCATCCACATCTTCGTTCAAAGGTGTAAAAATTGCACGCTCAATGATGTATGTAGATCTTGCAACATACTCAACAATAGATGACAAAGCGCCATACACTTCTTCAATCAAATTTGCCACAATAGGGCCATTGCAACACATGTCATGAGGAATAAGAATGGAGTCTTCACCAACTGAGGGATACACGTGCTTTGCGCCCTCCCCCACACATTGCAAATAATCAACAAATGCCTACTGTCGTGTGACATCTACATGTGCATGCCCCCCACCCTGAGCTAGCAACCTCTGCACGCGCATGTTGGTGTGCAGTTTGAATACATGCACATGTTGCCATATGCTGGAACGGTTCAAAGCTCTAGCGACGACATTTCCCCTGGTGTCGCGAGGCACAACAAGCTAAATTTGTCGAAAATCGTTGCCTAACACCACAACCAAGCCGCCAAAGGGCAAGAACTTGAATGTTGGGTTAATGATAGCCATGATGTCCTGCAAAGACCTGTTGAGAACCTCAAAAACATGCTTATGCATCATGATAGCCTCATCCCACATAATGAGTGTAGCCGCTTATAAAAGTGCTGTCAGCTCAGAGTCCTTACTGATGTAGCATGTGGACGTGCTGTTGAGGCCTTGCACAGGGATCTTGAAACATGAGTGTGCAGTGCATCTTCCGTCCAGCAACAATGTAGCAATGCCAAATGATGCCACAACAATAGCGACCCGATTATGTGCACGCACATTGCTCAACAATCAACTATAGAGAAAGGTTTTACCAGTGCCGCCAAGGCTATCGACAAAAAATGCACATCGGTTGACAGCGGCCGTGACATGGTCATAGATAGCCCGTTGCTCAGGGTTAAGTTGCGGCACACGTTCATCTCGCATGGCTGCTTACGTTGCCACGTCGTACTTAGCAATTTCGTCTACCACCACAGCACTGGCAAGCTGGGCCACAGGCGTCGACAAACCAAATGCTGCCAAGCCCTGGCTGCTGTTAAGGTGTGCCAAGTGCAGCACCAACTCCCGCAACACCATGTCCTGGATGGTAGCATCGAATTGCCACATTGGCTCGCCCTGCACGTTATAGGAACACACACACGACATAGTGAGCATTGAGCGCCGCACAACATGTAAACCATGACCATGCAAAACCGCAAGGCAAGCTAACATGCAGAGCCATACACGGGTAGAGCTGAGCACCAACCTAACGTGCTTGATACAAAAAATCTTTTGCCATGTCTTCATTGAAGCGCTCCCACAGAGCCAATGGGTTTGCAACAGCATTGAACACCAGCAAGGCAACAATCAATGCCCTGAGGCATGAGGCACTAACCATGTTTGCAGCCTCCTCCATGCACTGGGCCCACTCAGCATTGTCCTGCAACAAACCACGCTGCTGACATGTTTCTTTGAAAGATACGTGTTGTGTGGGATGTTGCAAGTGCCTGTTGGTGCACACGAGGTCCTCAAAAGACGTAGCCCCAGGCACGTGATGTAGCAAAAGATGCAAGAAATACCTCTCCCCCTCGAAGGTTGCACAAAGTACATGCGGCCGACAGGTAGTAGACTTGGCGTCTATGTGCGGAGTGCCCATTGCTTTTCCTTCTTTTTCCATGTTGTAATGCGTGGAAAGTCATGGTAAAGTGTGTTGAGAGCCAAGCGCAATGGTGAAGATGGATTTAAATGCTCCCGTGCTGTTTTGTTAAATGCAAACCATGCAGTGAAAGTAGTGTGAGGGTTCCGGTTAAGTACGGCCGCAGCATCAATGCCCTCTTGAAATGAGATGGTCTGATGCCCTTTTAAGTGCACAACAAGCCGAACGACATTAGGGTGCTCCTTGTGTAGATCAAAGCCATACAGACGGTGGCTGGCCTCAGAAGCTGACACATACCGGCCATCTTGGTAGATCTTGATCTCATCCCGAATGTGTGGTTGAACAGGCGTAGCGCCATCAGGTGCAACAATGTCCACTGGGCCAACGTCCACCTGTGCATAGTCATGGCCCTTGTAAACGTATTTGTAGAGGTATTTGACAGCCGCGATGGAGGTGCAGACCTCCACATTAATGTGGAAGTTGAAGAATAGGGACAGGCATGGGTTGTAGGGCACCACCCAGTGCTTATCAAAGGCAAACCCACCCTTGCAGCAATAGTAGCCAAACAACAGTTGTTACGTGAGCGGTGCCACAGGTCAATAAACGCAAGTATGGTAGCATAGTCGTGCATGTTGTCAGTCCAAATGCATGGTCCTATTGCCAGCACACTTACTACTCAAATGTGCGACCATCATCCCGACGACGGTATGTTGGGTAGGAGCCAGTGGTGTCGGTGGTGTGCTCTATGAAGGCCTTAGGGTAGCCTTTTGAACAAACACCATCAGCCATGCAAGTGCAATGTGGGTTGATGGTGCCACAGGGGCCATGCACCATGTAACTTGTAACGACCTCAAAAAAGTGGGGTGTGTATCCTTATCAGGCAATTCTGCAAACACCATGCGATCGTATTCATCGGGCCTTTGTGGTTTGTGATCGGAGTGCAGAATGAGCAGAATGTGTGCATGGGGCAAACTTCTCTTTTGCCATTCAATGACATGAATGTTAGCCACCACCTCGCCAAAAATGCCCTTCTTCAAAAGCTCGTCTAGTAAGTGCTGTAATTTGCCAACAAAAACGCATGTGATTAAATCAGGGCGGTCATTGGCAATCTCGCCGGGCTTCAGTGCGCTGATAATCTCTTCCCACTTGGGTTGCAGGTCATGGTGATGAACAAATCAAGCTTGCCATATTAGCGGACAATGGCCATGGAATCTTGGTACAACTTAGCCATGTGTCGGTGTCCACCAATGAATGAGGATGGCAATACAATGAGCCTGCCCAGGTTGTCGACGTTAGCGTTGTTATTGGCAACAACATCAGCCACGCCACCATAAATTGTAGCACGCAAAGGGCCCTGGTTGTTTCGTATGTAAAACATCCATTGTGATTCCACTTTGCTATATTGGTCAACACCCCACTCTTGATACAAACGTTTGCCATACACAAAGAGGGCGTGCGATGTCGGGTTCCTATCGTGCATGTGATAGCAAGCCCACTCTTGTGCAGTGATTTTTTTGCGTTGTGCAGGTTGTGCTGGGCCTGCATCTGCTGCAACATGCTCAACATCACCTTCCTCCTCGCTACCATCATCATTTGCAGGTTGTGCTGGCTCTGCATCTGTTGCAACATGCCGAGCATCACCTTCCTCCTTGCCGCCAGCAACCCGCCGGTAGACAGGGGCAACAACAGCATGGGGCATGCTTGGCTACAAGTCGGGCTCACCATGAGGATGGAATAGCACAAAGTGGAGCAGATTGTAAGCAGGGTGCAGGTCATTGATCCTCCATAGCTCGTTGCCATGTGCATGCACTCTGATGTCCCTGCTTGTAACCGGCTCATCACCGCCGCCTGTGCAGGAGTAGCAACATTTATGTCAATGAATGAGGAACATTGCATCTGACGCGCTCCCAAGTTCCTTGTAGACCCCTTGAGGGTCCAAGTATGCGGTAATGCGGAAGGAGTTGGAACTTGGAGCCGCTCCCTAGCTCACAACACTTGGAGGGGTAGAGGGGCATGTTGGAGCTCCGGGATGGGACTAGGAAGAATTGACAAGCTTACTCACTCACACGGGCCTGCACACAACCCACACAAAGTGGTTAGTGCATAGTTAAAGCACCTTTGGTGCTAGGATAAGCCACGGGCAACACAGACACACAAAATTCACCACGGCCCGGACTTGGGGGAAGCCACCACCTTCCCCCTTATAGTATACTCTGCAGCTCGCGGCGAAGGTGGCATCCAAATGGTTATTTTTCCCGGGACTCCCACGTGGGAGTCCCGAAATTGTCCCGGGTTGGAGTCTCGGGACTTTGGACGCCGATATCTCTCGATTGTAGAGTCCGATCGCGATGTAGTCTGAAGCAAAGTTGTAGCCCTCGTCGAGAGCTTTCTAACGCCGTGTTGCACTCTCAAATCGGATCTCGGGAAGAGGTCGATTCCCGACTTTTAGTGGTCGGGAGTCAAACTGCCAGTTTGACTCCCGGCCCTTCTTTTGCCCATAACTTGCCTTTCAGATGTCCAAATGAGCAATGCGAGCCCATTTTAGACATTTACGTTTCACGAGCTTTCCAATGGTACCAAGAGTGCAACTCGCACTCTGAAGTTTCGGGAGTCCATCGGGACTCCCTCTCCCAAAATGGGAGTTGCCTTGGGAGTGTGAGTGCTCACTCCCTCACACTCCCTCGCACTTCCTTAGACTCCCGGGAGTATGTGATGACTCCCGGGCTTCCTCTTGGCCCACACCCTTCCAATGCCTTTGCCTTTGCTCCCGGGCTTCCTTCCTTTTAACTCCCGGGCTTTTTTCCTCTTGACTCCCGCAACCTTGCAACCCCTTGCCTTGGTCGCGAGCCCAAAGCTAGGGTTGCGATAGCATTAAGTTAACAATGGCAACAAACAAACAGCACAACAATACACGTTACTGAAGAACTTCACTTAGTAGCAGCCCAACCACTTCGGGGGCGGTAGGAGCATTGTAATAGCGCTTGTCAACGTTGCCGTTGACCTTGATGACAACTTCCCATTGAGGCAAGTCGTGTGCGGGCATGTCCATGACTTGTTTGAAATGCTGCACAAATGTGTTGTGATCATGCAACATCTGCTGTAGCCTCGCCAAAGTTGGCTAATGCAAAGCAACGCCCGTAACACCCAAAGCTGCAAGGCGTGCTGTGACTTGTGCATCCATGGAATCAATGATGTACAGCTGGGCGAATTGTGGCACATCATGCTCGACGAGCTACAAAGGCCCCAGCAAGTGATGCACAGCCCCTTTGATGGTAATCATGTTGATCCCTTGTTCCGGGGAATGGATGTGCAGGCCCCTTGAGGCCATTTGCAATGCAGAGTTATATGCACAAATGTTCTGCCTGAAATCCTTAGTGGCAGGTGGCAAAGGCTGGTGCTCACTAGGCACACTGGTGAGCAAATCTCTGAGTGGCTGAGGTGTAGGGGCGGGGAAAGCATTGCTCAACCCAGACATCTTGCCACTGTCGCAACACAAAGTGGTGTGCTTTTTCTCGTGCTCAAAGCAGAGTGCATTGCAGTGTGTGCACCTATGTGACATGGCACCCAATGAGTGTACCACCAACCCCTCCACCTCATCCGCAATGTGCAGGGTTTGTTTCCCAGCTCGCCGGGCGCGAGCCCCTCGCCTGGCTGCTTGTCGCTGGACATCAAGCTGGGCTGCCCTGGCAACATGCCTGGCAGAGGCATCCCGTTCCCTGACTGCTTGCTGTTGTTTAGCAGATTGGGCTGCCTTGGCAGCATGCATGGGAAAGGCATTCCATTCCCTGATTGTTTGTTGTTGTTCAGCAAGCTGAGCTGCCCTGGCAGCACGCATGGCAGAGGCATTCCGTTCCCTGATTACTTGCTATTGTTTAGCAGGCTGGGCTGCCCTGGCAGCACGCATGGCAGAGGTATTTCGTTTCCTCCCTGCGTGCTACTGTTCAATAGGTTGGGCTGCCCTAGCAGCATGCTTAGCAGAGGCATTCCGTTCCCTGATTGTCTGCTGGTGTTCAGCCCTCTGCATTATACACAAAGTCTAGGAACTGTGACACACCTAAGCCACACCCATTATGTGTGTGAAGCTCCACCCGACAACCCCCTCCTCCTCCTCCTCCTTGCCTCCTGCATTATTGCAACCCACATCAATTCTTTTCTCTTTCCTTCCTTCCTTCCTTCCTTCTTTCCTTACTACATTGCCACAACCAACAACATCAATTCTTCTTGACAACCCATTACCAGATGTCTAATTCTTAACCCACTTCTTATAATAGATTTGATTTTCTGATTCTTGAGCAAGTCTTACAGATTGAAGGTTGGGTTTTTTTTTTTTTTTTTCCTTGGGTTGAAATCAATTCTCTACATTACTTTTTTCTTTGATTTTGTGGGATTTTTTTTTTAATGTAGAAAACAAACCCAGTAGTGGTGAAATCCCCTCAGAAAGAGAAAGAAAAAGAAGAAACTCACTTTGTGCGAAACCCTGAGTCAAGGCAGCTGCGGAAAAGCTATAAGGTCCTTTGCGGCAGATCTTTGTCGAGTTTCTGGAGCGCTCTTGCACTACTGAGTTCTGGGGTTTCCTGCTGTAAGAGGAATTCGAAAGGTGATTGAAGGTTGGGTTCTTTTTCTTTTTTTCTTTTTTTTTTCCTTGGGTTGAAATCAATTCTCTACATTGCTCTTTTCTCTAATTTTGTGGGATTTTTTTTTGTTATGTAGAAAACAAACCCAGTGGTGGTGAAATCCCCTCAGAAAGAGAAAGAAAAAGAAGAAACTCACTTTGTGCAAAACCCTGAGTTCAAGGCAACTGTGGAAAAATTGCAAGGTCCTCTGCGGCAGATCTTTGTCGAGTTTCTGGAGCGCTCTTGCACTACTGAGTTCTGGGGTTTCCTGCTGTAAGAGGAATTCGAAAGGTGATTGAAGGTTGGGTTCTTTTTCTTTTTTTCTTTTTTTTTTCCTTGGGTTGAAATCAATTATCTACATTACTCTTTCCTCTGATTTTGTGGGATTTTTTTTTTTGGTTATGTAAAAAACAAACCCATTGGTGTTTATTATGTTTTCATTGATCTTGATAAATCAAGATAGCATACCTGATTGATATGCTCTTTTCTGAGGTTTTCAATAGCTCAATCTTTATTTGTGCTGGGGATTCATTATGGAGACATGAAAAGAGACAATTTTTGTTTAATTTCTTTTTTGTTCAAATTTTGATAGACTTTTATTCATTTTGTAAACCCAAAAAGAGACAATATTTTTCTGATGTCTTCTGTGTTTAAATTTTGAGACTTTGATGTCATAAATGTTTCTGTTATACAGACAGAGAGTGGTGTGAATGACACTACATTGTAGAACTAAATCTTCTATTGCCCTTCTATTATGTTGCCATGTTGGGGTTTCACAAATTATGTTGCCATGTTGGGATTTCACAAATTATGTTGCCATGTTTTGGAGTTCACAAATTCTATTTTCAGTGACAAAAGAAAGGGTAAGGATGTACCTGTCTAAAACCTGAGAGCTAGCCCAGTAGAATTGATTCTTTTTTGGGGAATAGAACAACTGAGATGGCATCCCTGTGTGAGACAAAGAATTATGCACATAGTGGAGTTGGTAGGTGGGGTGATCATAGAGATTGTGTAGGTCACACTGCTGCCTTGGGACTGGATGTGATTTGGTTATCTGGCCATGAATATCATGCATATCAAAATTGGCAGCTACCCCTACATTTCTTCAGGGTGTTTTTTATAATGTAATTGTATGGAATCAAATTACAATATTGCTATGTATCTAGATTTTAATTGATAGAACTCAATTGTATCTTTGTTGACATCTGTGCTAGTTTTACACAATTCTTAGCATAGTTTAACCACAGTTTGGTAATACATGATGAGTAACAATGCAGAGAACCCTTCAGAAAATTTTATGAGCCCTCTTCCAGGGTTTGGCTTTTGTGGTCTAATGAGTGCTATTATGTTTTGTAACAAGAGAAACTTTACTTCTGGTTACTGAGATAACACCAAGCCGGGTACAACATATCAGTAGGACTGATTTTTTGGACAGAGTCTTAGACAAACAACCATTTTTTCTTTGTGTGGGGATTCAGAGATAGGTCTGTAACAGCTATGTCATGGGTGTGCAGCCAATTTGTGTTGAATGCTCTAGAGGAGGAGTTGCAATCTTTCAAGAGAATTTTGTTTTATGTGGAGCAAGCTCATTGGTTTTATGAAGACTACACAATGGAGCAAAATCAACATTTAAAATCTTTGACTTTGCGTGAATTCACCTCTTTATGTATCCTCTGAAGTAATGAATGTGTGTGTGCAATGCATATGGTGTGCTTGAAGGATGTTCAGGCTATAGGAGTCCCCTAACAATAACCTTCACATTGGCCTTTCTAAACCTTGGGCTTAGATGCTTGCATGTACAGCACATGCTAAAATGAAATGAAGCTTACCCTCACCAGCTTATTGCAGCTTCAATGAACATACTTGATTTTTTTGATCAGCTATTTCTCTTAATGGTATCCAATATAGTATGATCAACTCTTCCTGTTACTTCAAGAAATGCAACTAAAATTTAGATTCAGATTTTTGTAAATTTTTGTTTCCCCAAAATTTTCTACATATTATTGTGTATTTATCTACATGGAGATGATGGAGTCAGTGCGCTTACAGGATATGGGGATGAGATTGATGTGGTGGCCCCAGTAGACATATTGAAGCAGATCTTCAAGACACCATACTGCAAAAGTCACTTATCTGTTGCAGTTCATTGAGTTGGACACACTCTTATATTGAACAGTGGGTATGTTTATGCTACATTTGAATTTTGATATGTTATTTTCTGCAAGAGAAACATGGTAGGTGTACATGTAACTTCAAACTTTGTGATGCTGGATAACACTTTCACCAACCTGTTTTGTATTCCCTTAGACTGATTTTTTGGATAAATCCTCAGACAAACAACCATTTTTTCTTTGTGTGGGGATTCAAAGATAGGTCTGTAATAACTATGTCATGGGTGTGCAGCCAATCTGTGTTGAATGCTCCAGAGGAGGAGCTGCAATCTTTCGAGATAATTTTGTTTTACGTGGAGCAAGCTCATTGGTTTTATGAAGACTACACAATGGAGCAAAATCAACATTTAAAATCCTTGACTTTGCATGAATTCGCCTCTTTATGTATCCTCTGAAGTAATGAATGTGTGTGTGTAATGCATATGGTGTGCTTGAAGGATGTTCAGGCTGCAGGAGTCCCCCTAACAATAACCTTCACATTGGCCTTTCTAAACCTTGGGCTTAGATGCTTCAATGTTGCAGCTTCAATAAGCATCAACTCTTCCTGTTACTTCAAGAAATGCAACTGAAATTTAGATCCAGATTTTTGTAAATTTTTGTTTCCCCAAACTTTTTTGCATATTATTGTGTATTTATCTACATGATGTTCATTCAAAATTGTTAGATATCATCCAACAAAGAGAACCTCATGCACCATCTATTTGCCGGCCATTTAAGTAATTCAAAATAATTATGATTGCCTCTTGGGCTTAGAAAGGGGTTGACTGAAAGGAGAGGCAACCCACTTCATCAGCTCAAATTCTCCATCAGGTGGGACAAAGCTCATTGTCTTCTCTGTATTGAACCTTGTAAGGTTGACACATTGGTGAAATGTGACATCATTAAGTTCTATTGTCTTGCCATTGTTGCAGACAGGAAAAACAATATCTAGAATGAATAGGTGAGACTCTGACTCTTCATAAGTTGTCATAAGAAAACCACACTTTCCTGTTCAAGTCTCAGCAAGTCTAAGCTTGGATTAAGTAATTCTTCCATTGAACATTTCACTCCCTACTCAAAGGCCATACATGAAGTGCAACCAACCTTCTTGATGGTTGAGCCTTTGCCTCAGCTTTGAAATTCTAAGATAGAAACGTGCTGGTCAAAGGAAAAAAAATCTGACACCCAAATTGAGAGAATTCCCAAAGAGCTTTGACTTCTCCACACCTTTTCAAGGCCAGAAAGAAGAGACTGCACACGCAGGTGCCTTGCATAATGAAGCCATTGCCGATGATGATCTGCTCTCCATCAAACCCCCTTCCGCCAAAACACCAGAAAAAAATTGTACTAAATTGTTAAGCTTCTCCATAGGCTGCAAAAAGAGCTTTGAAATTCTGAAACAGAAATGTGCTGGTCAAAGAAACAAAAATCTGACACCCAAATTGAGAGAAAAATGCGACAACAATTATGCGAAAGAGCGTAGTTTATGTGCAATTTGCAAACGACGTCCAAGAAAGCGGAAAGAAGTTGAAGTGACAGGCTGACACCAGAAGGCGATTCCCAACTGCTGCCGGTTCTACCGTAATGTTAAAACGCAGAACGACATTCTAAAACACAAAACGTCGTGTGACACACACACATACACCATGTTAGCTTTTATATACAAGATGTCTTACTTATTACTGAGTTGTTGTAATAAAATAAAATAGTGAGGATAATTCTTTTGCGCAATAATAAAGTGTTGACCTTGTTCCCTTACCTTCTAAAGGCCAGTAATGATTGAGGGTTGCAATTTCACCTCTGAATAGAGGGAAATAAACACAAGGAAAAAAAATACTTATATTTTTCAAGAACATTTAACATTGATATTAGACATTTATTTTTATAATCAATTTTTTTGCAAATAATTTAATTAATGTCAAATTGGCTTAAGTACTAGGATATTTATATTGAAAAAGTGGACATTGAATTTTCCAATTAAATATGTTGAAAATGACTTTTCACCAACTATTATCATCATCAATTTGTAAATTAAAAATTAAAAATCAATGAATATCCCAAGCCAATATGATTAAATGACTCTTCCCGAATTATTAACATGATTACAACAATTGATTATATTTCTGACAAAATTTCATATCTTGGTGACCAAAAACACAGGGGTTGTGAAAAATACAGAAAGGTTTTTTCTTGGGAAAAATGGCTCATGTCACTATATTTATATTTAGACAATAGGTTCTAGCATGTTGCCCACATGTAGCAAGATTCTTAAGCTTTTGTACTTTCTTTAATTTGCAGCCAAATTTGGCTAAGCCTTCTTTTGGGTGGTCACCAACCCACCTACATCACAAATTTGAAAAAAGAAACATTATTTACAACCTATGGAAAAAGGACATTTGGTTTGCTAAGACATTTAGTGGCTCTTCACCTTGTAAGATTATACTACCATAATGGCAATCCAAAAATGTCTTTCCAGACCTCCGTTTTTGCATTGCATTCCTCCATGCACACAAAAAGCTTTTTGTGTAGCACTCCTCTCATTCTTTACCCTCAAAAATGCCATGGAGAGATCAATGTAGTAGTAAAGCCCATGTGAGTTGCAAGGTTGCACAATTTTGGATTCAACTAGAGTATTTGATTACACTCCTTTTAAACATAAATCCTACACATAAATATTTCCTCATCTTTTCTAATCCTTGATTCTATCCAACACATAAATCTTTCCATATCTCTTCTAATTCTCAATTCTCAACTTTCAAATCAAAATCCTTTTTTTCCTATAATGAAGTAAGTTAGAAGCTCATCTTTGTTATATATAAAAAAATTGCGCAACATGTGTGTGAGAGTGTTTTGAGGGAGTGTATGTGTGTGTGTGCATCTCTTCCCTCTCATGGGTGGACATTGATTGTGTGTAGAAGAAATAGATCTTTAGAAAGCACCTAATAGGAGCTTGAGTGAATTTTGTAGATTTTGGAAACTTGTTGTTGCAAGATGAACGTGATAGTGAAGAGAATTTGACATGATTGTTGCAGGAAGAAAGTTATGGACTGTGTATTGTGTATTTATCATTTGTGAGAGAGGGATTTGAAGTTGTGTTTTGTGTAATTTTATGTTGTGATTTGTAGGGTGGGGATTTGAAGTTTTGTGTTGTGGATTTTGTATTTATGATTTGTCAGATGGAGATTTGAAGTTGTGTGTTGTGCATTTTGTGTTTATGGTTTGTGGGATGGGGATTTGAAGTTGTGTATCCTGTACAATTGTATTATGATTTGTGAAATGGGGATTTGAAGTTGGGTATTGTGTATTTTGTAATATGATTTGTGGGATGGGCATCAAACTGAATTAGCAAGCAAAAGAATCACATAACACAATTGTGACCACATTCCTTCCTTTACAATTATGTGTTTTCTGAGAAAACAGTATCAGGCAAAACCATAGCTCTGGAGAGTGGAAAAAAATTCTTCCCAGAACTCTTAGGTCGGTGGAATTCTGTGTGGAATTTGGTGCAGATTTTAGGTCATTGGAATTTTGTGTGGAATTTTTGTTTTTCTGAGAGGATTCAAGGAAGTGGGTGGTGGTGAAGAAGAGAAGAGAAGAGGGAAGAAATCTGAAATTTGGGTTTTGCAGAAGAAGAAGAAGAAGAAGAAGAAGCAAACATGAATGAGGAGCAGCTGCAGATCATGAGCAGAAGTTGGTCTCAACAAACACCAGCAGCAGCAGTTGAGGAGGAGGATCTTTCTCGCAGCGTACAACTTCAAGCGCCAACAAGGATTCTATCGGTGTGATGACGATGACGTTCCAATTTGTTTGTAGCCTCGCAGTATTGCAGTTGTTTTCATCGAGGATTTCGTGCTGGATTGTTTGTTCACAGAGAGAGAGAGAGAGAGAGAGAGAGAGAGAGAGAGAGAGAGATGTTTCCAGAATTTTCATGAGCAGATAGATAGATGATCTTGTCCACAGAGATGAGAAATGGGTTGGAGAATTTGCATCATAAGGAGATAGAGATGATCGATTGAATTGCGATAGAAAAGCCTCCGAACTCGTCTGATGAGAGAAATTGATTCTGTTGGGAATTGACATTGCAGAGGTGCAGAGCGAGCAGGAAAGGATTCGAAAGAGGAGTAGGAGGAGGATATGGCGACATGGAGAGTTGTGGGAAATTGCGTATGGGAAATTTCTGGCGAGTCGTGTCGACATTGGCGCGCGCACTTACAGACGCGCGAGATCAGCTGGTTGGGATCATGTCAGACAGCAGCCCTAGTACCAGCAGCAGCTCTTACACAAGGTATGATCGCTATGGTAATGGACGAAGAAGAAACACCCACACCCAATTTTCACGAACTTCTCCTCCTCCACCGCCGCCTCCTTTCAGCAGCAGCAGCTATCCACAATCAGCAGCCGTCGGTTTCGGATCGCATCATCCTAGAGAGAAACACCACATTCAAGGCTATGCTGCATACCGTAGATCATCATCATCATCAGGTTGTGGACTCGGCAACAGAAGTCCTCTGCTGCTGCAGCAGCCGCGACGGCGACGACGATGTACACCGTCACCATCACCACCCCCTTGTTCTTCTTCATGTGCACCCAGTTGCTGTTGTTGGCATTCCATCACACCTAGAACCACATCACAGCAACAACGAAGATACAACACTCCACCTCGGATGCGACGACGATCGTGTTGTGCAGGAAGAACAGGAGGAGGAGGAGGGATGCACGTCGGGATAGAGTTCACAAGAGGCGGGGGATGTGATGATGGTTGTGGTATGGCTTCCAGCAATCCCGTGAACATCTGCTTCTCGAGCGGATCAGCGGCAAGCTCGAGGAGGGCGGCTGCTGATTGTCGTCACAGTCTTTCTTGTCACAACAACATCAACAACCCATGCCTTAGAAACCCTTCTTCTAGACGTTGCATGGGTGCAAACTATGCAGAATTGTTGCGCCAGGAAGCTTGCCGGTTGCGGAAACATCGCATTGCGCAAAGTCGTTGTCGTAGGAGGCAACAATAACGCGACTGCTTCTGGTGCTAGGGCTGCTTCTCTTGCCGACCTTCAAGAACTGAGCAGAAGTTTGAATCAACGACTCCTACTGCGCTTAGAGCATCTCCAGTGGTGCTCAGTATGCGACTCTGCAAAAATATTTCTCACATCCAAGTGTAGTTATATATAGTTTTTTCTAACCCCACCCATCAAAACTAAAACTGGGATTGCAAATAGGTGGGAGACTACCAATAGCAAAACCACCTGAACCAATCATTATGATTGGCCAAATCATGCAGCAGGAGCAGTCTTTATTACATTCTTCTCTGGCAAGTGTTAATCTTTGCTGTGCCTTTAACGAGCCTAAGCAAACTGTGGAAATTGCTGGGCACGAAACCATTTTGCTGAGACAAACCGGCATATTTTCACTTTTTTCATCGAATTTTCATTTGCAGGGTCACATACTGAGCACCGATGGAGTTGCTCTTAGTTAGTACTGGAAGAAGAACTGACCCACCTATCCATTCAAACTCTTGTACTGAATCCTCTTGAAAAATGTGATGTGGGTCTGTTTCGGGTTTCTTCTTCTGCGTTGCAGATTCTTCTGCAGTTTTATTCAAGCAAGTGTGGGCATTTGCTGCAGCTGTTGTCTCGTCGAATGTTGGAGACAAACAAAACTCCTGTTTTTCTTTAATGCTTCAAGGTGAGGGATGATAGATAGGTGTGTGCTCTTGCTGCTGCTGTCTATTCTTACAGGAGAAGAAGAAGCCCATCATCTTCACGCAAGTACTTAGTAGGTCTAGCAATGCGACCAGCAAACACTCCCTCATAATATCAGATACACCAAATCGGTTGCAAATGCGTTGACGACACTTGAGGCTCTGCCTACCGACGACAAGTCGCAACTCGCAAAACACAAGACCGGTCGGAACTCGGAAACACACACAACCGAAAAAGAAAGGAAAAGAAAAGAAATTCGCAATTCGGAAATACACGCAAAAACCGTTGAGAGAGAGATAGAGAGAGAGGTGGAGAACCAAGTATTAGGGGATGGAGGTGACGGAGGAGAATTTCGAACTTCTTTTGCCTCAGATTGAAGAGTCATTGCGGAGTTGTGAGATGTGCGCGATCGATGCAGAATTCACAGGTCTTTCGCTCACAAATCCGCGGTAAGTCAGTCTTGTCTGTCTGTCTGTAGCGGGAATTTTGTCCTGTGAGCTTTTCTTCTTTCGATTTCGCTCACTGGCTGTATCTATGCTATGCACTGCTGTTGTTGCAGAAAGAAAATGAGTGAGTGAGTATTGGGGAAGAGATTCTCTTGTAAAACTGGAAGTTCCTTTGGAAATCTCAGTCTGAAACAGAAAGATCCAGCAGCTTGAGACTTAAGGATTTCAAAAACAAGCAAAAAAGAAGAAGCACCTGCTGGTCTGGGATGCCTGCGTGTTTTAGGGTTAGGGTTTGAAGCTCTTTTTCTTCTCGTAATGCTTTTGTCTTGCTCTTTCTTGCAGAAGAGAAGAGGTGCTAGATGATGCTGAGCAACGATATGCACGAGTTCGAACATCAGCACAGAATTTCCTCATCATGCAGGTACCTGTATGCATCCACACAACCTGATTTCTTTCCTGTCTTTTCTGTCTTCTCCTTCTTCTCTTTGATGTTTTGTTGTTGGGCTAGCCAGCTAGCATCATGGCTGTGTCTTCTTCCTGTTGCTGCCAGTCTTGTGACAGAAACTCAGTTTGGTGGTTCAACATTGAGCTTCAACATTTAACAGCTGTTGATGGTCTCTGAGCATGCGGGTGTCTGTATCTGTTGTTCAAATGGCTCCTCAGTTTTGAAGTTCTATGAGCATGTGGGTGTCTGTCACTGTGTTATTCAAACTGCTCCTCAGTTTATCTGAGTGTGTGGGAGTCTGTTGCTGCATTGTTTGAACTTCTGCTCAGGTTTTGAAGGGCCTCTGTGCATGTGGGTGTCTGTTGCTGTTGTTCAAACTTCTGCTCAGTTTTTGAAGGGATCTGGAGATTCGGGGTGTCTATTGCAGTTGTTTGCAGATCCAGATGTATTTGGATTCTTTTTCTGGGTACTGACACAATATATTTTGACTTTTTTCAGTTTGGCTTGGCAACCTTTCATTGGAGCACCTTGACGGGCTGCTATGAGGCACAGACATACAATTTCTACATCTTTCCTCGTCCATCCGGAGGAATGGATTATCGCTTTACTTGTCAGGTATGATGCAAACAAGTGTCTGGGGACTAGTTAGGACATAGCATCCTCTCTCCATGAAAGAGATGAAGTTGGTGACTTAGCTGCCCTTGTAAAGCATTGCTGAGCTTTGATGGTCATCTGGTTTGGTGCTGCAGGCGTCGTCTTTGGATTTTCTCCGAGAACATGGCTTTGACTTCAATAAGTTTATCTACTCAGGTGAGGATCCCACGTTTTGACTTGTATCTTTTTGACAACTGAAGCTGTTCACTTAGTGTCTTGTTTCTGTGGTCAAGAGCCATAAACATGCTGCAGACAATCACAATAGGTGTTTTGTGATACACAGTTCTCTGGATTCTTTAAGAGGGTGTTGGGCTTGCATTCTGTGATACTTGTGCAACATACAGGGAGGGAGGCCCTGTTTGCATACTGGGAAGCAAGAATTCCTTTCCTGCATGCCAACTATTATCAATTCTTTTATGCAGGGATTCCCTATGTCACACTTGAGCAAATGAGACGGGAGAAGAGATCTGAATCACAAGCTCCCAGGGACCCAATTGTTTTGAAACAAGAAGAAGATCGCAACTTTGTTACTCAACAGATGGAGAATGTTCGCTGTTGGGTTGACAGCACACAGCCTTGTGATGTTGGAAACGGCAGCTCAGACTCCCAACCTGCAACTCTAGTTTTGGATCCGAGTAACAGCTATTTGCGTGCAGCTCTTTATCAGCAGCTGGAGCAAGAGTATGGAAAATCAGAGTTCTATGTGGAGCGACTGGTACACCTTCTAGTTTGGAAGCTCGTTATAAACTGACTGCCATGTATGTACTTTTTTTGTGTTACTGTGCTTTTAAGCTTTCACATTTTGCATGCCTGCCATACAGCAACAAGAAACGAAATACTTGGATGTCAAGAGTAGTGAATTGAGTGTTTGAGTGGACAGGCCACTGTTGGGAGCCGCAAATCAAGTTTGAAGTTAACGAGAGCAACAACAGAGGTGATAGCAGCACAGCAATCAGAGGTGACAGCAAAGAGGCAACGCCAGTTGGAGCATGCAGTGGGATTTGCAAATGTAGTGCAAGCTCTGACTACATGCAACAAACCTGTTGTTGGACACAATATGTTACTAGACCTGGCTTATCTCTACCACCAGTTTGTAGGCCACCTTCCACCTTCCTTGGATGAATTTCGAAAGCAGGTAACTGACCAATTCTGTCAACTGTATGATTGATTAAGGTCAGATCAGGACAGACTTTCAGGATTTGGTTGCTGTGGTGCTTTGAGTGACAATTGTACCTGCAAACCTCAGAAGCAAACATTTCCTGTTGCCTGCTCTTTGATATGCAGTGGGTGATGAACAGGTGCAGATTCTGTTTCCTGCAGGAATTTATGATACCAAGTACCTTGCAGGGCTGTTTCCAGTATTTCTACCTTCAACATCACTGGAGGACATTTACACAGCTCTGGCATCGGAAACCACAACTGCAATAGCGCACATGGATGGTATTGTTGGGTTTGATGCAAACAAAATCTCCAATTTCCTTCCAACTGCCCTTGATGAGATTGAGAAGGAGGGTGTTCTACATGCAACTAAAGCACCAATGAAAAGCGATGTCTTGCACACTCTTTTTGCAGACCTAGCAGAATGTATGTATTGTCATTTGTGACACTATTATACAAATTTTGGATCTGTTGGTATGCTTTTCCAAGCATTTTGGCTTTACCCCTTTCTTGTAATTAACTGTACAAAATTCAGGTGGAAGAAAAACTCAAGAACCTGTCCTTCTGAAATGTTAACAGGTTCAAAAGATGTAGACATGCAGCTTACCAAAGTGGAGCTGCCTGGGGTTGTCCATAGTAGCCTCTTTGATCGATACAAGACCACTGGAGATGCACCACATCGTTATCATGAAGCAGGGTGTGTTTCTTATGGACCCAAGAGAATATGGCACATGATGTTGGTAACTTTTTGGAGATTCTATGCTTGCCAAGATTGTATACAGAGAATGTCCTGCTGTGATGTCAAAATTTGCATGCATTTTGTGTCCCCTCTGAATAATCTGTTGAACGTTCCTCCAAGACCTTCAAACTCAAAGGACATATACATTCTCTGGAAATGCAGTGCTGCCCTTAAATTCATGGCTCCTTAGGTTGATGATATTCTTGTCAGTGCTGTGTCTTTGGCAAGTACATGAAAATTTTCCCATTTGGGCAGGGCCTTAGCTGTGATGAGAGCACCTCAGGAGGCCCAAGTGTTTGACCTTGGAGAGACAGTTCTTGCAGACATACAAATTCATAATGCATGGGTATTACTGACAAAGGATCAACAATTTTGGATCCAGTTTTGATGCATACATGACAGGCACAATATTCATTTGGCTCTCCAAGCTTTTTGAGGCTCGCTCCACTACTTCTGCACCTGATGGGCACACTCTAAACTTGCAGGTATGTATATGTGCCTTATACTATGTTGTCACTCTTGTGTGATGGGCTACTGCTCCGTTGTTGGGCAAGCCAACTCCTCCAGTTAGTTAGGATGGTGTCTGTAGCCCCAAGGTTGGATTGCCAATAACAGGCATGATCTGATTATACTCAGTTGCTTTGTTGGTCTTTTGGTCATCATGCAATGGCTGCTTGAGTGTGATCTGATGATAGGCAAGGCGGTGTGGCTGGATTGTGACTGGTGTAGGTGCTTCAAGAACATTGCAACAAAGTGTATGTCATGAGGATTGACCTGCCATATCTTCCTCTGCAAGGCCCCATACCAGTTGCCGATCGTTCATCTCTTTTCCTCTTGACTGCAGCTGATGGATTGCCATTGCCATCAACTGATGAGATTATGCTGCGCTTCAGCACTATTGGTTGTGACATTACACGTATTCTTTGGCTGGACCAAACCACATGCTATGTGACCCTCAAAGATAGCAGTCAAGCTCCAACTATCAATCAGGCACTAGCAAAATTGGGATGGCGGGTAAATTTCAGTCCCTATGGCACTGCTACTGGTGGAGAGCCTATGAACTAGCTCTAGGATCTCAGTCCCTTGATGGTGGGATGTTGAGCAATATTTGGATTGTGGAGGAAGTGACCATCTGATTGCAAAAAGAAATAACTCATTTCCGTTTGTCTGGAAAATGCTGCGTCAATCTAGTGAGTTTTCAAACTTGCTCATTTTTAGGTTGTCTCAGGAGTTTTTCTTTCTCTGCGATTCTTATCTTCAGCTACAAAGCTTTCCTGACCTGCCATCAACAATGTGAACTGGTGAGAAAACACCAGTGTTGGGCGATTCTCTCTTTTTCAAAGAAAGAAGCAGTGGCTACAGGTATGGTACCTGCCGGTGAGAACGATCAGTTCTCAACCAATCAAAGAACTATTTTTCACCCACCCTTGACTGGTGGTTCTCTGAAAAGTCATAGAACTAGTTTTTGACCCTTAACTGGGGTTCCAAAAAGTCAAAGGACTAGGGTCAAAGATTCTACCCTAAATGGGCTGTTCTTTCTTTCATGAAAATTGCTAGTTCTTTGAATTCCTGTAATAAATCTTTCCAGGTTCTTTTGATTCTGACAATTTTCAGAAAACTGGAACTGGAGTTTGGAAATTTTCAAAAACCTGGAACTGTACTTTCTTTTGATTCTGTATTTTTTCAAAAACCCAGAGCCCAATGTGTTTTGATTTCTGAAACTTTAAATGACCAGAACCAGAGGTTATCAACAAAACCAAAGAAGTGCACAACACTGGAAAACATCACAGTTCAAATGGGTGCAAGTACAAGAGTTTAGGGATATGAAAGCTTATAGGGAGGGAGAGAGAAGACAAATGCCACAACAGGCTTGCTTTCAATAGATAAAGCCAATGAGGGACATATTGGATTTTGCATATTTTCATAAATTGAATATTGTTTTCATTTTGGTCCCCATTTTGAAGAATGTTCACCAAGTATTGCTATGACATGACATGTGAGCTCAGTTTTTTGGGAACTTCATAGAACAAATCCTATTTTAATCTGGTTTGAACTTGCCCTTAAGAGGCAGATCCCATTACAGAACCAGTTTCCATGTCCTATTTAGATGCCATTTAGCCCTTTTTCTAGGCAGGACAGGCAGCTATCTGCTGGCTTCACTCTTTTGTGCTGACGGTGTCAGTTTCAGTGACTCAACGACTGAGATATGCACCTGAAGTTTGAATCCTTGGCCACAAAACCGGTTATGCTGTGGAACGTGCCCTGACAGAGCCTGTTTCCACCTAATGGAACAACAATGAGTCTGATAACCCTACCAGGCTTGCTGCATTCAAGGGTGGAACAGGCCCTACGGGGATTTTCCATAGTACGATATGAGCTGCCTGCTAAATTTGAATACTCAAGAAAGCTCATGGGGCTTGTCCAAAAAAGTGTAATGGTGGAGATTTTGTGGTGGAAAAAAACCAAGTCAGCAGGAGCTTTACTTTAAACTTGACATTTTATAACAGGTCATATGGGGCTGGTTCTGCCATGCAAGCTTTGCCAAGGTGGACACATTACAGTGAGCTTCACACAGGCACACCTGGCAGATTTGGTTGCATAGTGACCACTTCCTAACCTTAAGAGCTCTTAGATGTGCAGAATTAGCAGGTAGATTTGGTTGGGCTTGTTTGATTCTGCAAGGGCAGGTGGACCCCCTATTTGGCACCATGATATGCCTCTAAAATGGTCTGATCAAACACTATTGCTCTTAATGTATGCAGCCCTTGAAGGCCTTATCTGACATAAAGCATGAATCAAGCCCTGTTACACATGCATTTTACCCACATACAGATGCACCTTATTCAAGCAGACACCTTGTACAGGGCCACCTTGTGCATGTCAAATTCAGCCATTTTATATACCCTGCAACTACACTAAAAAGCAAACAGTGATGGATTTATGTATTATGTAGTGTTCCTGGTACAGGCTGTTGTGCCTGCTAGTGGACAAGCCCAAATATCCAAACAGGCAGGAAAATGGGCAGAATGGACTGTACCTGGTAGGCTCCATTACATATTCATGTGGATTTGCAGATGGTCATGTGAACCCCCAGTATGGTCTTGTAGATAGGTCTGGTAGATCCCACAGGATGCCACAATTCTGCCTTGTAAGGGAACCAAAACAAAAGACTGTAGAAAAACCATTACTTCCAATAGAAGGGTCTCAAATCCAGGGAAATAATGCTGAAATTTCTGTAGGCTTTTTACTACTTTTTACTCTGTAGCAAAGTCTTTTGCCAGTATTATTATTACGTCCTGCTTACCCAAAATGTGCCGAATATGCGGTACTAACTTACTTGGTACTTCACAGCATTTAAGTCGCTCTTCATGGTTCCTGAATGCACAAAAACTCACCAACTAGGTACTAACTTAGTACTCTATAGCAAGCTTAATGCTCATCATGGTACATGAACCACAAGAACTAGTCATCTTGCTGCTTTCACCTCTCAAGTTAAATCCCAACACCAATGTGATGAAAGGCATAAATAATATCTGCATATTCTAGCTGAGAAAGCTTATAAAACATGTCAATGTTTAAGCTTTTTGAATCTTGGGTTATTGCTAAATCCAAGTAATTACAAGAGAAGCCAATAGAAGTACATTCAAGATCACAGAATTAATGATCTAGGGTACATGCGACCACTTACCCACTGACCCACCCACCCACGAGAGTTGTAATTAGCTTGTACAGAACATAATATCCTGCTACCATTCTCTTGTTTAGATGGTTGAAGCAGATCCAAGCAATATGGGATACAGAAATGGAATAACTCACCTGATTTATGGAGCACATGAAAAGCCCCTTGAATTTCTTGTTACATCTGAGGGAGATTGGTTGCATCATGCCTAAACCCACCTGCTTATATACAAAGGACAAGTTGGTAAAGAATTGTTTCAACTTTCAACCCACCTAATGGCCCTAACAAAATGGAAGGAACCAAGTAGCAGCTGAGAACATTTCTCCCTCAACAGCCAAAGACACTGGCACTTGCTTAGCAAACTGCTCTTCAGATGGCTTCTTCCTATGAGTCACTGCCATACCAAATTCCAAAACTGCTCCTCTAGTGTCCTCAGCCCAGATTCTCTATCTTTCTCATTTATACACATGCACAAATTCCGCATCAGAAAAGACCATCATTGAGTTACATCTGTGATGATTTCTGTCGCCAAAACCTGACCAGCATTTCTGAAGAATAGTAATGGATCTCTCGGATCAAGCAAACCAAACACCCTGCTCTAGGCAATTTCAACAATTTTGAGACCATTGTTATACTGGTCCCACGTTGTCCTTTGGACCCTATATGTTTACTTCATGGAATTCTTGGAATCAGATCCATTCTCAGCCCACTTCCCATATTTCTTTTTCATCCGTTCAGCCAATTGGGCAGCTTTTGACTCTCCTTTCATGGCTGCCCGGTTATCAGCTGCGCCTTGTGTTCGTGACATGCCTCTGTTCATCTCAATCTCTTCATAGTGATCATTAAGGTCACAGCAGTTCACACATACCCCAAGAACAAGCACTGCCACCTACACAATACAATGCTCAGGCATCGTTTAGATAAGTGCATGATTATGGAGAATTTAAAAAGTTGTGGTTCAGCCAAAACTTGCATCGCAAAAGCTATTGCAATGTCTATGTTTCTTTGGTACCAATTGTCTGACCTGTACGCAAAAGGTGATGAACAGGACAGCAGCATCCAGCCTGAGAACCTTGATGGCAGTATTGCGAGCAATCTTGGGACTCATGTCATTCAGCACCTGCTGAGCTCTGAAGAAAATTGACAAAGCTGCAGCAATAAGTCCTACAAGAGAAAAGGCAAGAAGAACCAGTTGCAATGTGAAACAACCTCTCCGGGTACTCGAGCAGAGGCCAATCAAGCCTGAAGCAACTGTGAAGGCACTTACAATGACCAAGAGCCATCCTGTCTGACTCGGTCTATGCTCAAGTAGAAACTCTATCACTATGGAAGCAACACCTCCCACAGTAACCATGAGGTTCAGTATCAACAACATGGTGGTTGAAAACACAGCTATAAACCCTGTGAATGTTCGTCCTGTCATGATTGCTGCCACCTTCCAAGTTGTTCACCTGTTGTACACACGGCAGCACCATACAAATTTGTGAGTCTGTGAAATCTACCTACAAGAAGATCCTAAACCCTTACTGTTTCCAGGAGAGAGCTTTCTACTGGAAACAGTAATCAAAGAAGGCAAATTTCTCTCTCTTTGCAGACTTGTGGACACGTGAAATCCAGCAGCACTTGTCTAAGGCGTAACCTCGCTGTTCTCCTAAAGCTATATATCAACATGATCGGTGTTGATATTCAGGGACTTGCTGCTGGATTATTACCACTATTACAAGGGTTTCTTCCTCCTGGGATCATCCAACAATAGACTTCCGCCATGAAGTAGACAGTCTTTTCTTTTCTATTGACCTCACGACAACAAGGTTCGTTCCCCTCTGTTTTCTTTGGACTTGCAGAAAGTCCATAAAATCGAACTGTTGTTCCTGGAATTAAACTTTTGGCAGTATCTTCTTTGAACTCTCAGGATTCACTTGGTCACTTGTATCTCCTTCGTCTGTCATCTGAACGCATCCTCCTGACGGTGGACTTTTCTCCGTAGGACTAAGTTTCTCCATGACTCTAAAAAAAGAACGGTTTCAGTAGAAATCTCTCATTTGAGAGAAACTCGTATTGACCGCATCCGAAAACAAAGACACGAACTAGTCTACTTCATGCAATGTACAATTTTCTTACCTCCGGCGAAAGGAGAAGGAGAAGCAGTCCGGGAAGCACGAGGATTGACGAATGCCTGAGCAAATCACGATCCCGAAATCTCATCAAATAGGAGAGAGAGAGAGAGAGAGTAGACGACAGCCAAGCGGAAAAAACACAGGAAAAAAGGAAACAAGAACCGAAATCAATCACACGAGAAAGACACAAAGCAACAACCGGTCGCATTCGAGGCAGAACACAAAAACTGAAGATCGGGAGCAAGAAAAGCAAAGCAATGAGCACGTTACACTAGAAAACATAAAACCGCGGACAATACAAAAGAGAGAGGAAGAAGGAAGATAAAGAATATTGGCACACAGAACGTACATTTTCTCAAATAAAAAAACAATGTAGTTCTAAACACGCCGCCAAAGGAACAACATGCACTGAGAAAAGAAGGTACATACCTCCGGGCCCCCCCCGGTCTTTCCCTCTCCGTTTCCTTCTTCGTCGATCTTGTTTTCTTCCGATTTCTCTCTTTCTTCGTCTTCGTACCTGAATCAAGATCCAAAAAAACACGGCGACGAAGACGACAAAGCAGAAAACAACGCTAATCTCTTGACGACAACTCCTGACGCGGACGGCGAACAGTGAGAGAAAGTACAGAGAGAGAAAGTCTGTTCTTCCTTTTTCACCGAATTTGTAAAGACGTCCACCGATTCTTCATTCTTCTTCTTCGTTTTCGTACCTGAATCAAGATCCCGAAATACACGGCGACGGCGACACCAAAGAAGAGGAGAGCGACGCTCATCTAGGGACGAGAACTCCTGACGAGGACGACGAACTTTGTCTTCACGGAACATATATATACACATAGAGAGAGAGAGAGAGAGAGAGAGAGAGAGTTGGCACTTCATTTTTCCACCGAATTCGTGGAACTTCCACCAACGATTCTTCTTCGCACATGAATCAAGGAAGATGCTAAAAAAAACACGGCGTTGGAGAACACCAAAGCGTAGAACAACGTGAATGTCTCTCTCCCTCACTTCAGGAACTCCTCACGATCGAGGACGACGAACAACATCTTAATAATGGTAAAAATAGACAGAGAAAGCTGGTCCTTCATTTTTTTTTTAATCAAAAACTTTGTTTGAAATTGAGAGTGAAATAATTGACACAATTTAGAGATAAGAAAACAAAAATTTACTACCAGCTCTCCACCCAACCTTTAAATTTAGGACAAACCCTCCACCCAACCTTAAGATCACACAAGATGCTACATGTGTATGAAATATGCATGTATTTTTCCTTCAAATTTTTATTGTAAGTCTACAACACATTGCATGTAAATTAACAAAATTTTAAGGATCTTATGAACTATGTCATTTAATTTAGGGTCAAGGTATAAGTAATTCTTTTGTAAAGATAAAATTAGTCACACCCCCAATGACAACCAAAACTCAATCACATAATTTTGGAGGACTAGAATGATTGGGGTAAACATGAGTCTAAGTCCATATGGTGATTGAAATTTTAGTCATGAAAATAAATAAATATCCAAACTATTATGACATCAAAAAGTTTGGATTTTAATCACCATTTTGACAAGCCAAATATTTTGTACAAAAACTAATCAAACAAGCTGAATTAGGATGGACCTAGGTCTTGGTCCTTATGACAACTTGAATTCCATCCTTAAAAAATAAAAACTTTTGAATGTCCACATTTGGCAACTTAGTTTTGATTATTATCTCAACATTTTAAATTTATTTCCATTTTTTCGAGACTTAAATTTCATGGGGATTGAGACCATGCTCACTTTGGTCCATTTGGGTTTCAATCTTGCGTTAACTAGAAGTTAGTCCCAAAAATTTTGATAATTTAAATTGAAATTAAAAAAAATTTGATTTTCAAAATGGTGACCAAAATTTAGTCATAATATGAAAATTGTAAAGGTTTTTTATTTTAAGAAATAGTTAATTTGTTAGTTTTCCAAGACTAAAATTTGATTAAAGATAGTCATAAACGTTTTGATGTGGAATATGACATGAAAGTAAATTATAAATTTCATGTTCTCATTTGTTATTTGAAATGCTTGATAATTTTTTTAAAAAAGGGGGCAATGACTAAAAATCGAACAAAATGACATTTGAGAATATGAAAGACCAAACTAAAATTTTATATTTTAAATTATTAAAAAAATAGAACATAATTATTGTACATGTGAAACTTCAACCAATTTAATGTATTTGAATTCAAAATTAAAAACATGTGAAAGTAATTATATAACTTCAAAAGTGAAATTCATTTCATTGTGAGATTTTCTTATAAACTTTATCTTGGATTTTTGTTCAACTCAAGATATACAAATTTAATTTATTTTTTTTACAATTTTTATTTTTAAATATTATAAACTTCGATTAACTGAAAATTTGAATTAAATAATTTTTAATTGATTTAATAAATTTACATTCTGAAATTTAAAAAATATTATAAGCTTCAATGTAATTATGGAACTAAATTATGAATTAAAATAAATAATGATATACGTGTGTAATCAATTTCATTATGAAATTATTTAATAAGTTTATAATGTGAAATAATTTTAAATTTTTATTCATTAAATCTACAAACTAAAGACAGTTGAATTTGAATATAATTTCAAAAAGGAAATCTATTTCTTTGTGAGATTTTTTTAATTAAATACAAATTATTATTTTTTTAAATTCAAAACTCAAGATATAAAATTTAATTCAATTTTTTCAATATTAAATATTATAAAATATAATTAACTGAAAATTTGAAAAATAATTGGAATTAAATATATTTTAAATCAACGTAATACATTATAAATTTCAATGTAGTTGTGAATCTAATCATGATATTGATTACCATAGTACTTGAATGATTTTGGCATTTATTTATTTTTTTAATTTGTACTTTTAAAAAAAATTGCCATTTGTTTTAAATTTTATTTGTTACTTGTGCCGAATTTTGAACAAATTAAAAACTATTGCAAGATTTCAATTGTTAGGTTTGAACCCAAGACCTTAACATTTTAAACTAAAGACTTTATCGTTTTAGAGCTAAAGACCAAAATAATGTAGACAAATTAAAATGTCCCACAAACTTATGAAGAAAGTGTTTATTATTTTCTTAAACCATTACCTGCTGAAAATTTCAGAATTAAAAAACAAAGTGCCGTAGTTAAGATTTCAAATTTAATTAATTATTTGGCAATTTTTTGCCAAATCCAATCAAGGAATACAATATGTACATGTGTAATCAATTTCATAATCTAATTATCTAATTATGTAACAAGCTTGTAATGTGCAAATATTCTAAAAAATGTGTGTCTACATAGTTTGTGATAATAATCTTGGTCACCATGTGAAATGATGGCTGGATGGCAAAAGCCTTGGCTATAGTTGAAAAGATGATGACATCATCATCATGATTTACCATAAATTCAATAGTTAACCCCCAATTTTATTTATTTTTGTTCATTCGAATCATAGGTTGAAGTTTTCGATTTGTCCATATTGGAGATATTATCATTATTATTTAAATATGAAAAAATAGAGGAGAACTACTACATTAGTGAATACTTTCAATCAGGACAATGTCATAATGAACATGTCATTGAACAATTCAATCAAAACAAACATTGATAAGCACTTAGTCAAGTTTTTTGTTTAAATGATTAGTAGTTTATTTTGACTAAGCCATTTTTGCATAATGTTTAATATGATTAAAAATATGACTATAATTTGTCAAACATTTACTATAAAACCCTTGATTTGTAATAATGTAAATCAAGGAAATTTTTTATGGAGCTCTTCCTCCCTCTACCAAGTGGCATGCTCAAGTGGATACCCCTCTCATTTCACCAAATATTTCGTGAAGGACCATGTTTTTTTTTCTTTATTTTTGTCCCCAAGGGTACATTCATAGTATAACGTATTAATTTGTTGACTATCCTTAATTTCTACAGTTCTCAACTTTGAAAACTCATTATAAAAATTTGAAACATAAAAATGTAATTAGGTTTGTTGCACCATGTTTTATTATTAACGAAATTTCATCCCAAAATTTTTTGTGTGATTCCCAATTGATTTAGTGGTCATAAAGTAATGGAAAGTCTTTAGTTGAATATTGTTTTTCATTTTTCACTCATCCTTATCCTATGCTGAACTTAACCATTCAAGCTCCAAATTTATAGAAGACCATATATGGATGAACCAAAGAGTGCAATAAAAAGCATGCTCTAAATTGCCATTAACTAGGTGTGTTTTGTTTACATTTAAACGTGCTTATCACTTTCAAAAACATAAAATTATAAAGACTTCCTAAAAGATTTTTAAAATTTTTGTTGTTTAAGGGAAAGCAATGTTGCATTTTCATGAAAAATGATACATAAAATTTGATAAATTTGGGTTTATATATATATATATAGCACTACACTAAGAAATTGTGAACATGTTTTTGGTTACTCAAACTTTCATCAAATGTTTTCAAATACACTTCATAAGAAGGGCCACATGTGTTTATATTTTAAAATGCACATTTATTAAATTCTTTTAACAAATGTTGTTGATTTTGATTTTGAACGCTCTTAATGATCAAAAAAGTTCAAAATTTGTCATCATGGTTAAAAAAACAATTACATTTATTTATTTATTTATTGTTTGTTTGTTTGTTTGTGTTTGGTCTCAATATTAATATCCAATCCCAAAAATTATGTTTATAATACAGTTTTGATATTTAATAGACCAATACATGTAGAACATGTGTAAACTGCAGTCCTTGGTAAGAACTCTGACCTTGGTCGTTGTGGTTATTTTTACTATGTTTTTACCCCCAAGACTTGTTTTGGTTCAACCAAAATTTATCCTTCTACCATATCTTGTAGCAAATTACAATTTTGGGAAAAGTTGACTAGGATCGAACATAAATTTTTTCAAGAAACTTGCATGTGCTACATTATGCATCTTCCATTGAAGTGGCAAATTCAATTCACTTCTGGTGTCACTTCTGGTGATGCAGCTTGTTAATAGTTACATTCGCTTGCACTTCACTTGAAATTGATTCCATCAAAATATCTCATTGGATCAGACTCACTGCATTCTTTAGAAGATGAGGAAATGTGGTTATTTTGATGTAAATTTGGTCTCTACACCATTTGATCACACTTCTTTGCAACTAGTTTCTGCCAATGAAGATGTTGATTGTGATCCCTCATTTCCTTACCAAGAAATTGGTGGGAGCATTTTCTAGCACTCAAGATCTCAGTCTAAATCAATAGGGTCCAACAATTTCTGCATGATTTGCAAAGCACAACAATTGTCAGAAGTTAGTACATGCTTAGATTTTACCACAACAAAGTGAATGAACATGACCAAATGTGGGAAACAGGCATTTGGAAAATCTCAATGAAAATGACAAAAAGTAAAGAAAATGAGTATTTGGAAACCTTAATGAAAATGACCAAAATGAAACAAATGGGTATTTGGAAACCTTAATGAACATGACAAAAGTGCAGCAAATGGGTATTTGGAAAACCTTAATGGACATAACCAAAATGCAGCAAATGGGTACCTATTTGGAAAACCTTGGGTAGTGCCCCAATGGGCTTGATTCTTGTAGAATGCAAATATATCACTACACATCAAACATTGTACATTAGAGAGGAAGGAAATCATGAGAGAGATCCTCTCACAGTATTACACACCTACATTTGTCATTTGTCTTTTTTGCATTAAAATTGACCTCATGATTTAACCTCACTGTTTCTGTGGGATGCATGATCACATCTTCCTTGACCATCGATTCTGCTTCCTTACTGCGACTGCAAATCACTTGCACTTGTGGACTTGACATGGATTTCCTCGACCCAGGTGGCATTTCAAATCCTTCATTTGGTGGGTAAGTAAGTGAGTGTCGTGCTGTCATGGTGGTCCCACTTCCCAGACTGTTGCCCCCCTCTTGTGCATGCCCATTCTGATTGTTGTCACGCTCACAGTATTTCTCCAGCCCACTTAGACTTCCAGCATTTGGTGAAAAAGCTTTGAGATCTGCAGAAGAAGATGCAGTAGTTCTACTTTTTTTCTCCTTCTTGCTTGCAAGCTCTGCTGCCTCATACACAAGGTCGTGAACTATGCTGCTGCAGAACAGAATTCGATCTGTCACCTCTGCTAGTGATATGTTCTGGGAAACCATCCCTGATGCAGCAACTGTGTGCTTGCTGCCACTGCTACTGCTGCAGCTAACCTCATCTGCAAAACAAAAACATACAAAATTTTGCACCAAGATTCTGAGATAGAAGAGTGATGATCATCGTGCACTTGTGTCAACAATACCTAACCATGAATCATTTGTGTTCTCTAAACCCTGATACAAACAAAATCAGATTATTATGGTTGAAATTTTCATCTTCAAACTGGGGATCTACAAATAGAGAAAAAAATTACCTAGTGAACTCCGCTCCCATTCAATGTATTCTGAAACTGAGCCAGTATGCACTGTGCTGTTTGAAAATCTACTCTGACCATTCAGCTCCTCTGCCATCCTGATCCCATTTGTGCTCCACTGTGTCAGTTGAATTGGTTGAGAAGAGTCTCCAGATTGCACTTCCTGCATTGAAGATTTCCCATCTGTCACCACCATATTCACCTTGCTGAGCTGCATACCATTTAAAGCATCCATCGCTTTTCTTCCAGGAGTCATTGTCTGGGATTTGCCAGGCAATTTTCCAGTGAGAGGCACTTCTTGCTTCAAGTTGTCATCAGTGAAAACCTCCAAACTCATGTTCAACATGTCTTTTCTCTCAGGCTCTGCTATTGTTGAAGTCCGCCCAAACTTAAATGATGACAAATGCTTCCGAGAACTTGGGCCTGGAGATTCAGAGTTCTCAACAATCTCATCTTTAACTGGAGACACCACCATGTTCGGAAGTGTCACCATTTTCTCATCAAGTGCAGCAACCCTATCCAGAGCATGCACATTCTCAACAGCATTTGGGGGCACAAGCATGCCATGCTCAACCACAATCTCTTCACTGGCAAGTGTTTGGTTACTTGTTCTTGCACTTATGGTTCTGCTATCAGTCTCGGTCATGATCTCATCTTTCTTCTTGGTCTCTGAATCACTCAGAGTCTTGAGATTCTCAACTATCTGCCACAGTCCTGCTGCACTTGTTGTTTTGGATCCACCCAGAAGAGCATCGTCAACAGAGTAATAATCCAAGCAATTCTCCTCTGAAGGAGTCTGCTGCTTGATTATACTCTCATCCTCTGGCTGACTCACACTTCCAAATCTCACAAGTGCACATTGATCACAGCTTGGACTGGACTTTGTAACATCATCCTCACCCTGTTTGATGCCTGTCCCTCCTTTCTGCAATTCCATGGGGAAAGGTAGATCAAGTACATCATCCGAGACATGAGCATTTGTTGGACTTGATTTCATCATCTCCCAAAATCCAGAGCTCAAGCAGTACTGCGGATCTTCCCAGGAACTTATACTTGGACAAGAGGAGATGGTATCCGTGCTCTGTGACACATCTAAGCTACTTGCTAGAAAACTTCCTGACGATTTCGACGATTCACTTTTTGACAATGTAGCTTGCAGCCTCGCTGTCACTCTTCCTCGCAGTCCACCAAAGGGTGCCTCAAAGGCTTTTGAGTGTAAGGAAGTAAGGTGTAAGGCGTATGGCCTTTTCTCCACATACAGACTCTGCTTGTTTCCTTCTTCTGCTCCTGGCTTCTGTGCATCACAACTAATCACTTCCTTGGATTCATCATCAAATCCCTTCACACCCACATCAACTATGTCAACAACAAGCTTTTCAACAACAGCCTCTCCAATGGAATTCTCATGCAGCTTCACAACAGGCTTTACGAGGGTAAGGCTATTGTTGTTGTCATTGACAAGAAATGGTACTGAACCTACTACGGGCTTTGGGCATTGACCCTCTGTGTGCTGCGTCAAGTCCTTCATGACCTCATCAAACTCTGGAACACGTTCTGTTGCTGCTGCCATGACTGGCAGTGCAAGATTTGCACTAATTGGCTCTTCTGATTCAACAACAGGACTATGCATCATCATCTGTGGTGACTTCCAAAGATCTGAAGTCTTGGAAAACTGCACTTGCTTTGGGTCTTCAGCTGGCATATTCACATCTGCATCACTTGTTGTTCCAGAGACAGATGACTGCTGTTTGCTTGCATCAGAGGAACCTGGGTGACTCAAACTTGTACAGCCTCCATCTTCAAGGATGTCGAGAAAATGAAGCTCCTCCACAGATGCAATCATCATCCCTTGCTCAATGTTCTGTGCTTCGTCTCTATGACTGCAAGCATCTCCCATCTTTGTTTCCAGTGCTGCTGCTTCACTCTCCCTGATGTGTTCCAACCCTTTCTGATCACTGTACACATTTGCTTGATCATGCTCCACATCTTTCCCAGACCTGATCACATCAGCTACCTGATTTGCATGCACAATTTGTGGTGCGGAAGCAACAAGTGCTTGAGGATCAGGACCCACAATTTGCGATGCGGAAGTAACAAGTGCTTGAGGATCAGGACCCACAATTTGTGATGCGGAAGCAACAAGTGCTTGAGGATCAGGACCTGCAATTTGCTGTGTGGAAGCAACAAGTGCTTGAGGATCAGGACCTGCAATTTGTGGTGCGGAAGCAACAAGTGCTTGAGGATCAAGACCCACAGTTTGCAGTGTGGAGGCAACAAGTGCTTGAGGATCAAGACCCACAGTTTGCAGTGTGGAGGCAACAAGTGCTTGAGGATCAGAACCCACAGTTTGCAGTGTGAAAGCAACGAGGGCTTGAGGATCAGGACCCGCAGTTTGCAGTGTGCAGACAACAAGTGCTTGAGGATCAGGACTGGCAGTTTGCTGGGTGGAAGCAATGGGTGCTTGAGGATCAGGACCTGCAGTTTGCAGTGTGGAGAAAATGAGTGCTTGAGGATCAGGACCAGCAATTTCCTGTGTGGAAGCAACAGGTCCATGAGGATCAGGACCTGCAGTTTGCAGTGCAGAGGCAACAAGTACTTGAGGATCAGGACCTGCAGTTTGCAGTGCGGAGGCAACAAGTGCTTGAGGATCAGGACTGGCAGTTTGCTGTGCGGAAGCAATGAGTGCTTGAGGATCAGGACCTGCAGTTTCCTGTGTGGAGAAAATGAGTGCTTGAGGATCAGGACCAGCAGTTTCCTGTGTGGAAGCAACAAGTGCATCAGGATCAGGACCCGCAGTTTGCATTGAGGAGGCAACAAGTGCTTGAGGATCAGGACCCACAGTTTGCATTGCAGAGGCAACAAGTGCTTGAGGATCAGGACCCGCAGTTTGCAGTGTGGAGGCAACAAGTGCTTGAGGATCAGGACCCACAGTTTGCAGTGAGGAGGCAATGAGTGCTTGAGGATCAGGATCCACAGTTTGCAGTGAGGAGACAATGAGTGCTAGAGGATCAGGATCCACAGTTTGCTGTGTGGAACCAATGAGTCCTTGAGGATCAGGACTGGAATGTTTGAGATCTTGATGATCTCCAGGGCTTTTGATTCCATCCTGCCTACTACTCAGTGCTGGCTGGACTTCAGAGTCCTCTGTCTCCTCAATAGTCACTCTGCTTTCAGAGCATTCAACCATCTCCACATTTGGCAGCTTAGCTATGAGAGGCCCGAGAAGAAGACCATAACCAGGATCTTCTCTTTCATGCTCAAGCTCTTCTGATGATGTGCTTGTCTCATCATCATCATCATGCTTTAGAACATCCTCCATTGCCAACTGTGCCATTACCTCTTGCACAGTCCTCCTCCTGTCTTTCAACTTCTGATTCTCTCCCAACATGCTTTCAAGGATAGGATCCAATTCCTGATCTGATAACACGGATGACAAGATGTCCACTTCAGAATCATCATGAACACTTCTGCTGCCAAGAACATCACTCCCAGGCTTTGTAAGCTCTTGCCAACAAACTCCAGATGCCACATGCTCAGACACATGATTCAACAATTGCGGCAAGAGCAGCTCCATACACTTGGCATGGGGATCATTGCAGGCGGTAGTAGTATCCACACTCTTGTCCTCCTGCTCTACTAATCCATTTTGTAAATCCTCTTCTTTCTCCTGCTGCCTTTCAGATTCAAGTTCCATTTGAATGCTGGTGAGACTCTCTTCTGAACCTATGGTAAAGAGGTTCAGCGGATCCTTGCTCTGCTGTTCATGATTTGAAGCCTCATCCTCTACACCTTGCTGATGATTGCTGAGCTCAAGGACTTGCATGATGCCAGTAGAGGAGGTATTCATGTGATGTGAACCTGCTGCTGTCTGTACCTCTTTTTCGATCTCAGAACTGAATCCTCCCCCTCCTCCTCCCTGAGAAGAGACAGCTTCAAGCTCTGTTGTTTCTGTGTTGTCACACAGGCTCGAAACATAGTCTTCAGAGTTCCTGTAAATGTACCATATGTTTTTCTGCCTGGCCATATCCAGTGCATTCTGTGCTTCTGAGCCCAATATGGCGCTCTTGACTGCTTCACTTTCAACAGATTCATCATGTGTCAAGCTTTGGAGCTCCATCTTTGGAGCAGAAGGGGCAGATGCCCCTGCATGTCCTGTGATACATTCACAACCAGGGCTTTCACAGTGCTTCCCAGGATGCTTGGCATGGTTGCAAACACATATAATTTCTGTGTTTGCAGCAGCTTCTGTGTTTGATCCTGTTTCAGCCTCCTCCTCCTTTGTTGCTGCAACATCATTGTTGCTCTCATGTTCAGAAGACATGCATAGTTCCTGAAATGGAAGCACAACTAGGGAGGGAACGGATGACTGTTCCACAACAATGTTTCCAGCTTGAGGTTTCTCTGAAAGCTTCTTATCTTGTTCTGAGCATTGTTGCAGGTCAGGAGGTTCCAGGTTAGGGTTACTACAACACAGAAATATTAACTTCTCCCTCACATGCATCAAGTCCATGGCAATTCCAGCATCCTTCTCGGGGTGTGATCCACTACTCTCCATCTCTTTTCCTGTTGCAACCTCATTCTCAGAGCCACAGGATTCATCTTTGAGCAGTGAAGAAGCAGAAGACAAAGCTCTTCTCCCTCTCTCTGTGTCCAACTCCTTACGCAAGTCCAATTCAGAATTGCACCAGAATTCAGGTAATACAGCAATGTTGTCCTCTTTAGCTTGCAAGTTCAATACCTGCTGTTTATGTTCTGGTTGCTCTCTGCCTTTCTCATGCACTTTGAGATCTGTTCCTTTCTTCGCCACCAGATCTGAGCACAAGTATTCTGTTGTAGCTCCCATGCATTCACTGTTCGACTCCTCATCAAGCATATTCCTCAACTTCAACTCCCTGACACTCAATGATGACACAGAATGCAAAGAACTCTCTTCTTCTTCTTCTCCTTCTTCTACTACTAGAGCTTCTCTAGTACCACTGAACCCATGGCTTTTGTAGCTGTCAGCCTCATCATGCATGTCACTATGTACTATTGTTGATTCTTGCAGTTTCAGATCTTGCTCAAATCGTTGAAGACTCTCCCAGCTTGGCAACTTCTCATGCTCTTTATCAAGAACAAGAATGTCTGCATGTCCTCCACCTCCAAGTGATGATAACTCAAGCTGTCCCCAAGTGTTCAACAGATCTTCATCCTCATCACTGTCGGGTGCAACACTTGCAGCACCCTGTTCTGAGCTTGCAGTGCTCCCAGGTGTAAGAGGTCTTTGGGGTAAGGTATTTGCACGGGTGGTGGCAGCAGCAGCAGCAGCAGTGCTGTTGCAGCTGCTGCTGCTGCTGCTGCTGCTGTTGTATAATGTTGAAATTGAGTTCTTTGTCATCAGTGGTCGGAATCCCCCTGATGAAGAAGATCTGTGAATCTCCTGCAAGATACACAAACAATACTATGTATTTAGCTTTACACAGACAAACAACATACACTCCAAGACACACAAACAGATTCAGAAGTTCTGTAGCAGCCTACTACTGTGAAATACAAGACCCAGGAATCCTAGTGCAAGCCAGTGTATTTCTTCCATACCAAGTTGCGTGAAACTGCATTGGGAGTCTTTCTTGTTAGTGTGGTGGCAAAATGTGGAGAATCTCTTGAAGATGGTGATTGCTTAGCCTGAAAGCTTGAATGGCTCTTTCGCCAGTCTTCATTTCCAACTGAAGGTTGCGGCTGTTGTGCATACCCTCTTCCCCGCTCAGGCGTAAGCCCTCTACTCGACACTGCTGATTGTGAAGAGACCTCATAGCTGCTGCTATCATCATCTGACGAGACTCGCCCTGACTGCACACTTGAGCGATCTTGTCCATGGCTAGTAGACCTGCGGCTTCTGACAAAGTTTGGAGACACTGGCTGATTTGAGGTGTGATCAAGCATGTCAGGCATTTGAGTTGTTGTTACCTCACTATAACCTGCATATCGGTGATGCGCAGAAGATGGAGCTCGATCAGATGTAGTGCGTAGATTTGGAGGTATATCTGAAGGCAAACCATCAGGAATTATGATTGAATGTATCCTCGGTGATGATGATCCCCGCTCCATTGCAGGCACTGGGGATCTTCCTCTTGCCGGTGAGTTCCCCTTGTACTGTGACCTCACAGGAGAGATTCCTCTTGCCGGTGAGTTCCCCTTGTACTGTGACCTCACAGGAGAGATTCCTCTTGCCGGTGAGTTCCCCTTGTACTGTGACCTCACAGGGGAGATTCCTCTTGAAGCTCCTGAGCTTGCAGTGCTTCTCGTGGGAGAGGGGTTGCCACGTGCCGTGACCGTGCTAAAAGCTCGAGTGCTAGTGGAGCTTGAGCTTGAGCGTCGAAGTGTGGGTGTTGAGGGCCTGCCTGTTGGAGTTGAAGGCCGATTTGTTGGAGTTGAGGGCCGATTTGAATAAGCAGTAGACGCTCTTCCTGTGAAAGATGATGTTATTGAGGGCGACTGTTGTGCAGGAGTTGATGATGCCGCCCGTAGGGAGAACTTTGATGCTGAAGAAGTTGATGATTTTGTCGGGGTTGAAGGTTTCACAGAGTGAGGAGTTCCAGATGTAGCAGTAGTAGTTGGAGTGCTTTGTGGTGTGGAGTTGCTTTGAGTACTCAGGGGAGTACTACTACCTGGTCTTCGATTAGGGCTTTGATTGCCACGCACCAACGATTTCAACACAAGACCTTCTGCATGATTGTTGCTTGCAATCTGCAAAACCCAATTGCCAAACCCAATTCTCTTCTCCTTCAGCAGGATTTTTACTTGTACATGAATCACACACCAAAAGACACCTTCATCAAGAATGAAGCACACAAGGAAGGATCAATGGTGGACTGGAGTCTGAAACCCTGAGTCAGTGAAGGCAGCATTTGCAAACAAACCCGTGAGGTCTTGATGGCAGTGAGTGAGTGATTCATGAGAAGTCCCTGCTGCTGCTGTAAGGGAGTGTAAGCATGTGATTCCAAATCAAGTGATGGAAACAGTGGGGTGCCTGGTGGAGTCAACAGCCTGCACAGCATTTCCAAATACCACATTGCACTTAGTTGTTTCTCTCTCTCTGTCTTGTCTGTCTTCTACTGTTGCAATGGCAAGCTCTGGGAAATGTTCTCGCAGTTCTTCAGAAAGCTTTTCAAGGCAACCCAATCCTTTTACCCTTGATGATGAAGAGAACTCAGAAAGCAAGAGAAGATCCCTGGAGGAGGAAGGAAATACAGCCAGCCACACACACTTACCAATCGTAATCATTCTTGTCAGCATCAGAGTTGAGTAAGTCTGCTCCTACTCCCTTGCGTTCAATGCAAGCTGCTGCAATTGGATCAAACAGATCTCCCAGCTTTGCTGCTGCCACCACCACAATCACAATACAGGAAAAACAAAACAGCAAAGAAGAGCTCAATATCCTTCAATGGCCATTGTTTCAAGAGACAAAGAAGGGTTCAGAGAGTTCAAGACTTTCACAGAATATTTAGAGACTGTTCTCACCATCCTCCAGGTCAGAAAGCAAGTATTGGGTATGTTCACACTTGCGCATGTCTTGGAACAAGGCAAGGTCCTCATCCTTCTCCCTTCTTGCACTGCTCATGCTATAGCCACGCCGGTGTTGTTGTTGTTGCTGTTGCTGCTGCTCCTTGTGATGATGATGGATTTGACCAACTACCATCTCCCGTGCACGCCTGGTATCAGCCATTTCTCTTTCCTCTATTTCCCTTTCCTTCTCCTAGAGCTCAAAACAATCCCAATTCAGGGTGATCCCCTCCAGCAACTTCCTGCAACTTCTTCTTCCTCCCTCCCTGTCTGTGTCTGGGTCTCTTTCTCTGTCTCTCACACATCTCTTACTCCTGGCTTCCAATCTCCCCCATTTCTACAATCATACTCGAAGATGGTCCTTTCGTTCTCAGATCATCATCAGCTTCCATCAGTACCATTGTGTTACATGTTCTCCAAACTGCCAGCAGCATTGTTACCTGCAGTGGGTCACGTTCTCTAAAGCCGTAAGACGACAGCATCTCCCTGCTGCCGCTGCAACTTCAGAAGGCTAAAGGAAAGGGCTTCAGCGATGCAGAAGCTCCCTGTAGTCAACTTCAGAAGGCTTCAAAGGGTCAGCGATGGCGGAAGCTTTACGCGAGACAACTACAGCACCAATGCGGCCACCTACAAGAGAAACTGCCAACACCCATCATCTTCACACTCGATTACCATGCAACAAGCGCCACCATAGCAGCTCCCTTGCTGTCCTCCGCCAGCGGCAGCAGCAAGGTCTCCACGTCCCGCTTCTTCTTCTCTAACTCCCATCATTCTATTCCACTTCCTCTTTCCACCTCCAAAGCCACTGCAAATCTTCCCTAAACACTTGCTGCATGCAACCCACCTGCTCACGTGCACTAAGATCAGCTCCTGCAGCTCCTCCTCCTCGTCCTCCTCCTCTTTCCTTTCAAACCAAATCTCTATCTGTTTTCTTGTCTGCAACTTCCCTTCCGATCCTCCATCAACAATCTCCACAGAAAGCAGCTCCTGCGACCATTCCTTTCCTCACCGTCCACAGCAGCACATAAGAAGTAGAAGAAGAAGAAGAAGATGTTGCTGCTCCACCTCTCACAGCTAAATCAGAGCTAACATCCACATCTAGGTTACCAAGACCCACATCTCTCTCCCTCTCTCTCTTTCGCTCGTTCTCCAACGCTTTGCAAGCCTGCAGTTTTGTTTTGGTGTAAGAGGAAGTCGCTGAGAAGAAGAAGAAGAAGAAGAAGAGTCCACACAAGCTGAAGCATAACCAAAACCAATAATGCAACGTAGTCGTAGCTGCATCCAGCTGCTCCTACTGCGGCTCTCGGGAAAAAAGCAAGCCAGCTCCAACAGAGGATGGGTAAAAGCAAATACGAGAAAAGGCAAAAATGCTGCAGCAGCAGCAGCAGCAGCAACTGTGGAAGATGGACGCGTGCACAAGACCAATGTACATCTCGCTACTGCAGCAGCTGCTGCAAACAACACAACAACTCGGCACAAGCCCAGAAGAGGAAAAGAAAGCAATCAAGAGCAAAAGAAACGGACAGACAGCGAGAGAGACGGAAGAGAGAGAGAGAGAGAGAGAGCGAAAAAAAAGCTAAACGGGTAGCATTCGGGGAGGGAAAAGAAAAAACCCAAAAACAGCCCAGAACAAACCACAACAACATGGCACAGCCCCCAAGAGAAAAAGAAAGCAACCAAGAGCAAAAGAAACGGAGAAAGAGAGAAAGGGGAAAAAGAAAAAACTAATCAGGTAGCATGCTGGGAGGAAAAAGAAAAACCCAAAAAAAAGTTTAATGGGCAGCAGGCTGGGAGGAAAAGAAAACCCAAAAAAAAGTTTAATGGGCAGCAGGCTTTGCCCAGAAAAGAAAAAAGAAAGCACTGGATCAAAAGAAAACAAAAAGAGAGATCAAGAGAGGAGGCTGTAAAAGAGGAAGCCAAACGGGCAGCAGCAGCCAGGGAAGGAAAATTAAACCAACAAAATGGTTTGATGGGCAGCAGACAAAAAGATCAGTGCTGGGGCGGTCCTCACTTTTGGAACCTGGAACCGGCGGGTAAGGGTAGCAGAAATGTAGGTAATTCCCTTGATTGGTCCTGTCGCTCGGATAAAGAAAAAGACGGCATTCAGTCAAGCAAAAGAAACACAGAGAGACCCAGAGAAAAGGTGAACGGGCAGCAGCAGGCAGGCAGGGCAAAAAGAACCCACATTGAGTTACAAACACGGGCAGCAGGCAGGGAGGGCAAAAAGAACCCAAATTGGGTTACAAACAAGGGCAGCAGTCAGGGAGGTTTTTTTATAAAATCCAAAACAAGAAAAAGGGGCAGAAAGGGCAGCGGGCAGGAAGGGAAAACATAAGCAGTTTATCGTTTATTTTTTTTCCTTACATAAGCAACGGCAACAACAACAGCAACAATTCAACAACAAATTCAATCTTTGAACTACCCACTTATAGTAATGCAATGGATTTTTGTCAATTTTGTGACATATAGCCAAAATTGGCGATCATCCCACAAGAAGATTTTAGCCAAACCTGGGGTGATATTTTTATTTTTTTGTTAAAGAATTTAGAAATTTTGCGAATTAGGATCAATTTCTTTCACAAAAAAATCCTTTACAAAGAATGTGTTGCAATCATTCATGCAAATTTCATGATTTTTTTTTTGAAAATAAAATTTATTATTCTGTTCATAATTTCAACATTCACACCAAAAGGTTTTTGAAAAAACAAGCACAAAAAAACAATTTCAAAACAATTTCAATTTTTTGGTTAGCATAAATTGCCAATGCTTTTCATGAATAAAATAAAAATGATTTGAATTTTCCTTTTCCAGGTATTGCTAAAAATAGTCTTGTTGATAATCAGTTGGTTGTTGTGAGAGATCAAGATTGGGTTACAATTTTCTTAAAACATTATTTTTTAATCATGATTATTATCATTATAATTATTTAACTAATTATTAAAATTTATAAATTTTCAAAATTAAAATAAGTAATAATATATTAAAAACATTTGTTGCATAAAAAAATACTTCACACATTTTCAACATTAATTTTAATTGTTTGCACCTCTGTTTGATAACTCGAGTCTTGTGTGGGGTATGGTTGAGTTAGGTTATGAGTTTAGCTACAGCAATGATCTATCTACCTACCTTCCATGTGCACAACACTAGTTATTAAAAATCATAGGATCCAGAAATCACCTGAGAAGATTGCAGAAAATTCTGACCCACCCCAGAAAAACCACCAACACACCCTTTTTCTTTTGGCCCATTCATCATTCCCTTTCTTGAGAACCGCCGGTTCTTTTAATTGTTCCTATGGCCTGGCACCTTTTCCTTTTCTTTTCTTTAAATATTTATTTATTTATTTATATATGAGTTTCAATTTTCAAAAAACCTAAACTGATGGTTGTTCGTTGATTTTTAAATTTTCAACAAACCTAAACTGATGGTGGTTCGTTGGTCTTAAATTTTCAAAAAAACCTAAAAACCGATGGTGGTCGTTGTTGATATTAAATTTTCAAAAAAACCTAAAAACCGATGGTGGTCGTTGTTGGTATTAAATTTTCCAAAAAACCTAAAAACCGATGGTGGTCGTTGTTGGTATTAAATTTTCAAAAAACCTAAACTTGATGGTTGTTTTGTTGCTTTTAAATTTTCAACAAACCTAAGACCCATGGTGGTTCATTGGTTTTTAAATTTAACAAAAACCCTAAACCCATGGTGGTTGATTGATTTTTTTAATTTTCAAAAAAAACCCTAAACCAATGGTGGTGGTTTGTTGATTTTAAGTTTTTTTTTTAAACCCGGAACCCAGGCAGGCAGGGTATTATCCATTGATTTTAAATTTTCAAAAACCTGAAAACCGATGCCTGGTTCGTGTTGCTTTTAGATTTTCAAAAACCCTAAACAAACGGATTTTATCACTGATTTTAATTTTTCTAAAAAACCATAAAATTTAGGGATATATATATACATACATATATATATATATATAACCTGCTCGACATGGGTTATTACATCATCAATCATCTGGGAAGAACATTCACATTTGAGAAAATTCTTCTCGGATTTAATACTTTCTCGGGTCGGTTGACGAAGATTTGAGAACAAAAAAAATTCTTGTCCGATTGATAGGCTATGTTCTACAGTCGATGAAAGATTGAGAAAATTCTTCTCGGGTGGATTCATACTTTCTCTCTCGGGTTGATGCTATCTTGAATTAATGCCGATGAGAGAGAGACGCACACACTCACACACACACACACACACAACTCTCTCCTTTTGGCATATTTGTCTCTTGTTTGCTGTGTACTTAGTACCCTTTTTCCTTGCAGCTTTTTTCCTTGGGGCCCCAACCCGAAGAATACACAAGCCCCATTTTGTCTGGCACATTGATAGATGGTGGTGCGGAGGGGGCCGGCCATGAGGGGCGGAGATTAGGGAAGAAAGTGGGCCGATCTATCGGAATGCGAAAACCATGATTGGGATCATGTGTGTTTCTTTTCTTTTTGGAACTTCATGATTTGGGACACACGCACGGTATTGAGCGACAACATGTTTTATTTGGGTTGCTTGCAAAGCGAAGGAAAGGAAAGCTTTGTGTGTGTGTTTGTGTGTGTGTGTGTGTGTTTTTTTACTCTATTGCAAAGGAAATGAAAGGAAAGCTTTTTGTATGTATGTTTGTATTTTTGAGCTCCCTTGCAAAGTGAAGGAAAGGAAAGCTTTGGGTATGTGTGTGTGTGTTTTTTTTGAGCTCCCTTTCAAAGTGAAGTAAAGGAAAGCTTGGGGTGTGTGTATTTTTGTTAGCTCCCTTCCAAAGTGAAGGAAAGGGAAAGCTTTGGGCACTAGCTAGTTGGGAGATTGAGTTTCATTTTAGTTTGTTCAAATGGTGTCTTGCGTATGCACCTAAGATATCTTACACCTTACCCTTTTCTCTTAACAAAGTACGTACATATGTATGTACCTAGTACCTCCATATGGAAGTTGGGCTCTAGAAGTCGATACACCATTATTGTCATGGGATGTTACTAGGTATTAGAGCAAAGAATATTATTACCCACGGCGGAGTTCTTAGTTTGGGAATTTGTTAATGGGATTGGGCGCATGCACACTAACTAGGCTATATGTTGCTTGCAATAATACTTTTACTTAGACAATAATGTCAAGTTGATTTGGCTTAGTTTGATTATCAAGCATGTGTCTCTTTTTAACAATTTGGCAGTCTCATTTTTCTTTCTCTCACAATGCTACCAATTGTCCCATTCTCTCCCCATGCATTTGACTCTCCCATGAAGTTCAAGTAATTGATGTTTTAAGTGCAAGCCTTTTCTTTTTTGGGGGACTAGATATGGGATGTTTTGTGGTACATTTTGGGTAATTGACTAATTGTTTGGATAGATAGTGTCAAAGATGTTCTAGGGTGGAAAAAGTATACCCCTCCATAGTAAAGTATTCATTTAAAATACCTAGTATAGACCAAGGTATTCATTTAGAATACTTTGTATAAACCAAGGTATTCCCCCCCCCCCCCCCTTCAAGGCCATTCCCATTGTAAGCACCCTATGTTTGAAGGGTAGCACTCCATTTGTGGCTTTAACAAGTCCCTTAGGATCACTATCCCTTGCTCAAAATACAAGAAGCTTACAAGTGGGAACGCCCTCCATGGGTTAACGCCTTACCCAATTCTTTGAACATGCCCCCCCCCCCATCAATAATATGTGTTTACCATGATCCCAATCATTGGAAAAAGCTTAGTTTTGTAATGCTTCCAATTCATTTCATTCTCATGTTTGTTTATATACCACCACCTTCAATCAATCTCCAATGCCATCCAACCTGGTCCACTACCCCATACAAATTTGATATTCTTATTCGTAAGTGTGCATCCATGGATCTCCATAAAAGCAATGCCTTTTAAACTCCAACATTTGCACTCATTTATCCCCAATAATATATATTTTTAAAGGTTTGGTGCTATAAAGCAAATCCTGGCTTTTTAAAGCCCCATAACACATTAAAAAATCCAAAAAAAATTGTGGCCAAGTTTCACTTATACTAGGACATGCAAAACTAGCCACAATTTTGAAATCATAGAGCTTGTATGTCGCTCTTACTTCCAATGATCATCCCTTAGCTCTTTTTTTTCCCCTCTTTTGTTTCTTTGTTTTTTTCTCATTTTCAATTGAACATTTATTACAAGGTAACAAAACCTATACACCAATGGCCACACCGAAGACCATAATATTCCCAACTTTTTTTTTTCAATAAGAATGTTCTTCCTCAATAAGAATGCTTATTCTCTCCCTTCAACGACACGCTACCAAGCAAGCAATTGATCAATCGACCCATACATGCTAACTCTTGTCTCATTCGACATATTTGGATGTTTCAACATTTGAGCTTTTCAGGTGTTGAAAAAACAAAGACAAACATGGTTTGGTTGATTAGTTCTCCATTCCCCCAAAAAGAGTCGGATGATGATGAGTAGCCTTCATAATTTGTACTAGAGGAGGTAACCTTGGGTGAACCTTTGCCTACACTGGTACATTTCTTGGGTTAAATATGGCCACTAAAAGGCCTCACTCTAGAAGGTCTTCTAGGTACCATTGTAGGTGTCGGTTCATCCATCATGGCCCTAGAGGAGGTGGATGAAGTACATTCTTCAAATAGTGTGAAAATTGGTTTGAACAAAAATTGGTGTTTGCAAATTTTTATTTTATTTTTTGATGATTGATTTTGTATTCTTGTGTTCCCATCATATTCTCAGCTTGTTTTTAATGATGTTCCCCAAGGGTGTTCCCAATGGGTTCCTTCACTATGTTCCCCAAGGGTCTTCCCAATGGGTTCCTTCATTATGTTCCCCAAGGGTGTTCCCAATAGCAGTTCACTTTATCTCATATCCTTTGCTCAAAGTTCTCCCCTTCTCATCTATATTAGGTGAGGCAAAGGGGAGGCCCTCCATCCTCACATTGAGATTGCCATTTTGGGGGAGCCTCTCGAGTTTCAGTTTCTTTTTGGTGATAGGCCAATCAAAACGGCCCATTGCAAAAGAAAAAAAAAACCTTAGATGGGCACCACATTAATGAATAAGGAAAGGAGAGGTGAATAGGCTTGTGTGTAGGTGTGCAAAAAAACAATGTAATGGATAATGACATTGAAAATTTTAGTGATCTGGAGAGAAATTAATTAATTAAATTTTTTAATTATATATATATAGTTATCTTGAGTCAATTAACAGTTAAATGTGTAATAGGATTTATAGTGTGTGAGAATATTAGAGAACCAATGGAAATGCTAGAAAGGAATCATTATTTTCAATATTCAGTGGAACAGGTTTATTTGCAAACCCTAAGATTTTTTTTTCAAATCAATGAGATTGCTGGATTTGGTGATCTGAAGTCTGAATTTGTTTTCTTAATTGGTTATCCCTAACATTAGATATGCCCATAGGTGTTAATGCAGTAGAATGGTGCATTCACAATTGCTGTTAAGTCAATGTTAAATGAAAATCTAGGTGGCACCCAAAGTTAAATGTGCAATAGCTTAATGTTAAGTGAATGTTAGAGCATCTTCACTGGCGCTGAGTATGTCACTCTGGATAATAAAATTAAATGTCTAAGTTTGGCTCCTGTTTTTTGGGCAACCCCACCAATAAAATTGTAACTAGAACTGCATATACGTGGGAACTACTAATAGCAAACCACCTGGACCAATCAGTAGGATCGACCGATCAGAAATACTGAGCTGCAGTCATGTGCAATTTATTACTCTTTTTTGGAGGTGCACAACTGTGTTGCACCTTGTACCAGCCACGGCAAGCTGCATCAATTTGGTGCAGAAAAACCAATTTCCTAAGCTAAACTGGCACATTTTGACATTTTCACAATAAATTTTACTGTCTGGAGTCACATATTGAGCACCGGTGGAGATGCTCTTAGTGTAACATAAAATCTTCACGATAAGTGAGTTTAAGTCTTAAATGACTTGCATGGCGTTAATGGTCTCAACAGTACAGTCCCTAACACCAAGTTTAACAGAACACACCTTAAAAGTACAAGAATATATTGTTGCAATTCTTTTTCCTCCAGTCTGCCCTTTGCCCCATTTGTTTTCACCTTAGCATTTCTAGACATGTTTTGGGCATGTTAAAGCCGATTGCTTGGGGGTTTATAACATGTTACAAGAGCCTTGGCACATGCTACCTTGCATTGTTGATATGCCTTAGTAGATATGGCCAGCAAATGTGGAGCAAAGAATCAATTGCTATTGATCCTTTGATGCACAAAAATAAAAATTAATTAAATAAATAATTGACATACTAATCTGTTGCTTCCTTGGTGGTGGCAACTGTAGTAATATAGTGAAAAAAATTTAAATCAATTTATTTTGCCTTTGGTGAACCAAGTGCATCCACTCTTCACCATGATAGAAATCGGTGTTGGTCAGATTGATTTCTTTTAATACCCAGCTGGGTAGCATCATTGGGGGCCAAAAAAAACCTTTTTCACACTAGGTGTCAAATAATTGGGCTTTGAAAAATTAATGAACTCATCTATTATCAATTTGTATTTCTCAACATTAAGCCCCCAATTATCAATTTTTTCAAGTATTGTTTTTGACAATACCTGCCTATTAAGCATAAGGGTTGGTTTTGGAAGATGAAAGGCTTATTACTTGAGTTAAGAAATGCCAGTCTATGAAATGCTATGGAGAACCATGTCTCCACAACACATCGTGACCCATTCTTGAAAATAAGGCCACAACAAGAAGAAGAAATTCGACTTAATGTAACCCTAAAACCTACCCTACATGAGTAATATAACAGGCGGTTCTCAAGGTAGTTATTGACGAACCAACCCTTGTGCACAATAGGCAGTTATTACTTATTGTTTCAACCTTCATTGGGGCCTTTTAGTTTTCTCTTTTTTTTTTGGTGACGAGTTTGGTGTTACAACTCTTGAATTGGGCAAACACAAGCTTTTGATGCAATGCTTGCTTGACTTTATGGATATCTTTATTACCCCAAAGAAAAAACCCAAGGAAAGGTTTATGATTTAACGGTAGGGTTAACCCAAGGTAACCCAAGTTTAAGGTTAATCCAAAGTAACAAGTAAAAGGGTCAAAGTATGCGAGTGTGTAGATAGATGCCCAGTTTACCTTGGGGTTGTTGCTTCAGCCAATCCTAGTAACCCCCCCCCCCCAAGGCAAAGACGCTCTTATGTATGAACAAACACTTGTGGTCCCGCAACTAGTCTTTCTCTCCTTTGAAGCTTCTCTTTGCAATTTATCACATTGAAAGGGTTCTTCCCAAGAGTCCAAACATGTAGTCAAAGGCGAAAGAAGCCATTCTCTCATTGATTTGCATTTTCCGGGGGTGTGACTATTATTTTCTAAAAACAAAAAAGGAAAAAAAACAAGAGGGCAATCAATGAGTACATGCCAAGAGAAAGTTGCGGTGATGATGATTTTCAAGTAAGTACCCTAGTGTAAAAAATTCTAAAAAAAGTTTTTTGTCTTTTCTTTTGAAGGATTTTCAGCTTCCAAGTCCAAACAAAGTTCCCTATGTCATGAAGAAGTGTCATAAAAGAGGGATTATTTCCCGAGGCTTTGTTTTTTCATGCACACTTCAAGAATAATTGTGCATGTGTGAAACCATTGACTTCATACATATCAACTATCCACGCTAACTACTTACTTCGTTCATTTGATGCAAGTCATGTAAACCATTAGTACTATTAGTCATGCAACCGTTTACTTACTTAGTCTTGTTGATTGATGCAACCGTTTACTTAGTTAGCCTTTGTTTTCTTTGAGTCCAAGGCTTTCTCTCACATTGGATGGAATTACATTTGTGTTTAGTTTCAACTCCAAAAATTAAGAAAGAGGTTACAACTTTCACTTATATATTACTCACTTATTTGAGGTTCACATTGCTAGGCACTACCAATGACAATCAATTATTTTTAATTTTTCTTATGTTTTCATATATTTATGTCAATGTCAAATTAATTTAAATTAATATAAAATTTCATGGACATGAAAAGACACATGTTAATTTTTTAATATATATCCATGTTGGTGGATAGGAAAAAGGAGTGAGATAGTTATAAAATGGAGGTAGTTATTAGGAAAGGTGAAAAATAGTTAATAGGAATATTAATAGAAATGAAAGTAGTTATGAAGTAGTTAGGCTTGAAAATGAGATAGTTATTTTTTAATTGTCTTTGGAATGGTCAAGGGACGACCATACGACCAAACTGGTCTTGTAAAAGCAACATATGAATTTTTTTTCAAAAAACCCCATATAAATGGATGGTGTTTTATCTATATTTAGTTTCAACTCCAAAAATTTCAAAAAAGGTTGCAACTTTCACTTACATATTACTTACTTATTTTCTGTCTAGATTGTAAATTTTCATAATGTGTAGAACAACATGATATATATGTGTAATTTTCCAATTTTATTTATATTTAATTGTTGTAATGTGAAATGGAACTCACTTAGTTAAGTTGTTGCCTATGACATTCGTGTGGATCAACAAGTTGGAAAATTAACTCCAAACAATACATGACAATGAAACAAACCCTACTTTATATATATATATATATATAAGGGAAAAATAGACCATATAAGTGATTATTTGTTATGCCTAATTAGTAAGAGACTTTGCATCCGTATTAAAGGGATTTTTTTTCCCATATTTGTCATGTAGTTCAATTGGCGATCATTCGTGATTCAGTTTAACCAAATTTGGTTATGAACACCATGCAAAAAAATTGGGAAAATTTTCGAATTTTTTTTCTAGTGTAAAATTGACCAAATTTTCTTTTTTTGTGTGTGTGGAATAGGAATCTGCCAATTTTTTTAATCAAAAAATTAAAGGGAAAAATAAAACCCTAGTAATTGGGTCTAACAACAATTAGGAATTGTTGAGATGAAGTTCAATCCAAAAACATTTATCCCCTATATTGACCAACATTTTGTTTTTCTAACTAATTTAGTGAATTGGTTCATTAATTTTTCAAATTGGCTAAGTATATGTGTTTTTTTTAGTCTTCTAGTCACCAAATTTTTACATTTTTTTAGAAATGTCATATGATTTTTGTATTGGTTTATAAAGATAACGCCAAAAAATCATTAATCCCGATTATTTTCCCAAGAAAAAATAAAAATTAAAACCAACGGTTTTCATGAAAGAAAATAATAATAATTTAGTGGTTTTCATGGCCACTTGATTTTTTCACAAAAAAAAATTGAAAATTGTGATTGGTTATATACTAGGACTACATTTTTTATTTTGTTTAGAACTGTGGTTATGAATCCTAAGAACCACCTTGACAAGCATTGGGGATCTATTGTTTGTTTTTCCTCAAAACCACCAAACACTGGCTAATTGAAGTGCCCAAATCAAGCATCAATATAGAAATTAGATTGTTATTGTTCATAGTTATGTAATAGCTAAACAAAAACCACCACCACAATCATATTTAGAATATGATTAAGGGTTTAGGGTTTAAGGTTGTTTAAACCAAAGAACTTTCGCATGGGAGCCAAGTCTAGAACTTTCACTTTGTATTGTGCTCTTTCACATTGGGCAACTTGGCTGCATTGTGTTTACAATTTGTAGTTCTTTAAGTCAAAATGTTGGGTTTCACATTTAGGTATTGGGTTTAGGTGTGGATCAGAGATGGGGCTTTTGTTTTGGGGGTTAGGGTTTGAGGGGTTACAAGGTGGCAATATGAGTTGTCAATCATCATGTGAAATGGGTGTTGTTTGCAACATTGTGTGTTGGAGTGTGATGGCAAGATGGTTAAGGATGAAGACATGAGGTGAATTGAAGGGATTTATTTTGGTTCAAGGTTAAAACCAAAGTATTGAAAAGTGAAATTACTCATAAATGAAAAAAGGTTGAAATTTTGAATTAAACAATAATTAATTCAAAATAACAAGAAATGTTTTTGAATGAATGTCATAACAATTGAATTAACATTCATTCATACACATTTGCATTTAGTTTTAAACCCATCACAAGTTAAACAACATTTGAAACTTCTTCAATGCAAACCACATAATGAAAATAATAACAGACGTTGAACATTTAATGGAAATCAAAACATTCTAAGTAGTGTTCTCCAATGTGTTTCAAAACTTGTTCAATGCTAATAAAACAATGATAGTAGTAAGGATATTTTTCATTCAACATAAAAAATATTTTCTTAGAACATTTGTCCAATGAGTGAATGCAACGTACGGTGACTCACTTTTGGAATCAATATCAATTTTTGCAAGGTGTCTTGTGTTTAAATGTTTATGGTGAATAATATAATTTTAAATATATTAAATGATGATTCATTTTAGAGTAACAACTTGATTATCATGAAAACATTGTAAAATTATTTTTTCAAAATAATGCATTTATTATGAATGATGAACTTTTGAAAGCAAATATATGGATTAATCAATTGACTAGATTGTTAAGAAAATTCAAAATTTCATATTGAATTATACTTCAACTTATGCATAGTGACGAAACATGGGTTGTTTATAATGATTAAGCATGGGTTGAAGAATGAAATCATTAAGTTAAATGTCATTTTTTGGGGGTGAAACGGTTTTCATATGGTACTTATGAATTTTTTAAGGATCAAAATCAGACCTTGTTTTCAAAAGTCCTTTTGAATTTTATTTTTTTCATTTATCAATTGTTTTGTGCCGAATAGGTACATGATTGAAATATTTAAGTGGTTTTTTATTCTTATGGACTTTATTGGTTTCCTTTTTTAGGATTTTCAAATGGATTTTACCATACCAATTAACATCAACATTTTTCAATATAGGTTTTGACCTATTTTTTAAAGGTTGCATAAGGGACTAAAAATTTAGTAATCAAAAATTTACATTAATGAAACCTTATAATTCAAAACCATATTAATATGGATCATTCATTATATCAAAAAAAACTCTTGTAAATGTTGTATTTGCCTCAAATGAGCCACTAAACAATGCATACACCCCAATACATTCAAAAACATTTGTATAACCCAAAAATAGAAATATAACTATAATAATTTAGAAAAATTGGAATCAAAAAATAAATATTAAGACCAAATGTAAATAAATTTTAATAAAGGTACTATTGAAAGAAATCATGAAAAAATCAAGAACATGGCTCAAATGGTTTTGTTGAACATGAAAAAAAAAGTATTTGGAATTGATAAACAATCAAAAATAAAAATTAACAATAGGAACATCATTAGGTTGTAAAAGGTTAGTAAAAACATCGCCAAACATCTGTGTTACTTTTGTTAAAAACTATGTTTGCCATTTCAAATTTTTTTTGCATCAAAATTGTATGGAGATAGGTTTTTTGAAGTTGTTAAAAGTATAATATCAAATGAACATGCATTAATTTGCTAGTCTTATTAAAGGATCTTGAAAAACCTTTAGATTTAGAATATGAAAATATATTATATGAATAATACTTGAATTAGTGAAATTATAGAAACATGAATTTTGTTTTTTGTTGAATATAATAAAGGAACATTCAATTGCATTGTGCTTTTCATGTGGACAAATTTGCTAATTACAAATATATAGACAATATGGAATGCACAAGTGTGTTGGAAATCTTCTATTTTTAAATTTTTGGTTTGAAATGTTTTACCACAAATGCCATATGAGGATTTTTTTTTTCTATTCTTGTTCTTTTAAAATGGAAACTAAAATATAAATCTGTATAAATGTCAAATTATGTTTTGATTTAATATATAGTTATGAAAGTGTTATGAGAACTTCTTCATATTCCTTTTTATATTTGTATGCAAAAGTTTCCATAAAACCTGATTGACAAGATTTGATAAAATTTACAAATGCGAATTGAAAATACTTTTGATTTAGAAAAATTCAAACACATTTAAAAGAATTTTAAAAAAAACATACAAACTCATGACCTTTATGGGAAGAAAATATGAATACATAATACATTTTGGATTCATATGCAATTGTACCTTATTGTGTTTTTTATTTAATATAAGCGGACAAATTTGTCACATAAAAAATGCAAATAATACTGTAAACTTCATAAATATCAAGAAAATCACTATTGAATGACATTGAATTTTTTTTAAAAAATCTATAAACATGTAACGCCATTAATGATTATGGTGATGAATAAGAAGATTTACAATCAAAATCAAAATCAAAATAAAATACAAAAATCATGAACTAAATGGATGGGAAATTCTTGTTTCAAAGGAAATATTCCAAGCATGTACTTAAATATACATTACCACATACATAATATACATTACCACATTTGTGTTAAAAAAAATATTGCATGGCAAAAACACAAGTTATTTGAAAAAACACCAAATGAAATGTTTAAATTTTTGGCATGAAATGTCCATTTTGACACATGTCCTTCTCATTTTAAATTGTCAATTGAACCAAATCAAATAGTTGGGTTGCATATTGAATTACTATTCCAAAATAAAATGTTAATGGAATTGTGTGTACACAATTATGTTATCTCTCATGGCCTTGTAAATGTTGTAAATGGAATTTTCATAAATTACACAAAATCATTCATGTGGATAAAGTTTCATAAATATCTTTGCTAAGATCCACTAGTTTGTAATTCATGGAATAAACACAAGAATAAAAAACTTCTTATGTATGATTTATTTCTTAATACTTGACAAGAAATGGACACCAAACAAACAAAGAAATTATGAAATACAAAAATAGACAATGGTCTTTCCCATATCATCATAAGAATTTAATTATTTATACAACTAGATAAAATGCACATTATACATTGTGGCACAAGGTTTAACATTTGACCTTGATGGCGTAACAAAACATGGTTAAACATATGCAACATTATTTCAAATTCGTTTTAAAGAAACTTTTACTTGTTTTCTCAAATATCAAACAAAACATCCAAGTAGACCGTAGTGTTGAATAAGAAATGCTTCAACTTAGAACTCTTGCACGATACAAACTAATAATCACTACTTTGAAATATTATTGCACAAAATTTATAATAATACAATCGCTCAACACTCATTTTTTAAAATCACACTTTCAATAGACACTCGTAGATGAAAATTTACTAACATTCCACATTTTTTTGTTTAAATGAAGTAAGGGTGCAAAATATGTGTGTGAATTGAAAAAATTGCACTGCATTATCAAACAAATTTAAGATTTATCATGCTACAATAAGCATAAATTTAACATGAAATCATGCTATAATATTTTATGATAGAATGAAATCCTTATCACCAACAACATCAACAACAAATTCAAGTGTTGGATTCATTATTGACTATTTTAACAAAACAAACCAAAAGAATCTGAAAGCTTTGACAAACCTCTTTGAGGCTTGTATAATAATAATAATAAGATGACCTTACTTGAGGTAGTGGATGATATTCCCCAAATATGAGGATCCCAGCTGTCCCAGAGATGGAATCACAGAAAGGGCTGAAAGGAAAGTGCTGAGATTCTGCACATATGAAGTCCATTTTTTAGTTCATCAGTAAATGCCTATGAACAATATTGATCATTAATGTCACACACATTCTGCTGACCATACCAACTCGTTCAGAACTTAGAAGACCCACAATTCATTCAGTTGACGATACCAACTCGTTCCAAGAGCAACTAGAATCTATCCAGTAAACCCCTCGGAGTTTTACCTCACACTACCTGGGTAACTAACTTGGGGGTTTTTTTTGTTTGTTTGTTTTTTTTTTTCCTTCCAATTTTTGTGATGTAATCGAAGTGACGATTATCCATAAGATGATTTAGCCAGATTCGGTGATTAAAAAAATGATAGTAAAAAAAAAATCGAAGCATCCTTCTACTTTCTGCAACTTAGGATAGAATCTGGCTATTTCGAAAAATTATACCATATATTTATTTTTTTCAAATTTTGATGACTAAGAACTTCAAAAAAAACATTGAATTTTCACCAATTTGAAAAAATAAATTGTCCCAAAGAAAACAAGTCCCTGAAATACCTTTGCAAGTACATAAGGAATGCACGTGGTTCTTATATAGGTATGGATGTAGGTAAGGCTACTACGAAGGTAGACACATGTGGATGGTTAGTGCATTTCTAACCATTCTACTCAACTATGGGATGAAATGCAACTCAAGAACATTTATCATGTTCATGGACATGCCACTTATAAGAATAAATGTTCATGGCATGGACCATGCCGAATGATGATTTGCAATGTTAAGATCTAGGGCTTTAGATGCATGTCTTCATGATCTAGACTTGAACTGACACCCTTTTGGTGGAAATGGCACAAGGGTCAAATCATGGAATTAGCCTTCAATAAGTGAAAAGCAACTATTGAAACATAAGTTCAAGTTTTGAAGTAGGCAAGTTGAATTTATGTGAAAACTTGACAAGTAGGTTGAATTTTATAATTAAACGATTAGCTTTAATTAGTTGTAAAATTCCATACGTATTGAATCCCAAGTTTTAATTTGTTGTGAAACACTTTCCCTAAACAATCTCTAGTCTTGGGGGTGTATGACATGTATACTTGGAATCAAACTAGGTCTTCAAATTGGGCGTTGGAAGTGAGGTTAGTTTTCAAATTGAGCCTGAAGGTTCTTGAATTGTGGGTATAACTAAGTAGAAGGGCACTTGATGAATTCTAGGCAAGCAAGGTAGACCCATGCAAATGGTTAGTTAAAACATAGCTATGTTTGGGTTTAGATATGTGGCAACTCATCCATCTTGCATGGGGTGCTAGTTCATTTTGGTCGTGTGTCAAGACGCTAAATATCACCGAACTAGCTCTCTCTAGGCTTTAGTGCACCAAATTGTGTGCAGCCTTAGTGAAGCTTCCAATATAGCCTTCCCGGATCTAGAGCTTCTCATCGAGATGCATGAACTTCTATGCAAGATGTTCATTAATTGTGTACAGAAAGATGCCCGTCTATCATCGAATTCTATCACAGAATTTGCAACAATTTCTTGTGATTTGAGATAGTTTACGATTTTTGGAGTTATTTGGAAGCGGGAGGTGGGGGAAGAAGCTTTAGACTTGATCTCTTGTACAGTAATTGAAATTTTGTTTCTTTTTGCATTCATCACTTGTCATCATATGAAGAGACCTGCTGCACCAGACTCATGAAACCAGACAACTTACTTACATACAGAACTGGTGGATGGTTGGCTTTGTCGATCAACATTTGTTTGTGTTCAGATGGATGGGTCCCCACAAAATGGGCATTACTAGAAGACAAAATACCTTAGTTGGCATTATTACTACCACAATTGTTGCTGATAAAAATTTCTTTGTAAAGTCGAGTCCCGAATGGTTGTGTTATAGAACCCTACACAACATTACAACACTTCCCATGGTTGGAACCCTAAACCCACAAAAAAGAGAACAAAAGCCATTCTCCCCATTATTAGCAAACAAGTAAGTCCACTTAGGAAACTACACAATGGGACTTTCTTACATTAGGATAGTGGTACTACCATGATACCTAGTTTACACCCCTACTTTAGTGAACTCCGACAAGGCTAAACTACTTCCAAGAGGGGAAACATCAATGGGTTATATTCAAGATTTATGTTAACATTTTTCAGGTGCAAGCAAAAATCTTTGATCTTCTTTTGTCAAAGCTGAACCCCTCTACTCTTCTAACCATTTGAACATACAAGCTAATGTGGATGCAAATTTGATAGGAATAATTTTTAATATGAAAATTGAATTAAAATTTTAATATGTTGATAGAAATACTGAAAATTCTAAAATCCAATGTAAAAACATGGCTAATTTCCAAATTTTCATCACACTCCATAAATCATGTACACCCAAATGGGCACCCGCAATAATTAGTGATTTGTGTTTCCAAAGGAAATTTATAGTAAAAGAACATAGTTGCAAGTCTCATCAAGTGTGACTTATTTTTCATCAAAGTTTCCTAATGACTTATATTATTTCAACGACCCTTGGACATTCTTAATAAATTCTAAATATTTTTAATAAATATTTAGAAGTGGTCTTTTGTTGGTCAATTTTTCTTCATTAAATATAATAACTCTTGTAAATTAGCCATATATGCTTGTGGTTTAACATTTTTAACATAAGCAAGATGGTGTTACCGAAGCACACGGGATTAGACCCTAAGGTCCCATACGGCTTCACATCATGCATTTACCCGACAGTTTTATTTATACAAGGTTATTTGATCGGTTCTTAGGGCTTTATGAGAACCCGAGTTATATATAAGAACTGGTGGTTATTTGAATTTTTTTATAATGTCACAGTTATATAATGTCAATGGTTTGTTTTTTGGGGGTTTTTTTTTTCCCCTCAATTTTGTGATGTAGGCAAAGTGACGATCATCCATACGATTTAGCGATTAAAATCATAAATGTTAAAAGAAAATCATCCTTCTATATTTTTGGCTACCATTGGAACTTAGTATAGAATCCAACGATTTTTTTTAATTTTTTAATTTTTAGAAATTTGGCAACTTAGAAAAAAAAAAACATTAATTAAATTTTTTTCCCCCCACTTTGAGAAAATTTTTTTTCACCCATTTGACGAAATTTTCCATGAAAACAATGGGGGCAATGCAACAGCCCCGGCTTTGACCGGCCATTTTGGTCGGATCCTCTACGCTTTTAGGCTCCCAGGGCCCAAAAAAAAAAAAAAGTGAAAAAAAAGTGCAACTTTTGCTTTCATATAAGCCTCTCTCAAAATGCGTATTCAGACTCGGTGCCTTGCACCTCGATATCATTTGAAGGTGGGTTGTCGGTGTGACGAAAGTTGGGGTTCAAGCTGCCCAACAACCTGCCAAACTTTATTAGAACAAGGGGTGTGTTACACCGTGGCCTTGCCATTTTACATGAAAAAAACTAATCTTAAGGCAAAAGAAGAATTATGGAAAACTCAAATATTTCACCATACAAAATTATAACCTTCAAACAAATTCAAACAATTCTCTAGAAGAAACCAAAAATCCTTCAAGATATTATTATAACTCTGTAAACTAATCTCAAGTCTGGACACAAGTCAAAATATCATCTTCCAAAAATCCTCATATAAAAATAGACGTAGAAGCAAGGGGCCAAAATCCCTTAAGCTACTATATACTCTATAATGGATCCAAACACAATTTCCTTGCCTTTTGGTAGGCAATGGCCAACACAAAGCATTATATAATGTAACAAGGAAGAAGAAGTTGAAAATGGAGAAGAAAAAAGATTATCTATCATTATTTTCTGATTTCCTAATGAGAACTTGCCTGTAATTTTTTTTTGGATCCATGCCCTTAAAGGAATGCTTGATTGCACATTCTCTCATATATGTAAATCCTCTATACCAATAATTGATGTAAGAAAACCTGCCAAACATTATTATTATTATTATTAGAAGAAAGCATTATAACAAAGGAAAAAAGGGCTCCCCATTGTACGTGCATTCTGCACTTTCGGGTGTGGTCTTTTGTTTGGACTTCTTCGATCCTTCCCTTTTTCTTCTCTTGTTCCCTTAGCGGGTGTTTTTAAAAAAAAAAAGTTATTTAAATTTTTTTAAAGAAAAATATTAAATATTAAATATTTAATTTATAATTAATTAATTAATTATCTATTGAAAAAGAAGAAGTGAAAATGGAGAAAGAAAAGAGATAGTATGTTTCATTATTCTTATTTCCTAATGACCTCGTGAAAGGGTGGGGCATTTCCATTTTGTAAAAAACACCCACTACACATGCACAGGACTGGCCTCTTTGGCAGGAGACCCTGCTGTAACTAGCCTGTTTTGATCATTATGCCAAATAATGCCCTTGTAGCAGGGCATTAAAAACTCACAACCTCGTCGTCGGGGGTGCACCCTTGATGCAAAGGATGTAATGCCATGCTACAAGGGCATATATAACCGGTTGGGGCATGGTGGTGGTGCCCTAAGTGCCAAATTTCAAATAACAAAAATAGCATAGAAAAAAAAAATCCAATCAAAACTCAACAACCGATGCCGCCGCCATGTAAATAGATCAAAAGTGGGGAAGAGGAAAGTCCGGAAAAAAGTCGAGATGTAGACAACAACAAAAAGCATAATACCTCAATTGTCAAAGCATAATACCACATCCTTCACCCCCAATGTCTTGTGACAAGGTCCGTGAAATTCACAAAGACAATCAAAGGAAAGAAAAAAAAAAAAAAGAAGTTATAGAGGACCCATCCATGAGTATTATTATTATTATTATTATTATTATTATTCAAAAGCAGCTATGAGTTGTCTCGACAAGGTTCCCCCAAATTCACAAAGACAATCAAGGGAATAGAGAGGTCCCATCCATGAGTAGTATTATTATTCAAAGCAGCTATGAGAGTGTGGAGGAGTGAACAAGAGCACTTTCAAATGAATACTTCTTTTTGTCAAAAGGAGTATGAATGGATGAAGAATGGATAGATACATGGATGAAAGATGGATAGATACATGGATGGATGGATGGATGAATGGATTCCTTGACTTTTTTTGCAATTATGTACTATGGAATGGTCAAACTCCTGCTCATCATGCATGTTGGGGGTAAGTCATCAGGCAAACCCATTAGGGCACTACGTCATGCACCCAACATGATGGGCGAGGATGAGAACATTCCATGGCATTCAGCTCTAGGGTAAGTAGATTCGACTACCATCTACACATTCCTACTATATGCTTCCAAATCTTGATGAACAGTTTTTACATTTGTAAATCATGTGTTTGAACGAACCCATTCATGCTTAAAAGAAAGTTTCTGCTTCTTAATATTGATGATTACTCATATAGGGTATGTGAACATATGAACCATTATTTGGGAATTTTTGTTTCAACACAGGAAGCTTAAGAGAATTTATAAATGCAACATAAATTTTGCATTTCCTAGAAGATTGTGCAATGAAAAAAACTTGATTTTGTTGGTGATTTTTTAATTTGCAAGTAATTATGAAAGGTTTAATAATCATGACCAAGACTTTCAAAAGCATATTTCAAGCTTTTGCAATGGTTGCTTACAGAATATTGTTTGACAGATGAATGAAAGAGAATGAAGATGTAAACTGAAGTTAGTTCAAACAAACAAAAGGGACCAAATTGTTTTTATTTTTTCCTTCTTGTGTTTTTGTTAGAAATTAGACCCCATAAACTTCAAAATCCATTAAGCAAAACAACAACACTGCATAGTGGACAAACAAACTTAGGCAATGAGTCTCCAGTTAAAAATGAAGAGAGAAAACACTTGATTAGTAAGACAAGGAGCAGGAGGAGGAGGAGGAGGAGAAGAAGAAGAATATGGCCTTCCAAACCTCTTGATCTCCATAACTCAAAGAATTAAGTGTTCTTACAAATTGAAACTTGATCTCAATCCACAGCAGTGCCGTGTAACCTATAAACTTGTACTCTTACACTGGTACTAGGAGTTTTGCCCCACAAGCCATGAACCTCCAAATCAGTCAACCAAATATTGGCAAACCTGTGGATGGCCATGGTATCTATATGCAGGTATGGAGTCGAGCAAACTCAACTACTCGGCCTTGAGGGGCCTACAACAAGCCTACACCCAGATGATTGCTGGCCTTCTAACTGCAAGCATTTTAGAAGGAGTCCTGCATACACATCATAGGCAAGTCCCCAACTGAAGAAGTGCACAAAGTTAAATCCATGAATTCTTCTCTGAAACAAAACCTCTCATCTGTGGGGAGAACCTGCTGACCGCCACATTTTTTTCATTGGTCATTGAAAGAAACCAGATCTGCCTTTGCGAGTACTGAATAATTTAACAATCTAGATGTGCCCATTACCAACTTCCCAACCAGGGGATATGTGGTAGCAGCAGCTCTCATAAAATGATCTCCAAAGGCCAAATCTGTACTCATCTTTTAAATGTAACTGTCACCTAGGAGTCAAAAAGTCGTAATCAGTGCCCTGCTGTGAACCTTTCACTTCACTTTTCTCTTGCCCAACATGTTCTGATGCTGCTTGCCCTCTTTGCTTTGATCCTTCTTCCCCTTGAAGAAACCTGAAACCCGTCCCCTTGTTGGGATAAACCACTCCAGAACTGTATCAGATAATAAAGAGGGTCGATGATAAGCTTTTTGTAATCCAGCAGGTGTAACTCTTGCAAGCTCTCCAAGGCGAAGCCAAGTGAAGCGGGTTACATCCCCAATTTGAATGTTTAGTACCCTGCCAGAACAAAACTGTGTCAAGCCACCTTCAAAGCCCTTATTGGGCCATTCAAAGCTTCCTCAATGCATGATTACTTTATGCCTCTTTAGTGACTATTGTAAAAAGATGATGCTGTCAAAATTGAGAATTGTTGCAAATCAACACAGACAAGAATGCATAAACACAAGTCATTACCCTTATCCACTGAACAATACCCCATTCTATTCACCATTGAATGAAATGCACACCCACATGTACACTTTCTCACTAAGGTTTTGATAATAGGTTATGATGTTAGATGGTTAGATATGCACACCAGCCAATATTGAAAAGCCTCCAAGATGGACAGTGCAAATCAAAATACAAATAGGTGATAAGTGATATCATTGACTGAGGTGATTCTGAACCTGAGCACTGTGGAGCAAAATAAAACAACACCCAGATGATTGAAGTGTTGTTGCATGACCCTCTCTGCTCCATTAAGCAGTTGATACTGCAGGTTTCCAGATATGTACTCCAAGAAAGGCCCCATGACTTAATGCACTTGTGCTCACAGAAGGTAATGGCAATGATATTCTGCTTAATCCAACAAAACCACAGAACAAGTTATGAATTGGTATGACAGCTAGTATGAAAGAAACCACCCAGAAAGGTTCAAAGTTGAAACCATCACAGGGCTAAATACATCAGACACAGAAAACTCAGCTTCACAATCATTACAAGAGCTATAGTAGTGTAACATGCTCGGCACTGTGCCCAAGCACAATGACCTTACAGCTTCATTTCTTGGGACTTATAATTGGAAAACCATTTAGGGTCAGACATCCTATGAAATACAAGAGTATGCTAACTGCTGCTAATTTCTGGAGGATGGTATGAGTCTGGCAAAGCCTGCACCTGCTATCCCACCGAACATGCCAACAAGGCTGAGTTCTGCAGCTTTGTAGAAGAAGCTGTAGATCCTCTTTTGAACATAGAATTCCCAGAGAGAGTGGCTCTTGTCAAATACATTGATGGGAATCTTTTGAATGGTATTTTGGAACTTGTACTCGAAAGTTGATCCATAAGATCAGCTAGGGGCCAGAGACCAGCAAATGGCCATATTGCAGACTACTACCGTGAGTACATTTTCTGTTGCCACATCCCACTCTTTTCTTATCCTGCCAAATCCAAGAAATAAATGAGTCCTTTCCTGATATGATAACTTCCATGAAAAACCTTTCCTGTACAGATAAGGGATCTTCTGCTTACCTTTCCCCACAGTGCTGACACTCCCACCATATACCATATCCAATGTAAAACCTTGCTCCAGTGTCAGGTTAAAGAGAAATGCTGGATCTGCAAGAAGCCTGGACAACATAAACTTGTCAAATAATCAAAACTAGTACAATAACAGATAATCTATGAGATTGCAGAGCAAAAACTCTACACAATAACACTTTAACCAGTTTCAGCAAAAACCAAATTAGCATGATAACAATGAGTGCAGTCATAACATTATGAGCATCACTCATAAAGTATCAGACCATCACCTTCACCTTTGCATTAGCCTGACCTCTAACTCTAAATCTCCACATAGATTTTCATCAGAAGAACCTGAGGTGTGAGTATTCTTACAACTCAAACCCACTGCTACCCTTAGGCAAAACTCACCAACTTGACAGCTTGACATATTCCTGCAGGCAAATCATTAATTGTCTGAACCACTCTTGCAAAACAGCTGCCACAACTTTTTGGTCAAATATTTGCAGGGCACAATATAACAAAAAGAACAAGTTCATGTTAATGGTTGAAAGCACAAGTACCCACTTCCCTTTGCAATGTTTTGCAGGAGCAGTTTATTTGCTATAAATGCTTCAAATTAAGAAGTTGACAAGTTCATAACACTGTTGCTGCTTTAGTAATACACAACAAATAGAGAGAATGGAAAAGTCACCTCAGGAACTGCCAATCTACCTCCAAACAAGCCTCCATCATCTCCACCATCATCATCACCATCTTCACCAAAATAGTCGTCATCATCTCCACCTCCATTGAAGTTCTTTTCCCAATGTTTCCTCCACTGCCCCCTGCTTCAACCTGCCACAACCAAGAAACGATAAACAATAGACAAACAAACAGAAAGGTTGAGAATTATGTTTGCCGTAGCCTTGTGGCAATAGAAGAAAACACAAAAGGCAGAGCAAGAGTGAAGGAAACAGAGAGAGGGGAAAATGAGAACAGGGGGGAGGGGGGAGGGTTCTTAGTGGGGACACCTGAGATGAAACCCTAGAAGTGGATCGAGACAAATCAAGTTGGATTTCTCCAAAGTGGCACCACCGCCAAAGGCACAGTACTTCCCTTCAGCTCCGGGAACACAGACCTGACCGAGATGTGAGGAGGCAATCCTTGCTGCTGCTGCGACTTCTCTTCAGTCCTCAACCCTCGCACACTCTCAGACATTGTTTTTTACACGACTGCTCTCGTTCTCACCACATTCATCAACAATGTTCCTTCGATAATAATGCCGCCGATACGCAACAATAACAGGCTTCCCCTCGAAGCCGCCGCACAGATTCATTGCCATGGACACAGAAGGATTCTCCACAAATGCCGGAATAAGAAGAAGCCTTCCTCCGTTTCCGATACAGACAATTGCCGTCCAAAAGTTGCGCAGAGTGAGAGTCCGACGAGGAGCGAGGGATCATGGAGAGCCCGGCCGGTGAAAGAAGAAGTTCCATTTTCGCAAGCGATTTCCAGTGCGATGCAGCAGCCTCCGAGAGCAAACGCACCGCGCAGACGCTGCGCACCGCAACAAAAGCGCTGTTGTTCCCAAACGCCACTTGGAAAGTGTGAATCCATATCGGCCATTTCATAGCTTAACATCCACTCATATAGATCCACGTGGAAAGCGTCGCCAAGATTACGACGCTAAACCTATTGCCATCCGAAAAGGACCCAAATTATTACGGCGACTCCAGACGACTCGCAGCTTTTCTTTTACTGGCGAATTTTCGCCAAATTTCGACCTGAAAAATACGGTTTCGACCAATACAAAGGCTTTTGCATGGGAAAAAATGGCCCAAATTCGCCAGATTTCACAGAAAAACAATTTCAAATCGCCAGATTTCGATGATAAGTTCCAGTAGGTAGCCAAAAATTTAGAAGGATTCTGTTATTTTTCTACTTTCATATCTAGTATAATAGCCACATTTGGCTTAATTATTTTCTGGATGATTGCCACTTGGGACTATATCACAAAGTCCTTAAAAGTAACTGGAGCAGTGTTTGTTGTGTGGCCAGTTTTATAACTCTGACCCGTAGCCAAATTTGGCTAAACCCTCTTGTAAATGATTGCCAGTCCACTTATACCTCATAAAATTGAAGAACAAGGGGTGAGTAATGTGGCCTTGCCATTCAAATTAAAAAGCATCTTAGGGCAAAAAAGAAGATTTTAAGGAAAACTCAAATATTTCACCATGCAAAAATATGACCTTCAAAAAATCCTCTTAAAAGAAACCAAAATCCTTCAAGATATTAATATTATAACTCTATTATAACTAATCTCAAGTTTCAACACAAGCCAAAATAATCATCTTTCAAAAATCCTCATATAAAAATAGACCTATTATTATTCATTACCTAGGGGCCAAAATCCATTAAGCTAGTATACTCTATAATGAATCTAACACGCAATATCCTTGTCTTAAATAGCTACTTTACCCTAGGGTCAATTTCATCATTAAATAATCTTTAAAATAGTGAAATGAAATTTCGAGAAAATATGAAGTTGAGGTGTTGAAAACCATCATAATTATCGCTAGCTATAATTTGAATATACTCACTCCTCATATGACAATATCATAGTAGATCAAGAAAAAAAGATAATTTCAAATTTATAAAAAAAGAATTTAAATAATAATTAATTAATTAATTAATTAATTATTCATTTTGTCCATGTGGAAATTGACCCTAGGTTATGATATTACAAATTGACTATTCAAGATAATTAAGGAGAAAAATAAAAATCAAACCACCAAATCCACCAATTTCCTTGGCCATAATGGTTTTTCCACACACCTACTAACAAGCCTATCCAACACCTTTTGTTTATTAATACATTAATATTATAACCCTTATGTGTATATAGATAAGGTTTTAAAAACCTTGCTCAAGAGTCCATACCAATGTTAGGAGGTTTTTGGATTTCAAGAGCTTTGAGTCTTAGTCCTAGGTTAGGTTTTAGGGTCTTTGGACTAGAGGTCGGAAGTTTTCTTAGAACTATCATTGAAACCTAACTAAGGAAAGTTTATGTATTTTATCATCCATCCAAACGTATTCCATCATAAATATTGCTTTCAACATTTTGTGTAGGATTGAAAAAATGTATGGTTCTTCTAGAAATATCATAATAATCAAATAGATTTGGCACCTCAATGCTGAATTATTTATCTATTTATTAAAATGCATTATGGCACTTTTTTTTTTCAATGTTTTCATGTTGCACAATAAAATTTATTTATATAAATTTTTGGTAGTATTTACACTGGCTAAAATGGGTAAAGAAATATTGGTTATAGTAATGTTCAAAAGCATTATAAATGATACAAGATAGGCAAAATTGGAACTTGATTTACAAGTTTTCAATGAACACTTTATTCAAGAGAAATTGGTTGCCAACAAGCCACAAAAATATTTTGCCGGTAGACCAAGGAAGTTTGTAGCTATTGCATTATTACCTCCACAAGTGATCAAATAATCTTGAAGATGATGAGGAATAATTTGCTAGGGATGGAAACAACAAAAGGGGAGAGGATAAGGTCCTACACAAACTAGTTCCAACTTCATATGTTGCCTCCCATTGTTGATGCAATAAAGAAACATGTTAACAATTCTAATGCACTACAAATTTTGAAAATAACATACATGAAGCCCAATGTGTTAAGGCCTTTCGAAATATTAAGTAGGGTATGCTAATAGGAATGGATTGTTACAAATGGTCAATTAAACATACATACATACATGCAATGGAACTTAATATTGCAATGATCTCTAACAAAAAAATTTACAAGCATCGGAGGAGTAACCAAAAATTCATGATTGTCTTGTTGCCATGTTAGAAAAAATGAAACAAGTTCCAACAAACATATTCAACCACATAATGCAACCTATTTTTTATAGTATTATGAAATTTTGCAAAAGAGCTTTAAAAAGTTTATAGTAACAAAAAATGGACATGTTGATTCATGAAACAACACATGAATTTGTCTTTCAAAATTATCACAATAGTAACAAGTGAACTAACATTTACTTAGTATGAACAAGGATGTAGCATGGTATATTGGGTAGCTTACCTAGTGAAACCTTGTACAATATTCCACCAACATTTATTGTTAATATTTATCTAATACATGTTTATTTGAACCCAACATTAGAAGAAAGGACTTGGGAGAACATAGGGAAAAAAATGCATTCAAGCTTTTAAGGGTTGAAGACAAAAAAAGAACAAGTTGAATTGGTTGTATGTTCAATTGAAAACAATTTCTTATTCCCCACTCAAATTGAGTTCATAGGTACTACTCATAGATGTTTGGCACTTCTAATGAAGTAAAAGAATTATAGTGCACATGTTCAATTGAGACCATATTGGCTTTCAGTGAAAACCATTGGTCAACATTAGACACAACAAATTAATTCATCCACAAGATTTTAATACCATACTTGCATACTCAATTTACCATTTTTGTTTGTAAGAAATAAAAGATGATGTGATTATTAGATTGTTGGTTTGTGCACAATGGCTATGATTTTTCAAACTTTATGAAGCAAACATACCCAAACATCTTGATGATGTTCATTATAATTAATTATACTTACATACTCAAACTAACTACTATCATTATACAATGCCTGTTGAAACAAACTTTTATAATACAATTCAAATCTTAGACTACTACAATCATGAAGCACATAAATAAATGTATGAAATTATAAGAGTTTATTCTCTTACCTTTAGTGCGGTTTCTGCAACTTTAAGGCCTAACTTGAGACTTTTTCCATTCATTTCAAAAGAGAGATGGGTCCTATTGCAAATATGTATAAATGAAAATTTCCTCTAAAATTCAACCTAGGATTGAATCTAATTCAATATAAAAAAGTGCAAAAATCTTAAAAAGTTTCATGTCTCCTTATTTCTAAAATTATCAAGCCTATTGTTTGATTAAATTGGGTGCTTATTGCTTAAGTAAATTAAGTACATCTTGCATTAAATGGTTCAAAGTGGAAGTAAAACTTTAGAACCATTGGCAAAAAAATTCCCATGATTGTAATACTTGCATTTGAGGCTATTGACTTATCATCATCACATGTTCAAATAAGACTAAAATAAATATCAATGGGTTATTTGTAATACTTGCATTTTATTTTATAATTCATTAATCGAAATCCACAATCTATAAGTGCATAAGTAGGTATGATGATGGGTGAGTAGGTAGGTTTTGCTAAAAGGTAGACGTTTAGCTAGGGAACATAAAAGTTTGCTAGGAAGTTGGTAGGTGCAAATTCTATTTAGAATCATTTTTTGTTTACTAACAAATAATGCAAATTGTATTTTCAATAATACTTACAACACATACAATCTGTTGTTTCAACCCATTCAAATTCATCTAGATACAATATTCACATGTTTTTCTCATTACAATTCTTTGTTTCTTGAATTATAGATTATCTTTTATAATCATATTCTATGATCATATTTTAATTATTCTAATTTTTAAAACAAAATAGTTTGAAAGTATACATTGTTTTCTCATCAACATGGTACTGTTTTCTTTACTTAAAATTGGACATATCAAACATCTATAGTGTAAAAATGTAGAAATAAAAAATGAAAAACAAGAAAATTTGTGGTTCGTAGCCCAATAAAACTTTAAACTACGTACTATTTGTCTTTATTCTATTCTCTATCACTTCTTCAAGTCTATTTGTGTGTCTAAAAACAATCATCTCAAATCAAAATAAAAATCCTAAATCCTTTCCCTTTAAAAATAATTTGAAAATCAAATTAATCAAATGTTTTTAATAATGTTTTTGTTATATCTCTACCATTCACTTGGTAATAGAGTGATATTGCAAAAACATATAAATTTGGCCATGAACAAGAAGTTTAGTTAAAAAGCTTAATTTTTTTTTCAAGACATAAAAGTTTAGCCAAGAAGTAAAGATATTTAACCAAGACATATAATGATTGTACTAAAATTTAGAAGTTTAGCCAAAAAAACAAAGAGATTTTGTAGAAAGATAAAAGTTTAGTAAGAAAAATAAAAAGGTTTTGCCAAGAGTGAAGGTTTAGCCAAGAAGCAAAGAGGTTTTATCAAAAGGTAGAGATTTAGCCAAGAAAAAATAGAACTTTTGCCAAGAAACAAAAAAGGTTTTGCTAAAAGAAGCAGGGGGCAGGCCGTGGAGGATTTTGTGAGGTCCCTGGCTCACCTTAAGGGGCTTACTGTGCGGAATCATACTCCCGAGCTGAATTAACCCTTTTGATACATCCCCTAACTTGATTTATATTACGCTAGAACTCCTTGTCCTGGGGCTCCTCCTCTTCTGATCTTATCCAGCTGACAGAGCTAATTGTGGCTGGTTTTAGGCTGCTAGGCTTACCCCCCTTGAGCCTGTTTGTCCCTTCTTTTCGTTATCTGCAAACCTCCAAAACTCTTAATTAAAGACTTTTTACTCACAACAACAAAATTTTGTTTCTGTTTCAAACAATCGGATAATCTTGCAAACCTGCAAACTCACTCAATGAATGGTGCATAGCATTCCTTGTCTTCTTCTTCTTCTTCTTCCAAAAAAAATAAAATTTCAAATTTCCAATTATATATATATATATATATATATATATATATATATATATGAAATTTTCCAATTATATATATAGGTATATATATTTTTAAAAATAAAAATCCTGTGGTTGTTTGTTCTTCCCACAAAAAACCCTTAAAATTATTATTTTTTAAACTTTAAATATAAAAAAACCAATTGGAAGCTGGGTAAGTGCATGACTGGTCATTAATTAATTCACCAGGTTTTTTTTTGCCTTTTTTGTCCTTTGTGTTATTATGTTCAAGTGTCAAATAGCTTCCAAGATGTGCAAAGTTGGGAACTCTTGGTGACAATTTTTTTTGAACAAAAACCATGGGTTTCAAAATTAAACTAATTTTTTTTTTAGGGTGACAAGTTTTTTCTTTACCAACAATGGGCATAGGATTTCCTTTTTATTCAGCCTTGGATTCCAAAATTAATAGCTTTTAATGACAATTTTGTTGAACAATTTAGGCTAAGTTGAATTTTTAGGGTGACAAGAACTTTTTTTTCTTTTTTCCCCCTTTACAAGAAATGGCTTTGGATTCCTTCCATTCAGCCAATGAACAAAATTAGTAGAGGACTTTGGATTTCATTGTTAATTGGTTATCATTTGCTTTTAATTAGTTCACAAAAAAAATTCATAATTTTTAACATATATTTTATGGCTTCTCTTTGTAAAGTTTAGTTTGTGATTGGGGCTAGTAATATATTTTCCTTAAATTGTAAACTAATCCATCATTTATCAACAATTGATGGATGGCATTAAGTACATACATCCCAACACAAGTTCATTGTTTTGTTATGTGAAACTTGCAGGAGAGGGTTAGGGGATGTGTCTCCCTCTTGGTCAGCTTTCACATTAACAAAATGAATACTAATTTATTTTTCAAAAATCAATTGGCTATTAAAATTTTAAATTATTATTATTATTTTCATCATCTTTAATAATAGTTTATGATGGTGTGCAATAATTATGAAGGTTTTCAACACCTCAACTTCATATTTTCACCAAAATTCATTTCAACATTTAAAGGACTATTTAATGTAAAAATCAACATTAGGGTAAGAGGGGGGGGGGGGGGGGGGGGTTGTGTGTGTGTGCATGTATTATTCTCAACATATTCTTTCACTTTGTAAAACCATAAATTTCAAAGAATGGTGGAATAAACATTGTCACACAATCCTTGGTTTATAGTCCACGCACAAACGATGGTTTGCATTTTGACCAAATGACTATTTGTTGTATTGCCTTCTTTTTATTAGCGATAACTTTCTAACTACTCAAGTGGCCCTCAACAATTGTCACCCTCTTGGACTTTCCTGCAAGATTTTACCTTTAAAAATCACATGGTTCTTTTTTTAATGACCTTCAAAAAAATCCATAATTGTTAGTTGGGTTGATAAAAAAAATGATATTTTACATGGCCTAAATTATGGTGATCTAAAGGTAAAAAAACACTTTGCAAAGTGACCCATGACTCCCAACCACATTTGGTTATCTTAAGTTTGTGCTTATTCATTGAACTTAAGTCTTAAGAAATGCATCTCCATAGACATCAAAATTTTAGAGCATACTAACTTAGAAGGAATGGTTGTTGCAATTAGTAGATACATACATACTTAGTGCATGACCCTTGCTTGAGAAGTTATGATTTTAGACTTGTCAAATTTCGATGAAATAGGTTGATATGGTTTCAATCAAGTTCGATTATTTTACCAAAATGTTCAATTAGTTTTAGGTTTTATAGTTTACATCCATTTAATGAGTTAATCAATTAATTAACAATGTTCGAATTTTTAATGGTAATATGTAATATCCTAGGCAAGATTAGTATAATCAAAATGCAATAAAAAATCAACTTGTCATTTGATCTTTAATTTTCAAGGAATTTTTAAATATTCAATCTATTGTACAACATGTGCAGCTTCAACACATGTCTAAGTAATTAATTGAAGATTCCTAAATTTCACACAAATGATTTTTTGAAAAAAAGTCCAGGAAAATCTAATTTTCTTTATATTTTAAACTCGATTTATTACTATACATGGTTCTATACTCTTTAATATTTTTTTTAAAATACAAATTTTCATAAAAAGAAATTGAAAACTCAAACGTAGTGTGAAAGGAGTTGGTTTTCTAGAAGTGGCTTCCCGTCACGCAACCACGGAAGAACGGCGATGGCGTCACGACGCTCGCTCCCCCCGCCCCACGCTTCTTGTTCTCGCCATCAATTCTCGGCACGTCTTCACCAGATTGTTGAATTTCTGGTATTATTCTGTAGCCCTTGAATCTGCGCTTCCAACGATCCTACTCGCGTATCAAATGGTCGACTCAAACTCCTTATTTTTCTGGTTTTGCGCACCGCTAGATTATAGCCTCTCTCTCTCTCTGGAAACAAATGAAGGAGACGAAGAAAAAAAATTCATTGGAAATTTTTGCAGTCCCTTTCTTTTGGATTTGAGACTTTTTGGATTGAGATTCTTGTTCCTTGCAGGTTTGTTGGCGGAAGTGGATTGATTGCATTCACGTTTGAACTTACTTGCGCGCGACTTTTTTGTTGGTACAAGCATTTGCGTAAAACAGGTCAGGCTTCTTCCTTTCTTTCTTTTCTTAATCCGTCGACAGCTTCCGAGTTTCTCATACACAAGATGAAGTGGTTTGACGGCTTCTCAATGCTTGCTGTATGATCATTTCTTTTTCTATCAGCGTCTTGGACCGTATTCGTACTATCAATCCTACTACTTACGTCAAGGAACAGCAGGGCCTGGATTTTGATAATCTTGTTGTAGTGTATTTTTGGAGCTTTTGGAGCTCTGTGAGTGTCTCAGATGTGTTGTTGTCAGATGGATTTTTTGCGTCTTGAATGAACGTATTCTACTTCGGTGTGTGATAATCGTGGTTTTTTCGATTGACAGGGGACGGATGCCGAAGGCGATATTCTTCACAAAAGAGAGAGTCCCAGCAATCTAAGGAAGGAAGCATGTTGACACTCTGAAGTTTTCCTCAATGTAATTCTGCTAAGATGCCTGGTATAGTAACCAAACTGTCTCGCTTGCAAATGCTTGGTTTTTTTCCCCCCCACCTGTCGATCCTATCTTTAATGCAGAATACATCTCTTTCGAATTTCTCTCACATTCCAGAAAAAAATGCCGTTGTCCAGGGACATCAGCTATACCAGCGGATCAAAGTTATGCATGCTTCGTGAACTGTAGGCGTGTAGGAACACAAAGGGGATTCAGTTATTTCACAGAGATAGAGTGTGTTGGGCTTGGATGCAGAGGAATCGAATACAAACCATGAAATTAGCCAAAGCAACAACAAGGACTGGAAACTGAGAGGTGTGCAGTGGCGAGTGGACTTAGGTGTGCTACCTCGCAAGCCTGCTCCCGTTGATGAGTTGCGCCGAGCAGCGGCTGATGGTCGCCGCAGGTCTCAAAAACAAAAACGCTCTCCGAGCTTCTGTATTTTTTCTGTCTGTCTCTTGGGGTTTTATTCTCTCGTGCTCTAGCCTTTGCTGGCGAATAGGTACGTTTCTCTCTAGAAGCATGGAACAGGCTGAAGCTTGTGTCAAGGTTTTCTGGAGGAAGGTGAGGAATTTTTTAAGGAGCTCATTCAGACAAAAGAATGTAGTGTCCGCCGAGCTGTGTCACCAGGGTTCTCTTTCTGTATGCTCTGCGTATGGTGTGTTTGAGGTCAATATGGCTAGAGCTTTTAGCAAGCAAAGTTTACATATGACATGTTCTTTTCGTCATTCCTGTCTCCTCTATTCATGATCTCACCTCATCAGCCAAGTTTTTTTGTGCTAAATTTCGCATCTATACGACACCTTTTTTTTTCCTTCTCGACTGTTGCGAGATTCCTTTTAGAAGCCTTCTAATTCGCCACATTCTGAGGAGACAAACATGGAAGTCGCCCTATTTAGAGACTGGGTTCTTGGAGGTCGCCAAAAGATATAAAGATTCTAGAAAATGTCTACTGTCCCCTCTGACCTATAGCCATATTTGGCTCTTTGCTCTTGTGGATGGTTGCCACTGGCTACATCACAAAATTGAAAAGAAAAACCCTGCGTGACCTCATCACTTCTGGTCTATGGTCTTCACCGGGCTGATTCTGTATTTGGCCTATTTCTTTATGAAGAGTTGTAACATGAAAGCTCGTGTGCAGCTTCAGCTTCAGATAAATTTGGAAATGTGCAGTGAAGGAGAATAAAAGATCAACCTGACCAAGGACCAGATGTTGATTATGGCATTGCTACTTATGCTAACAGGTATGCAGAGCTGCGGCGGCGGCTTCTGGTGGACCCCCATCTCATGGAGGACTGCCAAACACAGGCCCAACTCAACCAAGATAATCCTCTCTCACTGGACCCTGGTGAGAACTGCCTCCTCTTGTTCACCATGTCAAGGATTGGTTCACAAAATTTTCAGAAATCAATACTTGGTTCCAAATTAGTCACTGCCCATTCTTTCTAGTCACAGTGGCAGGTCTTTGCTTGCTTAAAAGTTTTCTGGATGCCACTGCTTTCAGCAATCAGTTTGCTGCTTGTTCACTGATTGAAATTATTTAACTCTCACATGCCAGTGAGATTGTCAATCTCAAACTTGAATGTCATTCCGGTGACATCTTATGTTTTGTCATGAACAAAACATGGGTTCTCAGTCCTATCTGAGCGTGGTTGCAAGGTGACATCCAAGCTTCATTTGGTGGCAACACTTAATGTGAGGAACTGCAAAAGCATGATATCTTTTGTGGAGCTTTATGCAGCACTGAATTGTTTTGCAGAAAGTGTCTGGGGTCGATATTTTCGAAATGCAGAGTTGGAGAGGACAATTGACAAGGATCTTATGCGATTGTATCCAGAGAATGGAAGTTTTTTCCAGAGTCCGGGGTGCCAAGCTATTCTACGCCGCATCTTACTGGTGTGGTCACTTATCCACCCTGAATCCAGCTATCGGCAAGGTATTTCAGGATATTTCCTGTTGCATGTAGCTTGCAAGATTTTCCCACTCAATTAGGGCTGTACCAGAAGGTCTCCTGAAGTAAGAGGATACAGGATGTTTTTCTAGGGAACATGTCATCATGCATCATGTCTTTCTACCCATGTTTCAGATGATCTCTGAGAATTTTGCCATCTGTCAGAGACAATTCACTTGTTATGGTCATGGGTTGTGTACTAGCTCTGAAGAACAGTCCTAGTTATTAGTCTACAGACAATCCTCTGTCAGGATTCCATTGGCAAAACCTGAGATTACCTTCCATCTTAGTCTGTTTTGGTCTAGCCAATGCAATGTAGCTGCACATTGACCAGTGTCTACTCTTTTGTAGCAGGAATGCATGAGTTGCTAGCCCCACTGGCGTATGTTTTGCATGTTGATGTTAACCACCTGCAACACATCAAGTACCAGTGTGAAGATCGCTTTGATGACCCCTTTGACAGATTTTCAGCCCCATGGGCTACAATTATGGAAAGATCAGCACATGTGTTGATTCCTGGGGCAGCTGGTGGGAAGGAGACTTTTTCCTTAGACTCCAATACAGAAGGGTACGCAATTTTGGTGACTCTGATAGCATTTCTGCACACCTTGCATGTGAAAGGGCCTCCTAAACAGCTTGAAACAAATCCCTGATTGTCAATGTAGGTGCTCTTTGAATGTAGGACTGCAAGATTGGGCTCCACCGGCGCATGTTGTGAGCCCTCTGGGGATGATGAGGATATGCAAGCTATAATCTTGGGAAGTGATAATTATGGTGCAGAGGGGGAACTGGGAGCCCTTCTCTCATCACGATTTCTGGAGCATGATGCATACTGCATGTTCGAAGCATTGTTGAGTGGCCAAAAAGGGGCCGTTGTCATGGCTAACTACTTTCTCACATCCTCAGGGCCAAGCTCCTTTGGGGGAAATCCCCCAGTACTGGAGGCATCTGAGGCCATCTATAGGGCATTGGCTGCAGTAGATAAACCACTCTATATGCACCTTGTAGAACTGGGAATTGAGCCCCAGTACTTCACTTTGCGATGGGTGCGCTTGCTTTTTGGTCGTGAATTTCTATTGGAAAACTTGCTGCTGCTTTGGGATGCTATTTTTTCTGCTTCAAACACTCCAATATCTTCTGGGGTGGAGCAAGAAGACTTCAGCAGCAATATACAGTATTCTGCTCGAAGTGCTCTCATCTCATCCCTAGCTGTTGCTATGCTGCTATATGTCCGACCTGTGCTGCTTGCTTCTCCTGATGCAGCAGGATGTTTGAAGAGACTACTGAACTATCCTCAAATCTCAGACATAAGGAACCTTATTGAGACTGCAAAGTTTCTTCAACCATTAGTTCAAGCAGCTGCCAGAACTCCAGCTCCTTCAGTTCCTAGAATGGTGCGCACTCCAGAGAAGAAGCGCACCTTGAAACACTCCATAAGTGGTAGCATCTCACCACCAAGTGGTCAAAGTGTACTGCTTGCATTTCAAGAACAATCCATCCCTTGCTCCCCTGATTTCTTGCGAATGGCCCTACCAGATGGATATTGGGAGGAAAAATGGACCCACTCCATCTTACAGAAGTTTATATCAGGTGAAGTGATGGATGCTCAAGGGATTGATTCTGCAGGCAAAGGTTAGTGTGCTCTGGTTTTCTTGCAAATTGATATTCACAGTAGGTCATGTGTGGTATTGAGGATTCCACATTTCTGCATGATTCCCTGGTCACATGAGGGCTCTGGATATTGTCATCACCTTCCCTGCAAATGGAATTCCAAGATAGGATGACAGATGGATGGATTTTAAGGTGATGTTATCACCCACCATTGCAACATAGAACTCCATGATTTGTCCATTGTAAAGTTAATGGTTTGCTTCAGTCATTGTTTGGCATGAGTGCTGCCCACTAATATGAGCTAATATGAGCAATTTGTGCAATAGGTCTGCCATCAGAGGCTGCCCTTAACAGATGTGATGGGTCTGAAAAGCAACAAGAAAGAGGTTCTCCTTTTGAGAATGATTTTTCAAAGGATGGTGCCAGTGAAGCAGGTGAATCATTGAATCAGAAAACTCAAATTAAAAATGACATAGAAGTTGGAGCTAGGGCTTCAACCAATGCTTCAGGAAGTGATCAGTGTGATAAGCTCATCCATCACCAAACGTCTCCTGTGATAACAGCAACTTGCAACTCAAAGCTGCTGCCATCTGAGGTATAAAGCTCACAGGTTGTGCTGCTTCTTATTTCAGGCCACCATAGCATCAGAACTTATAAAATGGTGCATTTTGGTTCTGTAGGGCCTGGTCAACATTTATGAAATAAGCAGGCATGGTCTCAAACATCCTCTTTCACTATCATAATATACCCTTTCTGCAGATTTGGCCTGCAGATGGACCCGACGGTGGAGTGCTTTTGCCTCTGAGCACTGAGGGAGTGCATGTGCTCAGTGCAGCACAAATGACAGTAAAGTATTCTGCAGGCAATGAGGAAGCTGGTAATGCTACTCAGAGTACCTTACAGGTCAATGATCAACATGTTAATGCGGTGGACCTGGCACTGAAAGGCTCTGAAGTTTGCAATTGGATGGAACCTGCTGGCAATGATGAGGATCAACTGCTGTTACAAGAGTGTTTCATGTCTAAACATAATTTCAATCTGCAAAAGCATGACAGTGATATGCAACCAGAATACTCACATCCTCAATCTTCAGCAGAGTCTACTAAAATTGCAGTGGAATTGGAAGTCACTAGGACTATACATGTCCATGGCTCTTATGTGGAACAGTCAATTGTGCAAGCTGAGAGGTCACTCAAGGACTACAAGTTAGCACATCATCCTATGCCAAGCTCTCCTTCAATTGCTAGTGTTGAGGGGGTGGAAGAAATCTCACAGACCACCAATGACCTGAGTTTTTCTGACAAGCCAAAACCTTCACCACCCTCTAGCAAGCTCAACTGGGTGTGGAATTTCAGAAAGAACACAACAGGTGAAAAAACTGGTGAGTATGATCTCTGTCATCTCATTGCTTCATACAAGTCTACTATGTTAGACGAAAACCAAGAAGAGCTTGCATGTCTTGGAAGATGAGCAAGAAGTGTCAACCTGATTTATCCGAGTCTTGGTTAGATTGCAACAGAAAGCAACTGTTGTTATTCCTTGCATCTTTTTCTTTTATCCCTTTTTTGCTTTTGGTCAGATTGATGCCCTATAATGAAGCTTACAAAATGAAAGGAGAGCCTTATGTGTGGTCTCTTCTTGATTCCAGGCAGTGAAGATGGCAGGGTTGACACTGGATGCAGTCAGAATGTGACTGATAGTAATGTTTCCTCAAGCAGCACTGAACCTGGTACCTTATTTCAGATGCCAAAGCGGTGGTGGCAATTGACCACAGATGTTCCCAGTAGTCCAGCATCAGTCAAAGAATCAGAAACTAGCAAAGACATCTTGAAAAAGAAGGCTATGGAAGCATCTGTTCCTGAAAGCACAGAATTGGCAGTTGAGAATGTTGCAAGAGATGTGCCCAAGTCTGGAAATGACAGAAACTTTGATAGCAGTGACCTAGAGGATTTGGCAGCTGAGCAAATGGTGAGCAGTCCTGGGAAGAGTACAAGGATGCACAATGACACCTTGCAAGCTCTTGGTCAATCCATGCTGGACCACATTCAGGTGCGAATAAACATACTGGATCAAAGCAGTTTTGTTTTCTTTGAAGATGGGTCGGCCACTTTTTTATGCATTGATCTTTAACCCTTGAAAGCTGGACCCTATACCCATGAAGATCACATTCCATGTTCAGAGTCTGAGTTGCTGTTTAAAAGTGAACATGAGGACTAGTAGATGTGTTTGTCCATGCAAAGTTTTAATGTGGAACCTCGCTCTTCATTTGGGACCAGTCTTGTGAAGTCTTTGTCACAGGTTTTTCTTTTCTAAGATTGAGGATGCAGTTTGTGCACAGTACTCCATTTCTTAGATCTAAGATTATGAGATTGTCTGGAAGCAGCTCATCTAGGTTAGGAGGTGGTCTGGAAGCAGCCAACTCTTGAATTGATTTCTTATTGGCCATAAGTGTTGATGGGTTGCAGGTTGTGGAGTCATCATTGAGTTGGACACCTGATCTTGAGCATGAGGAGCAGTCCTCTCAAGCTAGTTTGCACAGGAAGGGGTGCACGGCTGTCCTTGTAGCTCTAGCAGAGCTCCGGAAAATCAGTATCACATTGCAGCACATGTGAAAGCTGCCCACAAGTAAGTTCACCTTCTCAGTATTTCCCACAGAATGACAGTTGGATTCTCTGTAGTTGGTCTTCACTGAAAAGATGGCCTGATTGTCTGTCAAAGAGCAGGCTAGGAAAGGAGTGGGGGGAAGAGGTGTTTCATCATCAGGTCTGTCAAGAGATTCATTGGTATTCATAGTTACCACTAAACAGTGGACACTAGAATGAACTTGTTGGGTTGCTTGCATGTGTTCTGAAAGTAGTACCTTAGTAAAAGGAGATGCACTTTGAAATTGAAGTGCTGTACAAGGAATATCATCTCATATGCTGATGAGGTCAATTATAGTTCATTACACAGGATTCATGTACATTAGGGAGAGCGTGAAGTGTGAAAGCAAAGCTTGAATGAGAATAGATTTAAGTTTTCTTACCATGGGAAATAACTTATTTTGCAAGAGGAAACATAGCCATAAAGAACCGGTAGAATTTTTTTAGTGTATGTGGAGGGCATGTTTTCCTCAGTGAAATGAGGAGCCTTATGTGTAAAGTGCCTCCTTTTCTCTCAAATGAATCACAGCTGTCGATTACTTAAAGCAAATTCTACTGGTAAGGAACTCAGACAGGACTGTTCTAGGAATGAGGGTCCCATGCTTGGCTCCTACCTTGCGTGGGATCCTCATTCCCAGAATAGCTCCATTCTTGGTCCTTATCCTACACTTGAGCTTCAACATGAATTACACAAACCATTTTGTTTGTGTGTTACTTTCTTAATTAGATTTTATTTACACTTATTGTAGATATGCAAGAGAGTATGGTTGGTTCAACATGTATGCACTTTTTCTTGTATGTACAAAATAGTCATTTTTGAATAGTAGAAATGTTGTAAAAAAGAATTTACAATAGAATTAAATCTTTTTTAAAAGTAAAACATGGATTGTGAACATAATGTGTTATTTGCGAGTTGTTTCTCATTCACATGCTTAATTTGGGCTTTATGTTCAATTATTGTGACACATCACTTCCTATCACATTTTTGTGTAGGGTAAGGACCAACATTGGCCATTATTGCCATTTTTAGTAATTGCCAAGTAGGCTTTTTTTCTTAAAATTTAGTGTCAGGGTAGGTTATCAAAAAGAAATTGGGTAATAACTGTAAGTATGTAAAACATAGGTTTTCAAGTAATCAATAGAAATTCCTTAGTTAACTTGTTGGTTATACATTAATTATGTAAATTATTATTATTATTTTTTATTGTTGTATTTTTTTGTATTTGTGTTTAAAGATTGATAACCTACATGGATGATAATTGAATCATCCAAGTAGGTTACTAGATTTTGGAATTTTTATATTAGGCAATGGTCAATTTAATGCATTTTAAAAATTAATAATCACTTGGTAGGTTATTAATAACTAGTTAGACAACTATGTCAAAATTGAATAACCAACCAACATTGGTAATGATTGAGAATATTGTTATTTTGTGCATGATAATCTTACACAACATTACACAAAAATGTGTTTTAATTCATTATGGGTTTCACTAGATTTTTAATGAATTTGGACATTTTTATTTGTGAAATTGGTTAACCCCTTAATGAACAAGAACCAGTTGTTACAGACAAGGTTATTCTCAACTGAAATACAAATTTATCAAGTCATTCACTTGTTAGTTAATTAACTAGCTAGCATAAAAATCAATTAAAATTAAATTATTTAATATATAATATTATTCATAACTTCATAATTTTTAATCTATGATTTATTGACATGTGTCACTACCTAACCTATGTAAGTAGGTCATGTAATCAACTCACGCATTCATTTTACAAAATTACATAAGAGAATATTCGAACAACTTATTATTGTTAACCATAGATAACACCATTCATGAAATTATCTCTTGACCTTCACAATGGAAAGAAACACCCTTATCATCAAGCCACCTCACTTGTTATGATAATATGTTACATTACATTTTATTTATCAAATACTTCATTTTCAACATTACAAAAATATAAACTTTGAAAATTTATATTTTCATTGAAATATTGTTCAAATGAAATGATTTGAATTTATTTTATATTTTTTTAAATAATGTACATAATTACATTTATTTTCTTTTGAAAATGTAAATCATTTGAATAAAATAAAAGGTTGAATATTATTATTCAATAACATTTCAATGATCATTCTTTTGGAAAAAAAAAGTTTAATAATACTAATTATGTTAAGTTATTTTCAATTATTATATGGTTATTTGTCATTAATTTAAATTATTTTACCCTGCATTATTTACAACTATTTATGGTTATTCTCAATTATTTTTGGTTATTTTTTGTTATTTCACCTCATGCTACTTTTGATTATTCTAAGTTATTTTTTGTTATTTTAGTTTATTTCACCTTATGCTACTTTTGTTTATTCTAAGTTATTTTTTGTTATTTTAGTTTATTTCACCTTATGCTACTTTTGTTTATTCTAAGTTATTTTTTGTTATTTTAGTTTATTTCACCTTATGCTACTTTTGTTTATTCTAAGTTATTTTTTGTTATTTTAGTTTATTTCACCTTATGCTACTTTTGTTTATTCTAAGTTATTTTTTGTTATTTTAGTTTATTTCACCTTATGCTACTTTTGCTTATTCTAAGTTATTTTTTGTTATTTTGATTTATTTCAACTTATACTACTTTTGTTTATTCTAAGGTTTTTTTTGTTTTTTATTATTATTTTAGTTTATTTCACCTTATGCTACTTTTGTTTTTCTAAGTTTTTTTCTATTATTTTAGTTTATTTCACCTTATGTTACTTTTGGTTATTTATAAGTTACTTTTTGTTATTTTAGTTTATTTCACCTTAAACTATATTCAATTATTGTAATTTTTTTTGTTATTCTATGTTATTTTGACTATTGTAAATTATTTTCACTTGAGACTACTTGTAATTATTATAACTTACTTTTGACTATTCTAAGTTATTTCATTTTTTATTATGTGAGGTCATTATAATTATTTTTAATTATTGAAAATTATTTCACCTTATGTTATTATTGGCAATTCTAAGTTATTATAGAATATTTCATCTTAAGTTACTTTTATTTATTATAAATTATTTCCCCCTAAATTATTTTTGACAATCTTAAGCAATTATAATATATGGTTATTATTTATTCTTTTATTGGGGCTATTGGTGGTTATTAATGATGATTGGTACCTATTATATTTGTGATTATTAATGGTTATTTTATTGGTAGTTATTAATGGTTATGAATGGTTATTCTATTAATGTTATTGGTGTCTATTCTATTAATGGTTATTGGTGCGTGTTCTATTAATGGTTACTAGTGTGAACCCCGTGCATAATGCACAGGTGTGTTACTTCAACAATGTTTGGTTCATGTTTTTGGTTTTTAAAAAAAACTTTTATCTTTTCAAACAACCGTTGGTCCCCCCCCTCGCCGCCCCGGTCCTTCGCATTTCCCATTTTGGTTCTTTACCCCGTCAACCCCCCCCTCCAAGAATGAAGGCATATTCGTGAAACCGAATAATGAAGCTTCCCCTAAATCCGTCCCGTCACCCAGCCAAACGAACATTTCATCCATCCTCTTAATCGAGACGAATAGTAGCTAAAAGAAAAGAAACTTCTCCTAAATTCGTCTCGTCATCCAGCCGGACGGACATTTCATCCATCCCCTTGATTAGGACGGACAATAGCTAAAAGAAAAAAACCTTCCCCAAAATTCGTCCCATTATCCAGTCGGACGGACATTTCATCCATCCCCTTAATCGGGACGGACAGTAGCTAAAAGAAAAAAAGCTTCTCCGAAATCCGTCCCGTCATCCAGCCGGACGGACATTTCATCCATACCTTTAATCGGGACAGATAGTAACTAAAAGAAAAAAAAGGTAGTCTTGGTCAATACAAAAAAAATATAAAATGGATTCTAGGCTGTCCAAGGCTTAAATTTTTTTTTTTCTGATCTACCAAATCTTTTGCTTCAAAAAATTAAACTGCCCCTTATTTCTTTTTTCTCTAAAGTTAGCGCTATTGTCAGTTATTTTCTTCCTTTAATAGCCAGTTCTGCCATAGAATCTATTTAGGGGGTTGTTGAAAGTGGGGGGTCTATCACAGACAAACATACACCACTGTTGCTTTTATATATAAGATTGGTGCCTGTTCTATTAATGGTTATTGATGCTTATTCTATTAATGGTTATTAGTGCCTATTTTATTAATGGTTATTAGTAGTTATTCTATTAGTGATTATGATGGCTATTGATAAATATTTTAATTGGTGGATATTGTTGTTTATTAATGATTATTATATTAATTATTATTGGTGGTTAGAATAAGCATTTATTGCCAATGTAATCATCCTTTCTATAGTAGAGACTAAAGCACGTTGAAAAGCAATACTAACACAATGTTTGAAAAATTGAATGCAAAAAGACAAGGACAAATGACCTCCCAACCGTCTATCATGAAAAAAATGAACACATTCCCTAGTGAAACAATCCATATCATGTTGCAATGTGCCATGCACCTCCACAACAATCTGAATAAAGTGGTGCTCTTCATGAAGCCTTCTATACTTGTGGATCTTAGTAATGGCGTTAAGTTCTACAGTTGCACTTGTTGGTCAATTAATGACGTAGTGGTGGGAATAATCATTCATTGAGTCAAATGGACCGTTTGGTTCAGATCAATGTTATTTGCTCAATTTCAAGATGCACGATGTGATGAAGGACTTGACTTTTTACCTACTCGAAAAGGACTGTGGTACATCACATGCGAAACAACGTTATCTTTATCAACCAGGTCGAAATTTGGAACAAGTCCCGCACAAGTGGAAAGTTATATCCGAACCTCCTGAATCAGAATGTACAACAATATTGGAAGTAATAAGCCTATCATTGGACACGAACAAGTTCGAGACTATTCCTGATTATACTCAAGTTCGAGATTATATTTGATATTATGGATGAATATCATTTGCAAATTTTCAAATAATGAAATTTCAAAGATATAAGTTAACATTAAATTATTTCAATTTTTGTTTGAATTCCATATCTGTTATGTTCATAAAACGATTGGTGTCCTACACATGAGTTGCGACTTGGATTTTTTTTGTTTTGGAATGTTTTGACAACGACTTTTATGAGAGATTTCTTGACTGCTGTTCTGGTCCCTCTTAAAATATTTTTAAATTAAATCCAAACGGAAATTTTCTATTGGTTAAGACAAGTGGTATTCAGAATGTGTCAACGATTTATTAATGGTTATTGTATTGATGGTTATTGATGGTTATTTTATTAATGGCTATTAGTAGTTATTTTATTGGTGGCTATTAATGGTTATTGATGGTTATTCTATTAATGACTATTAATAATTATTTCATAGGTGTTTATTGGTGATATTTTTATTATGGGATATCGGTGATTATTTTATTAATGTCTATTGGTGGTTATTTTATTAATGGCTATTGATGGTTATTCTATTAATGTCTATCGGTGGTTATTCTATTAATGTCTATCGGTGATTATTCTATTAATGTTTATCGGTGGTTATTCTATTAATGTTTATTGATGGTTATTCTATTAATGTTTATCGATGGTCTATTAATGGTTATGGATGGTTGTTCTATTGATGTCTATCGGTGGTTATTGTATTAATGTCTATTGATGGTCTATTAATGGTTATGGATGGTTGTTCTATTGATGTCTATCGGTGGTTATTCTATTAATGTCTATTGATGGTCTATTAATGGTTATGGATGGTTGTTCTATTGATGTCTATCGGTGGTTATTGTATTAATGTCTATTGATGGTCTATTAATGGTTATGGATGGTTGTTCTATTAATGTCTATCGATGGTTATTCTATTATTGTCCATCGATGGTTATTCTATTATTGTTTATCGAAAGTTGTTCTATTAATGTCTCTTGGTTGTTATTATATTAATGATTATTAGTGTGACCCAGGTGCCTTGCCACCCATGAACACGCACCAACCCGGTTTTCTCATCCGCTAGGCACCAGTTCTTCATCTAGCATTAGGTAGCCCACCTCCTCCTTCCCCTTCTTCATCCATCCACCCTCATTATCTACCGTACGTCTTGCCTTCCACTTCATCATCCATCCATCAACATAGTGTTTCTTATCTCACTCCCTCGCACTTCTTCATCCATGCATCCATCCATCATCATAAGGTACCCAACCTCCTCCCGTGCATTTTTTCATCTAACCGTTTCATCTATCATTATGTACCCACTTTTTCATCCATCCATCCGTCATCATTATGTACCCACTTTTTCATCCATCCATCCGTCATCATTATGTATCCACTTCTTCATTCATCCATCCATCCGTCATCATTATGTACCCACTTCTTCATTCATCCATCCATCAGCATCATCCCGGGCCGAGCTCATCCCGGGCCCAGGTGGCCTGAACGTCACAAACGTAGTGAAAATCATCCTGGGCCCGGTCGACTTGAATGTCGGGCCCCGTCACAGCCTAGGCGTGAAAATCAAGGCGGGCCCGGGCGCCCTAAATGTCGGGCGTGAAAATCAAACCGGGCACGGTATGGATAATTTCACTACCTTTGTCTATGACGGGGCCTGTCGGTGCTTGTCGGTTCAAGACGCCGAACTCCGTTAGGGATAGACTTAATGAAATTATATTAGTATAGATAGATTAATGCCTACTCTATTAATGATTATTGATGGTTATTTTATTAATGATTATTAGTGGTTATTTTATTAATGATTAATGATTGTTATTCTATTGGTGGATATTGCTAATTATTAATTGTTATTATATTATTTATTATTGGTGAAGATTTTATTACTAGATATTGGTGGTTATTCTATTAATGGTTATTAATGAATATTTTGTTAGTGGATATTCGTGAATATTTTATTGGTGATTATTCCATTGTAAGTTAGTGATGGTTATTGATAGCTATTGATGTTTATTCTATTGATGACTATTAATAGTTAATGTTTGTTACTAGTTATTGTCTTATAAATTATTGTTGTATGTTCTATGTTATAATATCATAGGTCATTGGTAATTATTATTTTGTAAGGTATTTAAAATTATTTTTCATAGGTTATTATTTTCTATTTAAAATTATTTTACTTTAGTTCATTATATTTTATTTTAAATTATTTTAAGTTATTATACTTAGGATAAAATATTTATAATAACATAAAGTAGAATAGTCTTCAATAACTTAAAATAATATTAGTGGGTGCCCGTGGCCGAAGGCCACTGTGAAGTCCCTCGTGGGTGCCCGTGACCTTCAGCCATTGTGAAATTTTATTTTTTCTTATTTTTTATTCTTCATTTGGCCCCTGCCCTGCCCGCCTTACCCTGTCTGGCCGCCTTGCCCCCTTGCCCTGTCTGGCCGCCCTGCCCCTTGCCCTGTCTGGTCGCCCTGCCCCCTTGCCCTGCCCGCCCTGCCCTGCCCCTCCCCTGCCCTGCCCTGTTTGGCCGCCCTGCCCCTGCCATAGAAAATGTAGCACGCCGCCACCGGTGCCCCATAATATCTGAGGAAACAACAAACGATGGGGTACCTACTACTTACTTGTTACTGCCGTTTGGTAAAGTTACCCACTAGCTTTTGCAGGAGTAAAAACCCAGTTTGATAGGGTACCTATTTAATTCACCGGCAGAACCGATTCTGGCATAGAAAATGCAGAAGCCGGTTTTGCCGGCGAATTAAAACGCGGAATTGTCGTGTCGGATGCACGGACGCACGCATAGACAGACAACTGAATTAATAAAGAGGATATATTAACTTAACATAAAATAACCGAAGGTATAACCTAAGGTTAGTTGTATAATTTAATTTAAAATAACTTAAAAACTTATAATGAATTAATTAAAATACTTTAAGATAAAATAATTTTTAATTGTCTATAGTAACTTATAATAACATAAGGTATAAGTTAGAATAATTAAACTAACTTAAAATAATATATGGTATATCATAAAATAACATATATAGAATAGTTTAAAAAACATAAAAATAACTTATTTACTATAGTAAATTACAATAGTGATTTATGTTAATTAGTAATGAAACATGATGTTCACGTAATGATATTATAGTGAAATAACTTTCACCAGGGTGAAATTAGTAAAATGCAATGAATTTATTTTTAAGGTTTCATAATGATTTAGGCTAGTGAGTTACACCCCACTTTTGTAATATTGCAAGGGAAAAGTCTACACATAAAACTTGAATTCCCAAAACAAGCCCTCGCAAGTTGAAATCCTTACCCAATGTAAAGAATTGATGAAATTTTATTTTGATAAACGAATAATTGTGATTCATTAGAAAAAAAAAAAAGTACCTTGCATGTGAGGTTTTTTATATTTTAACAACCTTATATGTAACACATCATATTTTATTCAAGTGATAATAACATTGAAAATCAAGTGTCCTCCACATACATTAATAATAAATAAATATTTTTTAATGTGTATGCTAGAGTCATGATTTAATAACAAAATATCTTACTGATTTATGAGTAGATTTGCCCAAAGTTGTAATTGTTAACATATGCATAAGGATGATTATAAATTAATATAAGAAAACTTAACACTTGGAAAAAGGAAAGGGTGAAGGTTTATACATGGGTTTTAATTAATGTAAGGTTGTTATATATTTGGTTATGGTCACATGCATAATCCTAACTCACAAAATTCAATATTCATAGTTTATGGTCAATCGATGGTTTGAAAAATTATGATAATTGATAATAGAACACAACTATCTTAAGTTTAAAGTAATATAAACATAACTAAAACATGTTTTAAGAAAATTTGTAATTATATTCAATCCAATCATTTGGTGTACCTATCATGTGTAAATGGTTCATTTATCATATAAAATCATTTTATCCAAATATCATTTGTTTTATATATGTGTTTTTAAGTTATAAAAATAATAATAAAGACATGGTTTTTTGCATTTTTTCATTATTTGGAAAGGATTAAATTTATTTATTTATTTATTTGCATAATCATTATGTTACGAGCACTTGGGAATCTCGAGACAAAATGACAAAAAGTGCAAGCCCCATGGTCAGGCACAAAAAATATTATAAGGAAAAAGGTGGTGACTTTCCCCAAGTTTGGGCCATGGTGAGTCTTGTGAGTTCATGTTTGCATGTGATTCGTCCATGCACCAAAAATGTTCAAATTATGCACTAACCAACTTATTATTTCGTTTGTGTAGGTTTATGTGAATAATTAACCCACTTGTCATTCGTTCTAGTCCCCATCCCAAAGCTCTAACATGCCCTTTTACCTTCGAAATTTTACAAATCAAGGAACGTGCCCTAACTCCTTATTCTTTTTTTGTTTTCACCTTAAATACACATTTGAATCTATCAAGGAGCTTGAGAGTGTGTCATAAAGCTTTGAGTTATAACAATTAAGTGGGAGGTATTTAGTGGTTAAATAACAGGAAGGTTTATTAAGGGAATGATTTTGGGGTTTTTTCCACTAATGAATTATTAATAATAGATCACACATTCAACTATTTCATTTTTCATATGTTAATATTTCTTATATCAAGTTAAGGTTTATAGAGTTGCAAATTTATTAAACAGGTTTACAACCTAATTATCTTTTATGTATCCATATACATTAAAACCTTAACAACATACACCTAGGAAATATAAACTAACCTAATATAAAGTTGTTATAATATCAATCGCTTGTATATGATTGTATAATAATCTTTACTAATTCATGTTGTAATTGGTAAATTGAATTCAAACTATAATGTGCATAGGCTTTGCCAAGAGTTGGATTGGATCCTCTTCATCTCAAAATGATGATTTAACACAAAATAATCTATTAGTTTGAAAGTTTGCAATTCTTTCATCTATATTGAAATATGTTTAGTTTATGTTTGTGGGTGAAATGTTTATTTCTACCCACATTCTTTATACATTAAACATGTAAAATGAAAATGATAGGTTGAAAATTGTTTGCAAGCAATTGAATATGTCATATTATTTGGGAATGGATGTCCAAGAAAGGAAAAACATATCGTCAAAATGATTAAGTAAAGTTGCTTATTGAGTTAAGACCACAAGATTAAATTGGAAAATAATATTAAAAAAAGTACAATTATATAATTGAGTTCTAATTCAACTCTATATATATGTATTTATAATAGTCTAATGATCTAAGTGTTAAAATCAAAATCACAATCACACTTGGGGAGATTGATGTGCTTTTTATGTATCAATTTGCATTTGGAAGGAGGGTATTATTTTGCTAATTTCTAAATGCATTAAATGTCAAAATATATTATCATTTATTGAAAAATATTAATGTGTTATTGAGCTCATATTGTAATATTGAAAGGTACACCTTTTTACCCTAAGTTTAAAATCTAATTTTGAATGAAATGTTCAATTTTACTGAATTTTAATTAACATAATAATTCAAAATTCAATATTTCTTGCACCTTAGGTTTGAAATAAAAAATAATTTGATACAAATTTGTATTCCTAATTATCATGACTCTTTCAAAAATTTGAAAACTCATAATTAAGTTTTATTTATTATATATAATAAAATAAATAAAATACCATCTAAGGTACCTAAAAACAATTCCCAAAAAAAAAAACCAAAACATTTTTCAAACTTGTGTTCATAATACAAAAAATGCATGGAAAAAAAACATTAATATATTTGTGAAATTTTTTCTAAATGCAATGATTAATACAAAATACAAAAACTTTTTTGATATCATTAAAATTTCAAAATCTGTACAACCTAATAAATGTATTCAAAATAACTTAGTGATAATTTTTTATTTAAATGTTTCTTCTTTCTCTAAAATTTGATGAGTTTAGTAAAAATGAAAATTTGATGTTCCTAATTGTACCCCCAAAGATACTGCTACTCAAAACTTACCTTGTCAAAGTTTTCAACGCCTACTTTGGGTAAGGTTTTAAACAATACGAATTAGATATTTTTTTGTCCATTTTTCAATAATATTTTCAAGATCTTTTCTGAAATCTAATTTAGTTTTTGCAATGTTTATTAAAATTTTGCCCAAAATACTAGAAAAAGATACCTTATTTGGTAATGAATCGACTGTGGAATTCAATACCTTAATTGCTTTTTCATCAAAAACTTTTTGGGAAATTTTGAAACTTTTGGTTCTTTTTTTAATGTAATTTTGATTAATTTTCTTCTTGCAGCATCACAAAATCAAAACATGAAAACATAAATAAATTTTTATTGAAAAAATAAAATGTAAAAAATATTCTGAAATTCTATTTGAGTGGGTAAAAACCCAAAACTCCCTTGGGGAGAAGTTTGCTTTTCTTGGTTATTTTTTCGAAATTTATGGTGTAGCTGGAGGTGCTTTAAATGATCCATAACCCCATTCACCCAAATTGGGCTACAAGCTAAATACGAAAGTAAATTTTTTAAAAACCATACCTCTATATTTTTGGCTACCTACTTGAACGATGTATACAAGTCTGGCGAATTTTCTTACATTTTGGTCTAATTGTGGCTATTGAAAATTTGAAAAAAAACACTTGCTCTTAGCAATTTTTATTTTTCAATTTCGCATTCTGGCTATATATAGCCACAAAAAAAAAGGCATTGGGAGCTTTGTCGTGAACAACCCACCCACCCGCGTCGTAGCGAGCGATGGTCCGGACGACGGTCATCGTTCGTTCTCGGGGGGAACAATTCGTTTCCCGTCCCCCGAGACTCACTTACCAAGCTCCGCAGGTCCCGCAGCCGCTTGCTCCACGCTCCCGTCTTCCTCTCCTACGAGACTAGCTCTCAAGACGGAAGGAAGTCTGGTGGAGTCGTGCAAGGAGTCCTACATATAGACATCCAGGAGCGCTCCTCTTCCTCCTCCTGCAAGCTGCTGCTTCCATATTGCTCTTCTTGCTCCTTGCTCGTTTGCTTGCTGGACGTAGGTGTTGTTGCTTGGGATTGGGATTTCATTGCTCTCTTTGTCGCTACTGTCGCTATTGTTTGGTGTTTAGTGCCAGGAAATTCTTTCGAGCTTCATTCGATTAGTAGTAACAAGTTTATTGAAGGAATTTCCAGAGAGCAGCATGTCTAGATGTATGTGCAAGTCCTGTATTAGTGCAACGGTCCAGTTCATGGAGGTCGAGGGGACTGATCATGACAGTGTCGAGAGTGATGATGCGGTGCAGTTCATGGAGGTCGAGGGGACTGATCATGAAAATGTCGAAAGTGATGATCCGGACGACGTGCAGCAGCGTGCTGCACCAACTTTCACCGTGGTTTGTGAAGCACTTGGTGATCTCATAATGGCTAGACTTCCTGTGCGAGATCTCGTGAGGACCAGAAGTGTGTGCAAGTATTTGAGAGCATGCAACTTGCAACTTAACTCCAAGCACTTCAGGCAAAGGCAATTAGAGGCGGGAGTGACGGACTGGTACTTTCCGACCTCCAGCGTTGGAGGAGCGAAATCTGTTACCAGCGGCCTAGAGATGGGAGCATGGATGGGGTTGCATCAGCCATCAAGTGGTGTGTTAAGCTTGCCGCCGTTCAGCTTTCTTCCATTCAATCTCGAATCCATGGTTATGGTGGCCGCATCGGGAGGACTTGTGTGTTTCCAAGAGCTACGTCCTGGCGCAATCTTCGATCCAGCAGCTTATGTCTCCTCATTCGGAGCTACTCTTCAGCCGCCCAAGCCATACCGAAATTACGATTTCATCATCTGCAATCCTCTGACCAAGAAGTGGCGGAGGCTTCCGTCCATAACACCCATTGCAGCTGATCTTTCGTTGCTGAAGTTGCTGGTGGCGGACCCAAAAAACTATTCCCAGGAATACGATTTCCTTTTGCTTGGTCAGGATTTTTCATGGAAGTATTCATCATCGCAACACACATGGGAAAGCGGCGATCATCGTCATTCGGTATGGAATTCTAGCCAGTCGCAGCCTACTGCAAATACTACAACAGCTGCAGGTCATGGAAAGTTCATGAATGGCTGTGGTGGAAGTACCATCTTCAAAGGAAGACTCTACTGCCTAAGTACAAGGTCTACAACAAACGGACCGCAGCACCAACTCCACGCAATCCACCAACTTGATCTCCAAACACTCACGTGGCTAGACGATCTCGTCTGGTCGCGCCACCTAGGAGCTACTGCTCCGATTAAAAATATTCCCAACCCCGATGTAGGAGAGCAACCTCCTACTAGGCCGCTGCAGCCAAACTCTTTGTTGAATCCACAACTGGTGGTGTGCGCAGGTACTCTGTTTGCAGTACTACCAGTTTTGGAGCTTAACCCACATCGATCAGATTGCCTGAACAACCCATTGACATCAAAAACAGCAAGAGAAGACATTCCTCGCACCTGGCAAGAGGTCATCTCAGAGCAGGAGAAGATGTACAGGGAAGGTCTCAGGTTTAGGATCTTCAATCTACTGGAAGTACCAGAAACTCCGGAATCTCATGAGAGTATGTGTACTGCTGCGGAGTTCAATCAGCGAGACTACTATGCAGAGATGCCGGCGCATATGGATTTGCCTACAGGACCGTTACCTGGCCAAAGGATTTTACCTTCACAACTATGGTTCAGCTGCACTGCCAAAGACGACAAGATCTGGATGGCGACTGCAAGGCAGCTCATCAGCTACGACGTGCAGAGAAATTATTGGGAGAGTAAACCTCTACTAGATCTCCGCTTGACATACAAGGAGCACTTCATTGCTCATGCTTCCTTGCATAATGCATATCCCATGGAGCTCAACTTCACTGCTATCCCCTGAGTAGCTAGCTGTAAGTACATGCAAATGTCCTTAGAACTGTTGTTGCAGCTTGCTTGCTTGCTTGCTTGTAATTTTGCTTGCTTCTGTTTTCAAGGTCTCAACATTCTTCCATGAAACTCTGGGCTTTCTGACCCACTTTCTATCCTGCTAGCCTAATTGGATAGCTCTGGGAAGCTTATTAGAGTACTTCACCCAAAACCCATATTTGGGCATACATGTAACATTTCTCACATCCAGTTCATGGAGTGCAAGTGTTTGCAATCCTCCTCACCCATAAACTTGAAAAAATGAGATAGTGTTTACAATGGTTTTTTTATTGGCAAATTTCTATCATTTGAAGATTTATATTTATTTTTAATCAAAACGACCAAAAAAAAAAGGTTTAAATTCTGTAATTTTCTAGTCATCATTTTATTATGGTGCAATATATTTTCCCCCTCTAGGTTGTATATTAAGTTCTAGTAGACCTAGCCAAAAATATATTTAAGGTGAGAGACAATATTAAATTCAATAACCTGAACCAATGATTATAAATCCACATGATTAAGAGTAAATTATTTTTATTGTACAATGTTTTTTACAAACATGGGATTAGTACTCTCTAGATTTTAAACTAGGTAAAATGACTTTTGTGAATGGGGTTTGTTCTAAGAGTAGATCTCTTTGATAACAAGAGTAGATCCCAAACTGGCATATGAATATCATACTTAAAAGCAAAATATTTTACCATACTTACAACTAGTTCAATTCACAATTTTTTGTCAAAATAAATATTTATTTAAGAGAAAGAGGTTCGGTCTCATCTTAAAATTTGATATTTCAGAATTTCAATAGATATCAAAGAATAAGTACACAAATTGCACCTTATGTTTTGTATTTGTAATAATATTGTTGTAGCCTAGTAGGTTCTGCATCAAATAATTATGAGAGATTTTTTTGGAGATTTTTTGAGAAATTATTAAGGTGTACTCAACAAGTGAACAATACACCTTAACACTTTCTTAATGGTCATGTTGGAATTTTAGGAAAATATATATTAACATACAACATCAAAGTGCCAAACCCACTAGGCTGCTATAATGGTAATATTATCACCTTGGTTGGGACATAAGAAAACTTGGTTGGGAGTTTGATTCTCAAAAAATTTAAACAAGTATTAACAAAAAATAATTCCAGATTTCTCTTTTACAAATCATATTATTTCACACATTGATAGGTGTTGTATTGTAGGGAGGTACCTATATGCTACTTAGGCTAGGTATTAGGTATGTATTAACTAGGTGCATATGAAAGTGCATATATGCTAGTGTCTAGGCTATTGTAGGTTAGTGTTCATTATTCCAAACTATTCATAGGCTAATATATATGCTACCTTATGCTATATATGTAACTTATGCTCATAGATTAGGTTCCTAAGCTATTAATGTAGGCAATATGTAGCCTATCATAAGCTAAGTTCCTAGCTACTATAGGCTTCTTTAGACTAGTATTAGGCTAAAGTAGGCTACTTTAGACTATCCTTTGTATTTAATGGTGCAACCTATGACTTATCTACTTAAACGTACCTATTTTCCAACCTACTTAGAAACATACAATCTACCTACCTACTTATAAAGGATAAACTTGTGCAAATTGTAATAATAAAATATGGCTCTTTTATACCTAGCATAAGGGACATAATTAGCAACCAGTAACATTGAAAAAGTCATATTTGGTAAGTTACAATGGCACGATTAAAAAACTATTTAGTTTCAACAATATGGGGCATGGTGGTGGTAGCACTCGATTTTATTTTTTAAAAGTGCATCATAATGCCCTAAATTAAACAAATAGCCCGCTTGTTGACATTATAAATCTAACAAATGATTTTCCCTTGCAACCAATCTGACATATATATGGGCATTTAATTAGTTTGGTCATGTGGGCATGGAGGAAAGGCAAGGATAAAAAAAAAGGTTACCAAATGTTTTGCTTGTTGTCACCTTAATTCCATAACTCCATAAATGCCCTTTATGGCGAACTTTGAAACATATTTTATGGCTAATGCCTATTCTCCTCCATAACACATGATTGTTTTTTGGAATTGAAAGAAGTTATATGTTTTGAGATGATTCAATAATTAATTTTTTTATTTTTATTTTTTAAAAGGTGAATGCTGGTGTGTCAATTTAATTGAACAACCTAATCCATAGGTAATAAAAACCCTAAATTATATTAACATATGGTGAAAGAAACCCTAGACATATGATATGAAAAGCCTTTGAATTTTGAACAACCCAAAAAACCTTTTAGGGTATAGTTTGGTTGGACACCTTAAAGCTCATGAAACCAAAACCCTTGAACCTAACCAAAAATAAACCATAAACAAATGACATAAACAACCAAAAACACTAAGGTATGTTTAACTACGAGAAAAGACCTTTTTTTAACCAATAGCTTTTTGATTGCATGTTGTTTTCTATTATGTTGCAACTAGGAATTTAATTTTTTTTTTGAAAAACTCCACATTTTTAATCATTTTTAATTTAACTATATAATTTAAACCCTAGGAAACTAAAAACTTTAAACCTTAAATAACCCCAAACTCTAGACCTTAAACATATGAAATAAGGAAATTACTTAAAACCCTATAGAACCCAAAAACTTTAGGTATGGTTTAATTAAATACCATTAACCCTAGGAAACCAAAAATTGAAAACCTTAAATGTTAAACAACCAAAATCCTTCAACCTTATACATATAACCAACAAAAAAGGTTCTTAAGCCTTATAGAACTCACAACCTTAAACTATAGATAGATAACAAATGGAATAATATGACATGTAAATCATAGATCCAATGTGGGCCATTTTGCCAAATTGTGGTAGTTTATATTTTCACATCAAAATTGAAGACACAAAAACCCTAAACTTTAACAACTCCAAAAATCTTAAACCCTAGGAAGCCCATAAGGGAAGAAATTGTGTGAGTAAGTGATGAAGCTCTAGAGTTCAAATGTTGAAATGTGAGCACATTTTGGAAGAATAGTTATAAGTATAGTTTAAATGTCCATGTGGAACCTACAAAACAAGATTCGTATAAATAACATTTGCCTACTTATTAAATGAAAAAAAAAAAAAAAAAAAAAACTCTCAATGAGTAGAATTAGATTGATTTGGTTTCATATTGTTTTAGTTTACGATGTAGAAACTTGAATATAAATTTATTTTTTCATTGAAAATAAATTAAACCATAACAAAATATTTCAAAGGAATTGGGGTGCATGATTATCATTGTTTGAAAAATTTTAATGGGTTGAAATATTAAATGAAATTTATTTCATAATGTTTGGACATTAAAATTTCATATAATTACATATAATATGTTTTGGTTCAAAAAAATTAGTTGAGTAATGTGTTCACATGTATATGTTTACCATTCAATATAAGTATGATAACTTTTCATATTTGACTATTGAAAAATTGAATATAAACCTTGCACAACAATATTAAAAATGTAGAATTCACACAATTTCTATAATGGGTTTAGACTTGGACCAATTAGATGTAGGAGATATTGAATTTTAAGTAAGTTTTGTAAATGGAAATTCAAGAAAAATCCAAAATATGAAGGAAAATGGGCTTTCAAAGTTTGTCATCCTGAGATTTCTCAAACCACAAGGTGTTTGATTGCACACTTAGTGTTATCAAAAATCTCTCAATGAATAGGGGTGAAACACATGGGTTTTGTAACATGTAGAATTATAGTGGAGAAGTTATGGAATATTGAACAATTCTTATAATGGTAATTCAATCAAATCAAAACAAACAAGTTTAACAAAGTTTGGGTGCATTTTTTGATAGTATTGAAATGATTTTTAGGATCTAATGGAGTTTATTGCATAATTTTAAAACCTAAGGTGTAGGAAATATTGAATATTTAATTGTTTTTGTTACTAAAACTTTAGGTAAGCTAGGCAAATCAAGTTTTGGATGGAAAGATCATTTGAATAACAAGTTCACACTTAGGGAGAGCACATTTACCATGAAATTTAAGTATGATTTCCTTTCGTATTTGACTCTTGAAAAAATGGATATATATATTGCACAACATTGTTCATATCTAGAGCTCACCATGTTTTGTAATAGGTTCACGCTTGGGCTAACACACATGCCACCTTGGTATACATAAAAAATGATTGTGATTATGTGTAACAAACTATGTTTGTATATAAACATTCAATATTCAATAAAGAAACGAAAAGTTACATGGTTTAATTTTTACTTTTAATGTAGGCCCACATATTGAATATTAACAAAGGCCATTTTGAAGTACAAAAGTAGTTTCAACACAAGTGTTTCAATTCATTAATTATTTATTTTAAATACCATGTCAAACATGAGATATTTCTTTAATTCCAAAAGATTACTTATTTTCCAGAAATTTCAACATTTTTACAAATTCATGACATAATTAGTGTTGAAGCTTTCAAGAGACTACAATATCAATCTTGTTGTGGATTATGTCTTATTGTTTGAATTCACATTTACAGTTGCTAACATGGACATGTAATTAGATGTCGATGATATAATATCAATAATAAAAACCCAATTCGTAACCACAAAGACAAAGAAAAAGAAAACACATGTTTTACAAAATTGCACCAAATTGACCTTGAATATGAATTGCGTCCATTTTTTCTAAAAATCCTTTAAAAAAAGCTTTAAAAACAATTATTTGAAGAAAAACCAAAACCAACCCCCCCCCACCTTTAACAAGAATCCAATCTTTTTCTATCATGCCATTCAAAAAACAATTGTTTACTAAAATGTCCATCCACCAAGAAAAACATCTCTCCCATCCCCTTTCCAAAGGGGGAAAACAATAGTTCATTTCATGCAAAAAAAAATCCCTTTGGAAAGGGGGAAAAGTCACTCCTTCCTTCCTTACTTCAAAATGTGACTAATGATTTTATCCATTCAACTTATTTCTATTGTTTGCTTTATATTTCATAACAAATTGTAGTCACATTAACAAGAGTCATAACAAGTGTAACACATGTTTAATTTTACACGTTTAGAAATGATAATTTAATTTGATGTTGAAAGTATAAGATTTGTTTTCAATATAATAAGATTTATAATATATGATTGGAACTTGTGAATTAATTTGAAAAATTCTGATGAGTAAAAACTCTCAAAAGCACTCATTAAGCATTGTGATATGTGTTTTTCTAGCACTAAAAAGCTTTATAAATAGACTTCAAAACTTTTGAAAATTACATATATTTTGAATTTTACATAAACCTTGACATCATAATATAAATTTAAAAATTTTAATATTTTTGAAAAAAAATTGAAGAATTTTTTTAAAATAATCTAAAAATAATTTTTAAAAGTGGTCCCAAAATCACACAGGTGCAATTCATGTTATCTCATTTGCACTCAACAATTGATTTACAAAAAGGAAGAAAATTAAATATTCAACCATCCCCTTCCCCTATACTTATGCACAAATATACAACAAAATAAAAAAAATTATGTCACAACATATAAAACTTTATTTTTATAAATAATGTATGAAATGTTTGTAATAAAAAAAATTCAAAAAAATACAAAGTTGTCAAATAATTATAAATAAAACCATGTGAAAATATTGTCACAAATTTAACAAAGGTAAAGGTGTTTAAATATTGTTAACATGTTTTTTGTGAAGCAAATGGTACCTCATTTATCACCTATAAGTTTGAATTGGACAATAACATTTTTAAAATGTTATAAGATATCATTAATAAAATTATATCATTAATTGTCAATTTACCACGATGTGGAATTTAAGATTTAAAGAAACATTGTGGCATTCAAATGAATGTTTACATGAAGATTTACTTTTATTGAATGTTTTCAATGGCAAATTTAGTAAATATTATAATATTTAGCATAAATTGACATCTAATTATCAAAAAAAAAAAATTAACACCTTAACAAATTAAAAATTGGTAGGAAAAGGGTAAAAATTTGAATATATTGTAATTTTTTGTTAAGTTTATTTATTTCAAAATACAATTAAAGACTGTTTTTATTTTCTATTGTTTAAACATTAATAAAAACATTATGAGTTGCAATTCCTAGTTTGCAAGAAATAATTAATGAATGCATGCAAGTTTGTTAAATAAAGGTTTAAATGGTGAAATGTGAATTTTTTCTCAGAAAATGAAGATAAGAGTGCAAATGAAAGTTGATCACAATGTGTAAAATAATTTTCACCTTATAAATTAAAAACATAGTTTGAGGTTTAAGGTGTAATGTTTGATATTGGATCATTATTCAATGTAATAAACAAGGATTTAATGATGGGGAATAAAAATATAAAATAGGGTAGGCCTTTCCTTGTATGGTGGGACCATTTACTATATCAAAGACATTTTAAAAATTGAAACATTTTCTATACAATGAAAAGGCTTGCTCTTAAAGTTATTATATAATAAAAATGTGAATAAATTAAGTGTTTTGATCATTTTCGTCTCTTGGGATCTTGTAATTATGACTTTAGTAATGCAATGTTTTTATTGATCAATGGAAACATATTTTTAAAATTATGTTTTGAATTTTATAATTCAAGTTTATAATTATTTTTTACTTTAATCTTTTAATATTGTTATATTATATATTTTAGGTTTTGGGATGATTATAAACAATTGAACAAATGTATGTGTGAATTTTTGGTTAATGTTAATATATTAGAATTGATAATATAGGAATGTAATAGATGTCGATTCATTTTTATAATGTGAAAATGATTATATTAAAGGGTTCAATATTGATGTTGATAAAAGTTGTAATCTCAAATTCAATCATTATAATAAGAACAAATAATGTCCTCCTAGATATTATATATATAAATGAATACTAATTTTCATATTTAATTTTTTTTGTAAAGTAGGTAAATATGTAAGTATTAAAATATATATACCAAAAAAAGTTAGATAAAGTTTTTTTACAATACACCCAAAGATTTTATAATTATTTTACAAGTGATTTTGAATAAATTTGATTCATTAAGTTGATTCCAAATTCCCATGATATATCATCAATGTTATTTATATAAGTATATCTCAAAATTTGAACTCAATAAATAAATTACCATCTGAAAACATGAAACATAAATAATGGTTATTTATTTATTTATTTATTATTAACATAATTGCACCTCCTTTTCATTCTCTAGTTACAATCTTGTTTTTTCAAAACTATGTAAAAAAAATTCCATTCTTTATTAAATAATAAACTTAATTTATAATTGTCAAAGATTTGTGAATTCAATTTGATACTTGTCAGTTTTGTGATTATGTGATCCACCAAGCTTTGCAAGCCCACAATGGTAATCTTCTCATGGATGTAACTTTTTTGTCGAAATTCATAAGAAAAACAATGGAGACAAAAAAACCATAATTTAATATAGGTGAACATTGTTGATTAAATGGATTGTGGTGTGAAAGGAGGTTGTCAGTCCAGTGTGAATGTTAGGTTGATTTTGGGTTTAGGTCTAATTGAATGAGCTGTTTTGTTTTTCGACGTCCATCACTGCTGCATGGATTGCATGGTTGTTTTGCCCCCTAGCTTTGTGTGCTTTAGGTACTTGGGAGGAGGCGGCGGATAATGATGAATGGCGATAGTGCCGAATTGATGAAGGACGGGCGGCGACGACGAACGGTGGAAAGGCCAGTTTGGATGGGACGAATGGCTGATGGTGAGGCTTCTAAAGGAAGCTTAGGGAATTCCGGGAAGTTTTGGTGTGGCTCTGGAGGTGTGGAAGGGATCTTTTCACGATTGTAAGAAGTTTTAGCTGAGGAGGTAGGAGAGTGAGAACAACGGACAATTTTGGGATGAGAAGAAAAGATCAAGAGGTCGGATTAAGAGAAGGAAGAGAATTCTATGAGGATAGATCGACTGATTTTGGGAAGTTAGAATGGCAGTCTGATAGACATCGCGAAGGAGAGTTCTATAGTTTTGGAGATTTCGGCTAAATGCCAGAACCTTCCGCTGCGCCTAGCAATTAGTCTAACTGCTACAGAGCAATTGTAGAGCAAGTGAAGAGAGAGAGACTGAGAGACTAGATGAGCACCGGGTCTGGTGTTTTGTGTATATTTGCTGAAAGGCAATGCTTGTGTTATCGGGGATGTACATAATCTGAAATGCGGATGACAGAGTTCCTTTTGATGGTAGTTGTGTGAATGAATGAGATAAGAGGTGAATTCTGTCGGGTTTGGTTTGTTGCTGTTTGTATTTGTCTCTGATCTGCAGTGTGTGGAAGAAGGAGTTGGTAATGGGGTTTGAATGTTAGGAGGTTCGGAGACTTGTATGCGCGTGGTAGATCAGGATCAGATGAACGCACGTAGGGTTTGCTGAAGGCAGTCTGTATGCTGCTGGATGTAATCAGACCCTCTCTTTTTTGGTTACAGGATTATATATATATAAGAATTATTTTTTTAAAATGAAATTGTTAACAAATTGTTGTGAATTATTGTTATAAATGGTGAAGGATGTGTGCACCTTGCACAAAAAGTATGACAAATGGCCAAGAAAATGACAAACGACATGAAATTAAGTGGGTTGCATTAACAAGTGTGTTGAAGAATGACCAATGGTGTTCGGGATGAACACATATATTTTATAAGCTTACTCCATTGATTGGTTGCTTCACAAAACATGAGTGTGAAGATGATGAGTTTATAGGCAACATTTATATGTTAATAGACTTGTTAGAGTGCAAAACATGAAACATGAAAATGCCAACTACCAATGATTTGTTTTGTGATAGTGCACTTGTCAAAAACTTCAAGCACAACATGATTTTGATAGGTACAAGAAAGTTATTTGACTATTCTTTATAAATTGATGAGCTTATGTATTGCAAGGTTAGTTTAGGGTTTATGTTTGGCTTTTACATGTTACATTTTCAATCCAATGGTCCATTAAAAAAAAATTAATTAATTAAGTGAAGAGTGTTTTGATTCGAATAATTCATTTGATAATTAACCATTAATGTCACTCATTATTTTTGTGACCATTCCTTGACCATGAATTTCAAAAAAATATGTTGAATTATAAATTCTTCTTATTTTTATTATAAAACATAAATGATAAATTATTAAACACCATGTTACTAAACCAAATTAAATAGTATGATAATCAATAATTCTTACATTATTGGTGGTGTAAACATTAAAAAATAATTTTAATGCTTTATTTATTATTATTTTCTCAATAATATTAAATGCATGATAGGGTCACTATGATTTGGAAAAACTTTAACATGATGAAAAATGCATGACACATAAGCCTTACCATGAATCTTATTGTTAATATTAATATTAATTAATATTTTTTTGGCGAATATTGTTTTGTAGACAACTGTTACATGAATTTGATTTTTCCACATAAATTTGGTAATATAATCGTTTTAATGCATTAAGGATTTGTTATGAGTGTCATTGATATGATAAGTTTGTCATAATGAACTTGTGATTCATGTTCAGCACAAAATAATTTGTGAAAAGCCCTATGAAAAAAAAATCATTATTTTCTGCCAAAACCCATGAGATTCAAACCTTCAACATTCAGCAAGTTCATTGTCCCAACCATTAATATACAATTACAAATACAAAATGTAAGGTGAATTTTTTATATGTATTCATTAAATGCTATAATTTTAAAATTTGAAATTGAAATCATTGAAGTTACTTTTTATATATAAATAAATATTTCAACAAAAGTTATTTATTATCAGTATGAAGTACATCATGTATAATATGTTATACATTTCTTAAAATTATGTTGTTAATGTTTCATCAATTTTATGTTTATTTTTTATTAAATGATTATAAAAAAATTGATAAATTTTTCTAATTTTTTCATAATTATAATATAATTATCTTTACAATTCTATTTAGTCCAATTCTTTTTTGGTATGTTTTTCATTTTGTCACCTCCTTTTTGTTGTTATTCATAAAGTCCAAAAAAATTGATTAAACAACAAAACACAAATGAATTGTTAAATTTTGCTATGATTTGCATTTAATGTAATTTTATTAATAATTATCCTTTGATTGACTATTTCAAATTTCAAACTACAAATCACATCTAAGACCAAAATAGTTTTAACATTTGTGAGGGCACACAAAAATAGTTTCATTTTGATTGTGGTAGCAAATGCAAATTAATTAAACAATTTAATGTTGACCTAACCATTTCAACTTGTTTTGGACCCTTAATGAACAATTCCATCCCATGTTTAAAATATTTTGTAAATATTTTTATTATGTTATAAAATTTTAAAATTGTGTTATATTATAATTTTTTAAAAATCATGTTAATTTATTTATCAAATTTTATTTTCACTTTTTTAGAAGTTGATTTTTTTGTGAGGTAAATGTGTGAAGTGAGGTTGCCTTCTTATTTTGGGTTATTGTTGTATGGTTTGTTATTGCTATTATTAATATGTTAAATTTTGGATGTATAATTTTTGTGGGACTAAATTTGAAAACGTATCATTTTACAAGTATATGTGAAATTGGTTTCATGTTTTATTTGTGTTTTATGTAAATGTAATTGAAAGAATATTTTTGGGGGGTAATTGATGATGTTGTTTTAATTATTTATTTAAATTTAAATTTGATAATTATATTAATATTTTAGGTATTTGAAGCTTATTCATTGTAAAATATATAAATTATTTAACAAAATGTGAATTTGATGTAGGATTGAAAGGACAAATGTGTTAGTTTTTTGTTTGCTATTGTTGAGATTTTGTATGTGCATACAAGTTATTTTTATGTGTTGATTTTTTTGGGTTTGTTGGATTTGTAAGATATGGAAGAAACTCCTCTTACACACATTCTCTTGTTACAAAATTATTGTTAAACTATAACACAAAAGAAATTAGATTTGTAGACATTTTAGTTTTGAGAGATTTGATATGTGAGAAATTTGGTAATACAATTTTAAAGGTCATCATTTTTAAAAAAAAATTTATTTTCTATTTCCATTCTTAGAGTTTTAATTACTAAATAAATGTTATTTTCAATAACATTCAATTATCAACTCACCATAAACCATAAACTTAACAATTTTACATTTTGAATTCAAATCCATGCAACACACAAGTGTTCCAATTTATTTTAAACATTTAAAAACATGTTCAACATTTAAAATATTATTATTATTATTATTTTAAAAAAATCTCAATTCAAGGTGATTAGGGTGTCTTTTAACTTGTAATAATATTCAAGATTAAACACAAATAACTACACAAGAAATTTGATGCAATTTTGTTGACATGTCCATTTTGGGATGTTTATTTTTTTAATTTCTACCAAATCATTTTTTAATTCAATATTTCAAAACTAAACATGTTTTTGTTTATAATGATATTCCTAATATTCATAATTCATTTGTTCAATTTTTTTCAATAATTTGTTATTCTTCTAGTAAACATTGGGAATGATTATAATTTTTTTTATTATATATAAATTGAATTAATTTAAAGAGCTTCAATACAATAATTTCTATTAATAGGTTCAAAATGATTATTCCCAAATTTTCGGTTTCAAACTAAGGCGCCCCTTAGGGCACATTCTGCACCTCTAGGTGAACTAGGTGCAGAATGTTATGTAGGGGGATCATTATGCAGTGCGTAATGGGCAGTGGCTTGACGGCTTGACCATTCCAGAGTCCAGAAAGTACAAAAACATGTGCTCTTCTGGAACCGGCTCACGAAGGAACGTTCCGCGACGAGCGGCGGAACGGACGAGCGTCGTCGAACGGAACGCCAAGCAGGGCCCGGAGGACTAGGCCGAGGACGAGGAGAGGTCGTTGCGGCGGAGCAGACGCTCGGAGGACCAGGAGAAGATATTTTGCCAAGTCGCTGATTGTAGCGGTGGTTGGCAGAATTTTGCTTTTGCTTTTTATTTGGGAGCTAGGAGTAGTAGTAGTAGAAGTCGTAGTAGCAAGAGCAGCAGAATCGATTGATAGATTGAAGACATCTTCCCCAGAGATTTTCGGCAGTTGCTGAGGAGGAGGCGGAGGTGCTCTTCGTTTTGGGGTTTTATATCTTTTGTTAGTTGAGTGTTTTTTTGGTTTTGTTTTTGGAGTTAGTTGCTGATGGAAGGTTTTTGTTGCTGTTGTCGTTTTCTGTGATGAGAATTTAAGAACAAGAATGGCTTGAAGGAGGAGGAGGAGGAGGAGGAGGAAGAAGAAGAAGAAGCGGAAGAGGAGGAAGAGGGCAATAGGTTTGGGGGGTGGTGGTGGTCATGGAGCAAATCAATTTGCATTGGCAAGGGAATTTGTAGCTGGCAGTTCTGTTTCTTTCTTTTTAGGGTTTGTGGGGTTTTGGGTTTCTGGATTTGTGCCACCAACCAAGCTGATCGATTCGTTTTTGGTGGCACAAATCCAGTGTTTGTGTGTATATGTAGAAAAGACTAGTGTGAATTTTGCTGCTTTTCTGCTTGACAGGGTCTGGGGAGTTTTTAAAAAAAATTAATTAGACATATCTTTTATAATCATGTTTTTCTGAGCTTGGGGATAAGCAAGCAAGCAATAGATCAAGAATGGGTTTGAGAGATTTCTGCTGTGGTGCAAAAATGTAAGCGTGGAGGAAGAGTGTTATTGCAGAGCTGGTGGTTGGTTCAAACTTCGAACTCTTTGATAGTGTAACAGTTTGCTGCATAGAATTTCTGGAGTGGAGAAGAGGATTTGCATTGAGAGGAAGAGGAAGAGAGGATTGTGATGTAAAGCTTAAAACCTGAGGAAAACAAAACAATCTCCATAAGCTATGGCAGGATCCATTCAGAATTTGCAAGCGAAACCAAACAATTCTACACTCAGACTTCATCATAACAGTGGCAGTCCACGAGGAGTGGCAAATGTGGGTGAAAATAGCACCCCTCCTGCTGGTGCTGTTGATGGGGCATCGGGAGAGAAGAATGGAGCAACAACAAATGGAACTGCCAATAGCACTCACCATCTTCTTCATGACATCGGTTTGTCTGTTGTTTGGAGCTCTGCTGAGCAATCAAGTCTGGAAGAAGGCCTAGTGAAGTAAGTAAACTTCCTTGAAACCTCTTGAAATACTGGAGAGAGATTTACAGACAGATGTAGTACAAGATGATAGTTGGAAAACTCATAATTGCTCAATGCTGCATTGTTGTCAGGAGCTTTCTGACATGGCTTACTCAGGGGTCTTAATTGGCAGATATGCAGGTCAGACAAACAATCTTGTGAAATATATCAAGCTTGCAGCACTTTTGCCTGAAAAGACTGTACGGGATGTTGCCCTCCGCTGTGTTTGGATAACAGTGAGTGTGTACCTTTTGTCCTCATCATGACAGTCCTTTCTTGTAATTTACTTTGTTATCTTCAGTTTTGGGCAGTAAAACTCAGATGCATTTTGTAGAAGCCCTGCTTGCATACCAATTTTCATGTGTAAGTTTGTCAGCAATCAACTGGGTATGTTGTTGTATGCACAGAAGAAGGAGAATGGAAAAAGGCGGAAAGTTGAAGAGCAGAATGCCTTCAAGAAAAGCAAGGACAGGAAGGTCTCCTATTCTTCCAGTTCAATCCATCATTGCAATTTAAAGGTTGATCAGTTTTGGTGTCTCAGGAAACATATATTTGTTATGTGGCAGGTTGTGGATGTAGAAGAAAAAAACCTTATGCATCTGAGGTTGATGTGGAAAGGAGGAACGCTGTTAGGTTTATGCTACTGTACTGAGGTCTTGTTTTGCTCCAAATTACATTGAGTTTGCGTCTGTATTTCCATAGCAGGAAAAAGTAGAAGCACCCACAAGACCAGCAGCAGCAGTAGTAGCAAGGCCACCAATGCCTATGTACACTCCACCTCAACTCCCTATAGACAATGATGATGGAATCTCTAATGATGGTGGGTTTCAACTCTGGAGTGGTTACTAAAATTTTCCCCATACAAATCTGTCTCTTGAAAGGCCAAAAAGTCTTCTGGCAAAATGTTTTCAGATGTCATCTGTTGCATTTTTACTCAGATTGCCATGCAGCCATTTTTTGAGGCCATTTCTCTGTATCATAATTGCAACTGACTGTGAGCCAGCTGGGATGGATGCAGCAATTGGAGGACCCACAGGCCATTTGCTTGAGCATAATGCACAAGTTATTGGACAAATTCGAGCTAATCTTGCTGCTTGCAAGGTATATTTACTTGTAATCCCCTTCAACCTGGCCAGTTGTTACAGAGGAGGTTGTATAATCTGCAAAAGGCAATGCCCACTGGTGTGTATGTGGAATGGGAAAAGACTGGCTGACTCACATGCAGTTGGGCTCTTGTGTTTATGACAGCTCCAGGAGAACATAGAATTACTGGTGCAGTTCAGGGACAACATTTATGCGATCTTGAATGGGTAGATCACTGTCATAATCTGCACTCTTTTTCTTTCACTCTTGTGGAGTGACTAGAGATTGGGAAAGGACAGGTAAATCACTTGCTGTGATAATGCTCCTAATTTGTCTGTGTGCTGAGAGGAATTTTGTTCATCTGGTTGATGCAGGATGACAAACATGCCAGGCATTATGAGCCAAATGCCCCCACTACCAGTCAATCTGAACTCAGAGCTGGCAAATAGGATTTTGCCAATGCCTCAATCCTCAACTCCTCCCCTACACCAGTAGTTAGTCATCTAGGAAGCAATGTCATCATCGCTATTGAGCCTGGCACTCTACTGTATATTATCCTCAATTGTAGACTGTGCAGAAGTGAATGATCCAAGTTTTAATGGAAGGAAGGTAGTCTTTAAGCTTCACTGCTCTAACCCTAGTGCAATTCAAGAGTGTAGTGCACAGCCCTACTCTTTTCATAATTAAGTCACAAAATTTTATGTAACAACTGTTGCTGTCATTACACACCCACCATAAATACTCAATGGGCTTCTTCTCGAAGGAAGGGTTGGAGACAAGAGAAGATAGTCTGCAAAGTATCATGAATCTGTGGTAGTTGAGTTGAAGTTGCACAATTAGAGAGGGTCGTTGCTCTTCTTAAGGTTCCTTAGAGCTTAGTAAGGCACTAATGGTGCAAAAGGGAGCATCATGGGAATGAGAAACCACTGATTTCCCAAAGCTGTCTTTGTCATCACTGGCAATCCGAACCAAAACCCTTTTTACACTATTATATCCAAGTACTCAGAAGAATAGGTGGGTAGGGTTCAGGATCCAGAGGTGACCAGTTTAGTTGTGTCTAGTATTGAAAGACAAGATGGGCAGAGTTTGAAAATCACATGCATGAAATGAAGTGCTTGTGAGGGAGAAGGGATGATTTGTGTGACCAACCAGCTCAAGTTTACAGCACCAGTTTGGTTAGTGCCATTTTTTCTCCATGAAGCTTGATTGCTTTCATCTGAGTCTTGGATATGTTTGTGGCAACACACTAGAATTTTTCTCATAAAAAGTCTTTGTTGCAATTTTATTTTTCATTCTCCTGTAGATGCTGCTTTGCAAATCAACAGGTGCAATCTGTGAAGCCTGAAACAGGATGATGAGGCGCTCATTTGCAATCAGGTATCCCATCAGGTTCAACACCTCGCCTTGAAGCTTTGAACGAGGAATACCAGAACAATGATGGAATTCCTAATTACCCAAGGATTAGCTGCGATTCCATATTGTGGTTACAATATTTTTAGATGTGGAAATGCTAATTATTGAAAACATAAACCAAATGCAGACAGCCTTCTTTGATCTGGAAATGCTAATTACTGAAAACATAGACCAAATGCAGACAGCCTTCTTTGATCTGGAAATGCTAATTACTGAAAACATATACCAAATGTGGACAGACCTCATTGATCTGGAAATGCTAATTACTGAAAACATAGCCCAGATGTGTACAGCATCTTCTACTCAGATCTTTGAATGCTAATTTAGGACAAATCTTCACTTTGTGCAAGCAAGAATTTGCACAGCAAATAGCATTGCAAGAGTAGAGCCAGTCAACCGAAATACGTATACAGAAAATCCAGTTTACAATCATTGGGTCTATTGTACTATAATCTATACGTATTGTCTCCATACTTGTACTTAAAGTTTTCTTTGAGCTGTTGTATATACGTATGTATTTTCATTCGTATTTCATACGTTATTTATCTTCATACGTGTACTGCATCTCATCTTTTGTACTGTAACGTATGTGTATTTTTCTAGATAATGTCTTTGTACTTATACCGCATCTCCATTTCGATTTTTATACGAAAATTATACGTATTTTTATTCGTACTTGCACTGTATCTCGTCTGTTGTACTGTAACGTATGTGTATATTTCTCGATAATGTCTTTGTACTTCTACTGTATATCGTCTTTTGTATTGTAATGAATTTGTATATTCTTCGTATTATCTTCTTGCTTGTACTGCATCTCGTCTTTTGTATTGTAACACGTATGTATTTTCTTTCACATTGTCTTCGTATTGTACAGCGTCTCGTAGTTGTACTGTAGAGTGTATGTAGTTTATTCGTATTCTCTTCTTGCGTGTACTTCCCGTCGTCTTTGCCGCTCTCATTCGTGCGGCCTCGCGTCGCAATGGGACATCGTCCTTGGAGCGTTCATCGCGTTTGCTTTTTCTCTGCGATCCTGTCTTTTTGAGGAGTCTGAGAGTGTCTCGACGGAATGAATGTAGTTGCTGTGTAGCTGTTTGCATTCTGTGTTACGTTCTCTTTCTTGCTTTCTTTTTCCCCCGTTTTCTTTGCTTGAGAAGTGAGTGATCTTGGCGAGGGTTTCTGCATTGAACGCAGTCCGGACGCCTGCCTACATGTGAGTGATACTATACTTTCCATTCCCTTTTCCCGCCTGACTGTTGTTGTCGGTGATGGTGTTTGCTTCCGGATCTGCATGAACATCAGGTTGGAGCTACCATTGTTCTTGTTGCTGTTGCACTTCTTTTTCGTTTCTTTTTCCGGTGTGATGGCCTCGGTTTTCTTCGTTTTCCGCTTGTATCGTTGATTCTTTGCAAGCTTATGTATACGGTTGTGAAGCTCATTTTGTCTGTTGTATTTCCCGTGCATAGTGGTCAGGAGGAGGTACCTATTTTGAATTTTTCTTTTGCATGGTGAATGGTTGGTATGTTAGATCTGCCACCTCCAAGGTAGTCTGATAGGAAAGAGAGGAGCAAGAGACGGAATGGCTCATCACAAAGCAGATGATGAGTATGACTATCTTTTCAAAGTAGTGTTGATCGGAGATTCGGGAGTGGGGAAGTCTAATCTGCTTTCCAGATTTACAAGGAACGAGTTCTGCTTGGAATCCAAATCTACAATCGGTGTGGAATTCGCCACGCGATCTATTCAGGTTCTGTATCTCCCCTCTACAGCTTTTCATTTGGGAAACTCTCTCACAGACATTTTGGATTGCTTTTCTTTCACTTGGGAAACTCTTAAAGACCATTTTGGACATTTTATTCTTTTGTCTTCTTCCCCTGACTGGCATTCCAGGAGTAGCCCAGATTCCAGGTTTGAATCTGTTCCAACATGAGAATAGGAGCATGCTATGCGTTTTTCTCTTTGATCTGTGCAGCAATTTCAGTTTCTGAAAGATACTATCTTGGTGACTTTTGATCATTTCTGATGGATCCAATAGAATAGGTAGGAGACTCATTGGGACTGAGACTCTTCAAGTTTGTCACACTTTAGGGTTTTGTCTTTTGTCTGTTTTGTGCATCTTTTATGTTTGAGTGTTTCGCCCAAGGCCTACTCTGTTTGCTGAGTCCCAAAGGAGTTTCCATGTATTCTGTTGTCTTCTTCCCCTGACTGGGATTCAATAGTAACCCAGATTCCAGGTTTGAATCTGTTCCAAGATGAGAGTAGGAGCATGCTATGTGTTTTGCTCTTTGATCTGTGTGTCAAATTCTGTTTTTGAAAGATACTATCTTGGTGGCTTTTGATCATTTCTGATGGATCCAATAGAATGGGTAGGAGAATCATTGAAATCGAGATTCTACAAGTTTGTCACACTTTAGGGTTTTCTTTGTGTGTTTTGTGCATCTTTTATGTTTGAGTGTTCCTAACACTCTCAAGGTCTATGCTTGTTGAGTTTGGACTCCAAAGGAGTTTCTATGGTGACAGAGTCAAGCAAGCTTGAGTTTGTTCTGAACTTGTTATTTTTCTGTATGCTTTAGGTTGATGGCAAGACCATCAAAGCTCAAATTTGGGACACAGCTGGGCAAGAGCGCTATAGGGCCATCACCAGTGCCTATTACAGGGGAGCTGTAGGTGCGCTGCTGGTTTATGACATCACAAAGCATGTGACTTATGAGAATGTGGAAAGGTGGTTGAAGGAACTGAGAGATCATGCAGACTCTAACATTGTTATCATGTTAGTGGGTAACAAATCAGATCTCAAGCATCTTCGAGGGGTTTCAACTGAAGATGCACAGGCTTTCTCAGAGAAAGAAGGTCTTTCTTTCATAGAGACGTCAGCTTTGGAGGCAACAAATGTTGAGAAAGCGTTCCAGAGGATTTTGACTGAGATATACCGGATTGTGAGCAAGAAAGCTCTAGCGTCAGAAGAATCAGCAACTGCAGGCCCAGGAGAGGGGACTACCATTGTTGTGGGACAGGACACAGACTCATCTGACTTGAAGAAAAAGGGTACATGTTGTTCTGCATAGATGAAGCCAATTGAAGCAGCAGCATTTTGATTCTTTGGTGATAATTGCAGGTGGCACATAATATAGGTAAGCTACGAGAATATCTTTGATGTGCTGCTTAGGGACTTTATCATTAGTCTCTTAGAAGGATAGTAACAACAGTTTTGGAAGCTTCACCCTATCCAGAGCTCATCAGAACATACTCTTGGTGAATACCTGCAGTTAACCACCAAAGGCATGGTACATTTTAGAGACTTCCATTTCTCCTGGGAGGTTGGGGGCCAGGTCTAAATGCTTTATTCCATCAGAAACTCAGTAGACAGGTTCTCGGTGGTAGCCATAAACAGTCACCATTCAAAGATTGTAATTTCTAGGGACATTGACTCCAGTCCTTTGTTGAACCAGCAAAGTTTGCTTTTATCACATCACTGTTATGGCCCACGAGGAAAAGGTGTTGGACCATATGTGTCCAAACAATGAAGTTGGGGGTGCATGAGTATGCAATGTCAATAAATGTTTGGGTTGCATGGTATTGGTGCTCATAACTCCATTTTCAAGGAGTAGGATTGAATTTTGGGTATTGTGTGACTGAGCCACTTCTGGGGAGTATCGTAGGTGAAAAGTCAGCTTTCATGTGCTGTTTTCATCATGCACATCCCAGTTGATTATTGAGTGCCAATGTTTCTTTTTTTCACTGTGAAGGCCAAGATGAACTTTGTGGACCAGCTGTAATAACTCTAATTTGTGGATTTGTGACAGAGAAGTCTTTTCCCTGAAGTGGTTGGGTTGCTTTGTCCTTTTCTCTTTTTGAATTACACACAGTATATCTTGTATAAGAGCAAGTGTCACCACATTGCAGCAACCTGCAGGCCCCTCCTCTTGGATATTGAGGGCAAGAGTCAAAGTACAAGAGCCTGTAAAACAGTACCAGAGAATAGTACCTGAAGTTAACTGCTATTGCAGGTACTTTGGTGGCAAAATAGATCTTGTTGTGAGAATGTTTTCTAGGTTGCGGTTGCTTGCAAATGACATTGCACTGTACTAATGGTAGGGTTCAACTAGCTCTGGTTTTAGAGCAACCGCCAGTACTCATGACAGTTTTAGAGAATGCCACAAACTTAATACTATGCTCTTGCATAAGTTCCAAAGATTGCAAATAGATTGCAGTACCTTTGTGCTATTTATAGGAATACAGTCTGGCCAATTATGGTTGGGTGTTATAGCTGGGATGTTATAGAACTCTTTCCTTAACTGGAGACTACGTACCTAAGAAAAAGAGTGAAGATTAAAGTTATCTGTAAAGTCATGCGATTAGGGGGCGAGAACGGCCAGTTTTGGCATAATAGGGCATCAAATGCATAACTTGGAATCAAAATTTTAGAACCCAAATTAGTTTTTCCACCAATTTTGGTGGTAAACTGAGTTTCATCCTGTCTTTCCTTTTTCCTGAGCGCCTCCACTGCTGCTACATATATTTTCACTGCTCCTACTTGTACAACTACTATAATTACTCTCGAACCTTGTGCATGAAATGCTGAGTTCTGAGCATATCATACTGAGATTTAATAACTTTCCTAACTTTGCATATATCACTGAAAGAGGGGAATAGGTGGTGAAAGAGAGGATGACTTTACAGTTAAACTCTATTGAGTAAAGACTTTTTGGATGTTGCTTTTTCAACTATCCCTTTTTTGCAAATGATGTGACAGCCGTTTCTAGACTGATGTGAGCATAGAGTAGAATATGTTCAGACACAGCCTGAGGGAATAGCATTTGCATCAGCAACAAGAGTGACCTGCAGAGTACAGATCAACACTAGCAGTATGGACTCAAGATGAGCGGACCAATTTCTTTGCTACAGCTAACACCAAGAGGGACCACAGGCTGTGGTGGTGGGTAGATAAAATGACTCGGCAATGGTGTTTGACACTTTCAACAGAAAGCAAAACCTTCGGTTACAGGATTTGATCTGCTGTGCAGAGATGGTGAACTTGGTGCCCCATTGCTACAATCTACTGCCAATTTCTGGTGTCCCCAGTTCAGAGATGAGCCAAGTGACTGCACCCTTGTCATCGTCAATTCTTTGGCGTACTGTTTGGAGTAAAATATTTCATTTATCCATCGGAGTTTTCCATAAAGTCACCCTGTCTTCACCCTGTCTTTGGGCCTCCTTTCACCCCTATCCCCTCTTTGAGTGAGGTATGCAAAGTAAGGAATTTTTTATTAAATCTGGGTATGAAATGCTGAAACTCGGCAGTTGATGCACAAGTTTCGAGAGTAATTATAGTGCTTGTACATGTAGGAGCAATAAAAATATATGTAGCATCAGTGGAGGCGCTCAGGAAAAGAGAGAGAGAGGGTCACAACAGTATGAGACTCAGTTTACCACAAAAAAAAGGGTGCTTTTCTGATTTTCACCCACCTCCCCTTTAATGCTAATGTAATTTTTTGCAGGTTTTTTTTGAGTCTCACCTGGTTTTGGACCAAAACCAGGGTTTTGATGCTTTTCTGACTTTACGGAAAACTCTAATAGCAGAAGTCGTTCCAGCAATGGGGTTGTCCAAAGCTTAAGTGATTGATATGGTAGTAATATGTAACAGTTGAAATACTTCAAGCCAGAGCCAGGGACATCACAAACGATAGCTTCTGTTTGAGCAATAACATTGGCACTAAGTTCATGGGCAATAAGAAGAAAAATGAGATCACCATACAACCAAAAAAGTATGCAATTTATTTTCGCATCCTTACCCATAAACATGAACTATTGGAAAACTTTAAATTGGTAATCAATTAAACATTGTGACTGAACATTCAAAACCAATCATATTATTTCTTTATTGGTGTTTCAGAGAGCTCTGTATCTTATGCATCTCCACTTTGGTAGGCCCCAAAATGCAATCAGTAGCCAGCAAGTCTTCAAAAGACTGCCACCTAAAATTTAGAACCTGGACTATATAATTTCAACAAGTTTGAAGCCCTTGCAGACCTTGCCTAAGTGAGATCCAACTCAGAGCATCCTCACCAGTGGTTACTACTTAGTATGTGACCTTGCAAAAATATTTGTCACATCCAAGTTTAGTTTAATTTACTTTCTTGCAACCCCACCCAAAAAATTGAAACTAGGACTGCAAAACTAGGTGGGAACTACTAATAGCAAACCACCTGGACCAATCATTATGATTGGCCAATCAAAACCAGCAGTGAGATCATATTTCTTACATTGTTCTCTAGCAGGTGCACAGCTTTGCTGCACCTTCACCAGCCTCAGCAAACTGACCACATATACAAGAGCAAAACCATTTTGGTAACCCAAACCGGCAAATTTTGACTTTCCTTCATCTGATTTTAATGTGAAGGTTTACATACCAAGCACTGGTGGGGACGCTCTCACAGTTGATATCTAAAGTGTCTACCACATCCAGAATATTGAGCAAGTTATTTCCCAATCCACAGCCAATCCTATTTCTTTAATGACCCATTAAAAATGCGTAATATTGTGTGCATATTTACAGGTCCACACTCAATTTCACACTATTTAAAGCTTAAGCTTCATCCAAATTACTGTTTACAAGTCATTACACTACTACTGCTGATGGACTTGCTTTAAAGAATTTAGAAAAAAACAAAACAACAACAAACTTTGAACCTCTGGAAGATTCTCCCAAGGCCAAGTCTTGCTCGACCACCGCCCTTTGAAACCATTCTTCACCTTCTTCATCTAATACAGTTGAAGAACTTTTCTTGAAAATTATGCACAGTTTCTCTGCTATGATTGCATGCCCAGCTACTGACATCGCAGCACCAACATTCTGAGTTGTAAGACTCACTGTGGAATCAAAATTTAGGATCACCCTCAAAACCCCAAAACCATGTATAAATGACAGTGTGCTTACAATGATCACAAAACCATGTTATGTGGAACCTGCCAGTTCACTCCAATTTGGGACACAGTCAAAGAATATATACCACATTGCAAAAATGAAACACCAGGTAGCAGATTTAAAAGATGAGCAGAATTTCATATTCTCAAGAAATTATCAATCTTCTGTAGCTGTGTGCGTCTTGACTACTCACTGCAATACTATACTATTCCTGTTGAAGTGGGCTTTAGCTTCAAAGTTCTTATGAAACCTTTGCTAAAGTATATTTTTAAATTGATTTCCAAAGATCAAAATCATTCTAAATTCAATAAATTTTGCTCAATTGGTCTGTGAATTGTGATATGCACTAACTTGCACACCACTTCATTGAGGGCTTTCTAGTGGTTCGAAAGCAGAGCTGGTGGCCCGACATGGTCAATGCTGTTTGGTTTTGGTTTTTGGCTGGTTTTGGTTCCTGTTCTCAGTTACTTGGACTGTTGGTTTTGAATTTTCAAAAAACAATTCCAGAACTGGAACCAGAATTGGGAACCAAACTCCAGCTAGACCCAGCCCCAAATCCCAGTTCATACAAGTTCCAGTTCTTCAATTTTTGAAATGTTGAAAAAAAATGATTAGAAGCAACATGTAATCCTATAATTAATAATTCATCCTATGGAGAGAGAAAATAGGTCAATAGATCTTATGTCCCACTCCTTAAGCTTGAGTGATAGCTTGTGAACCCATTGGGAGTTAAGTATACAACATATATTGACAACAATCATGGTTGGATATAACCTCCTTTCACTGGTTTGTGGCTGCCTTTTCAATAGACCTGGGCACCCAAACTTCACTTATACATTTTCAGGGTTGACCATCTTACCACTGTACAAGCGCTGTTGTACAAATCAAATTTTGTCATTAGGACATCATATCCACCACCTATGTGTGACCAACTTCGTATGTGACATTGACAAGACTGGAGAGAAAGCTACACACGAACACATATGAAGGGAACACTATTTTCGTTGGTTCCTAGCCAAACCAAACTAGAAACAACAAAGAATGAGTGCCATCAATAACCTTGTGCATTGTCACTCACAAAGTACCAGACCAGGATCTTCATGATGGAAGGCAGTGACCAACTACCATTACTCCCCACTGACATTATCAGGTGTAGGAAAGTATTGAATGATCTGCTCCAAGAAGGCAAACAATGATACAAGCACCTGTGCCCAGATTTCTGTTGCATATTCAGGAGTAACAGAAGTCTGGAAAGAGGTGCCATAGTTTCAGATTATCCAGGGTTGTGCATGCAACAGAAACCTGGATAATCCGAAACTATGGCACCTCTTTCAAGTTGTTGAAACTCATTACAGAAACCAAAACAGAATAAAAGTTTCTTTTTTTCATGTGGTTAATAGCAGCATTGCACAGCATCAAGGTAGAGAATCACCATGCCACAAAAAAGCGCTGCATCAACAAAAGAATTTTTTTTTTAAAAAGGATCACATAAGACAGTGTCAATTTGAATGCTGATGCACCAGGCATCACACCAGCATGCCACAGCCTAATTGACATGGCATAGCCAAGCTCATTGCTCATATACCTAGGGTGTACTGTACAGATCTGTTCTGTACAGATCTAGAAAGGGATTGAACAAAGGAAAAAATGTGGTGATTTTGCAGGAACTAATGATATGAAGCCAAGCCCAGGATAACTGGTATACAGTTCCTTTAGTGTCCAGCCTATGCTTCACAAGCTGCACCCATTGATCTGCCCTACACAAACAAGTTAAAGTGACTAAGCATTATCTAAATGCACATAATATCTGGAAGCTAAATATGGAATTCACTCCCACCTTGCAAGAAGGTTGCTTCTACTGCCTGATGAATGATTTCAAAAAAAAGGAGGACTCAATTCCCCCATGTGAAAGAGATAGAAGGGTAATATACAGATATTACAAGGGGGATGGTTCTGGATACAGAGATAGAGAAACATCAGGTGTGAAGGTAATTGGCAGCCATCATCAACTCAAGAGTCATTTCTGGTTCAATATGGAACTCTGTCTCCTTGCCACTGCACACAACCATAATCCAGATTTTCAGTAACACCCACATCCTCCCAATTCAAATTTCCCTTTCCCCATTATACTATCTCCAGAAGTAACTGATGCTGGAAGAAAAACAAGAGCAAGAAACCCTAAACTCAAGGACTCAATTGCTACCCTGCTGATTCAAACCCTCTTCCCACCCATCATCTTTCACTCCCAAACCAGACAGACAAATCCAACACAAGTCCAAATGATGGTACTGTTTGAGCAGATACTAACCTGGCAAATTGCAAGGACCAATAGAAGTATTGGCATACTTTCTCAAGAATGGGTGCACTGATCTCTGGGAATCTCACTTCTCCCAATTGTGTCTCTGTAAAACTACCTGTAGTACAAGAGGACAAAGCACATTAGTCATCTCTTTCAACTTCTCCCTGCAAAGAGAGCAACTCCAGATTACAGGCAAGATCCCCTCCTCCAAGATCACACTACAATACCAGTGTCCAAAAGAATGGATCAAAAAGACAACATCAATTTGACTTCTATCAAGGTTTTCGACTTTTTGCAATCTTCAATCTCTGGAAGCAAGAAAAAATATCCGAAATACAGAGCATGGGCATGGGCATTCTACTGACAGACAAAGAAGAGGACTCTCTACCAAGAACTAACACCCTCCCATATCCAGAAACCCTGACATCAGATTGAAGCACTGGATTGCTTGTTAGATGTCCACTAGCGAGCAGGATCATCCCACAAACCCCGGCACATAAACTTTTGACACCGAGGAAAATCAGCAAAACATCCCCGAAGAGAATTGACCCCAAAACAAAACAAAGCTGACACAGTGGAGGAAAGACACTTCATTGAAGCGGAATATGAAAAGAAACAAAAGGCCACAGATTGGGAAGAAAGACAAATCGCTGGAACCCTAAAAAGGTATGATAAAAAAACAAAGGGAGGGTGCGAATTTCGTAGAGAACAACACCCACCCACCCACCAGTGGAAGTTAGCATATTCTTCAACGTGTTGGACACCAAAGCTGCCTCCCGCTCTATCACAAACTCGTAGCCTTCGGCGCTAATCAGCCTCACCGTATCCTCCTTCCTCACCATCCTCTCCACCAAAACTCTTCAACCCTTCTTCTTGTGTTTGTTCTTCTTCTCGCAGTCCCCGTGGCAGCCCTTCTTCTTCTTCTTCTTCTCCTTCTGCTGTCGTCGGTGTTCGAGGGAAGAAGGCAGATCTCGCACCACTGTCGCCTGCAAACACTAAAGTGCGCAGTTACCCAGATGTGTCTTGTTACCCTCTTATGCATTGACCTAATGTGTGCAATTATCCGTCACGTTTTGTACTAGGCTTGCTTTCTATTCTTTTCTTCCTTTTCTCTTTTCTTTTACCCTGTCTTTTCTTCCCTTCCCTTTTCTTTTCTTTCCGTTTTTCTTTTCTTTTCTTTATTTTCTTTTCTTTCTGTTTTCTTTCCTTCCTTTACATTTTTTTTTTTTGGCCTTTCTTTTCCTATATCTTATCTTTCTCTTTTCCTTTTTTCCTCCCCCTTTTGTGATATTATTTCTTCTTCTTCTTTAGGTTTTCTTTTTTTTTTTTGGGGGGGGGGTAAGTGTGATTAATTTCACATATTTTTGGATTTTCATGGCAAAATGAAATGAGATGTAATGAGATAATCAAATTTCACATCTTTTTCGTGTTTTTGTGGCAAAATTTGATGTTAGTCTTATTTATCTAATTTCACATCTTTTTGTGATTTTATGGCAAACCCTTAAAATGAAATAAGATGTAATGAGATAATCAAATTTCACATCTTTTTTGTGTTTTCGTGGCAAAATTTGATGCGAGTCTCATTTATCTAATTTCACATCTTTTTGTGATTTAATGGCAAACCCTTAAACCCTAAAAGCCCTCAAATGTCAAAGTCACATTTGACCTACCCCTCCTCCTAAGTTATAAACCCTTGCACTTGATCTTAATTTCCATGCAACCTAAACCCAACCAATTAAGGTTTATCTTTAGAGAGCTTGATTGGTTGGGTTCCATGCAACTATTGGAAAAAGTGCATCTTTAAACATTTAATAATGTTTGGAAACTTAGTACCAAAAATTTACAAAAATGCATTAAAATTACTTTGAGCAACAAAACCTAAATCTTCTAGATCTAGATTATTATACCCATTGTCTCCAATTAAATTAACCATATGTTGCCCAAAAAAAAGTGAAATAAATCTCAACTTAGCTCCTTATTCATCAATGAAATGCCATGAAGAGCATTTGATGGGTTTGCAACTCTCCAAAATCTTTGAAAATCTTGTGCAACATATCTGCATCAAATTTCACAAAGATCCAATGGTGGATTTAAGTAATTTAAAGAACCAAACCAAGTAAGCTCAAATTGTGCCCTAACCACAACTTAACATGATAATTTTTGCTAATCATCACATTTAATGAGACTTAAACTTTGGATAGATATTGTTAACTTATGCTTTACTTTCACACAAGAAATTTCAACTCAAAACAAAAGGAATAGAGGGTGTGCCTTATTTTCTCCAAGTTTCTCAAGATGTAGGTCTTCTTGCACTTAATTCTCGACCACTTAAATAAATGATTTCCCTTCAGTAGAGCACCTTTAATCAAACTAGATTTGACCAATATATGTGCAACATTGATTTTCAAAAAACCATTCCCAGTTTGGAGGACGTCTAATGATATAAATCTAAGAGAAATGATAATACAAAATTGTTGGTTTAAAGATGAAATAGATTTATTTTTTCATCACAATAATCATCCTATGCTTCATTCAACATTTCAATGCTTGTACACAATACAAGATTTAGCCAACATAACCATCAAATTTTGCATTATACATGTTATAATTTGTTTCCAAGGTGTTTCTATAACATTTAATTTAATCACTCACTTGAAAGAGAAATTATCACATATTTATTGAAAGCAAGCCAACCCCTATAAAGATAATGTTACACATATGCACAAGAAAATATAAAAAACACACAAGCTCACTTGAATTTTTACACATACAAATATTGTCTTCTCTTGTGGTGTTGAAAGCATAACAAAAAATAAGATAAGCCTCAATAATAGGAAAGGGTGGTTTTGACCGAAAAGGAGGTCTTGATTAAAGTAAAAACTCAATTATGAAGCTTGAATGCAAGAAGAACCAATCAAGCTCTCTCAAGATAAACCTATGAAATTATTCACCCTAATATGATAACTTTTTAATCTTATGGTTGAAGTTTCTATTACTACTATCTTCAATTGCTTGTGTGACACTTAAATTCCAAGGTAGGATTTAGTGAGGTTTACAAATTGAGATTAATATTATATCAAATAGTTGTGAGTATCAATATTTATCATTGTCAACTAATGAATAAAATGATAGATACATCATCATAACTACAAGATGTTGCATGTAAATTAATAAACATTTGGATTTATGTTATGTTGTCATAAACATGATTATCAACATCAATCATCTCATATTAGGTTTGACAATGATGCAATTTGATGTCATGTTGATTTAAGGTCATCCTAAGGTCAACATAAGTTAAAGTAGTAAATTTTTGGAGCATGAATGGGGATTTCCATGACCTCTCCCAATGTTGATAAAAATATTTAGACACTACCCAATTCGTTAGCAATCACCTAATCCCAAAATATTTGGTTAATATAACAATTCTAAGCTGCATGTTGATGAATTTGTCTTGGAAGTTGCAAAGCAATTGAGAGGGTGTTGCTAAATTGCTGTTACAATGAACTTTCTGTTCATCTGTCCACCCACAGCAATGAAATTGATTCTACACACTATTTTGGATGAAGTATAGCTGAAATTCAGTTTACATATGAAGGATAGAGTGCCCACCAACAGGGTCGGTAAATGGAAAATGTCACAACCTCAGAGAAAATGTTACAAGAAAACCATGTCCTTTTCTCGCTGTGATCGGCCTGCACAGCACCTGGTGAGCAAATCATCTGGGAAACAAACAAACTTCCCCTTCACCCTTTCACATTTGGACAAATAATGAGAGCTCATAATGTCTGGTAATTTTTTTTCTGATATGATTTGGGATTTTCATTCTAGCAAATGGATGCCATATACAACAAACATCCAAGGAGGATTATACAGAGCCCTGACTGCAAACTTTTGCCTCATTTCAGAAGACAATCTTTTACTGATTTTGATACTAAATTCAAATTTTGATCAGTCCAAAAAAATGTAGGCAATGTAGCAGACATTACTACTCTTGGCCTACATCCATACAAAGGGGCATAGTCCATCAAATGCTATGCAATCACATACCTATCCAACTTGTGCAAAAATTTGTTGCACCTTCAAGTCGAACTGGCCAAAATTTTGTCTTTTAGACTCCAGCCAACAGTCTGACTCTCTGCTTGACATAGCTCCAAGATTTTGTTCATCCTCCTGCCTTCTTATCAACAAGCAGGAGTTTTTACTTTCATACTCTTGCAAAGTACAATAAGGGGCAAAACACAAGGTCTATAGAGCAAGGAACATGTTACTGAGAAAATCAGTGTTAGCAGAAATCAACCCATGAATCAGAGCGGTAATTAGCATGGACTGTAGTATATGCTGGAGGGGAGCCAGCATGATAAGTTTGAGAAAAGTTGGCACAAAACTTCATTGCTCCTAGTACCCAATCCTGCCGCTCTTCTTGCCAACAAGAAGCCGAGAGATTTGAAGGCCTCGGCTAAATGCTTCATTGTAGAGGATGCGGGTTTGCATAGCTTGGAACCCTGGCAACCATGAGAGGATTGCAACAGGTGCCATAACTATCATGCCCATGCCCAAATCATATAAGCGTGCCACGGCCTTAATTGTTCCCCATATGCTGGAGTTATCCAGAAAGGGTCTCCGCAGGACCAAACAAATTTGTAGAATTCCCCACCCAGTGGGTAGAAAAGCCAGCAGACTCGTAATGAGGTCAAGTACCTTGAATTTAGTCACAAAGAGCAGCACTACAATGATTGCCACAATCAGCACAATGACAATGGCTTGAATAGCACGGTACAAGCCATGGCGCTTAGCAGCAAAACGCTCATTTGCACTGGAGAGTACATAGTGCAATCCTCCTGCTACAAGCATATAACTCCAAGATATGAGATAAACAAAGATACTTTTGCTTCCATTAGCGATGCTCAGATGATAGACGATGCCATATTGGAAGAGAAAGAACCGCAGATCAAGAACAATTTCCAAAAGCTTGCCCCACATGCCAGTGGTGCGAAAATGAGATTGTTCCTCTTCCCACCAAACCTCCCAACTCTGCTCCACTTTAACAAAGATATCACCTTTGAACCACAGCCACTGCATGAAGTCATCAAAGTCTTCAACTGTTTTCAACCAATCAAAGCCCGATGGGTTGAAAACAAATGGGGCCATCATCCATGTAAGTGCCAAAAACCAGCTAGTTATGGTGACAAGGATATAAGTTGCAGATGAGGTTGCACTACCATAGGCCTCATACACTACAAGCAGCAATATAAGCTCAATTCCTTTTGTGAAGTGACTTCTTGAATACAGCCTGTAGTTCTCTGCAAATTTCTCGTGCTTGACCACAAAGCCACGTCCCGTTGCCCTGTACTGCATATGCAAACAAGTACAGTTTCAGTACCCAATGCAACTGAGTAGCTCAGTCATCTTCAGGAAGAGGCATGTACCCTGGTACTCTCAATTAAGAGGTGCTGGGATATATCAAGTAGCTGTAAACACATATGCAGAAAACAAAATTTGATATATGTTCAGAACAAATCTACTGGGAAGTAAAGAAGAAGAGTCAAGTTGAAGACACCTTTGCGCCACCATGTAGGAGAGTGCGTCCAAAGTAGTGCATACGCGTGCCCATTGAAAATGTGAAGAAGACAGATGCAAGCTGCAATTGCATAGTTATCATGTCCCACAAGGCAGTTGTGAAGCCGTGTTCTAGAGCAATCTCCACAACCATGGGCAGAATAGTGAGCAGACCCAACTGTACTATAAGCTGCTGGTTCAAGGCAGCTGTCAGTGCCTTGTTGGCAAGAGCATTCTTCCCAGTTGTTAGTGAAGCCTCAATGCCACTCAATGCCAAGTACACACGACCCCAGAGGAAGACAAAGACTGTGAGCACAACAATCATGTTGCTGATGAAGAAACCAACTGTCGTATAATAAAATGAGAGCATACGAAAGAAATCCAGGCGATGACCAAGACGATACACATCTCGACTCAACACCTGCTCTCCATTGCCACTAGCCACTTTTGCTTCAAACATAGCTATTTGGTTAAGCCCCACATCCCTTCCCTTCCCAGCCTGCACAAGTAAATCAGAGTTAACTAATGCAGTTTGAGTTCATTCATCATCACTTACAATTACTTTCAATCTTCATTGTTTTCTATACTGTGTAAAGCTCCTATCTGTATTATGCAAAATTGCACTTATTACAAAGTCTCCAACCCAAATTAAAGGGTAAAAGCATTCCTGCCATATAGTTCTGGGTAATAGAATACTTCTCAAGACTAAGAAAACACAAGCATGAAGGCAAGTTCACCTGGATGTACTCATGATGTGTAACAGTACCACCCCGCAAGGTACAGTTAAATCCAGCAAAGATATCTTCACTAATATTGATAGTACGTGATGCTTTGCTGATACCCCCACGACTTATAAACCATAGGCGATCAAAAACATCAGGATGACCATAATGCATACGAATTTTCAAAGGATTGGCAAGGACACGTTGGCTGAGGGTCACAAATACTGTTTCCTGAGCTGACATAAACCAGGCCAGTGACGATACAGATCCAGTAAAAACATGCTCTCGAACTCCCAAGATCGTGGGCTTTCGGATTCCATGAAATGTCCTAAACTCTTGAAGCAGGTTCCTCATCTTGATTGTTTCTTCAAAATAATGCTCCTGTTCAACAAACCACATATAAGTGACATGAATCTGATCAAGAAATTGAGCTGGATTGCAAGTATAGAGCAACATTTATCACCAACGGCAACATCCAACAGGCAATCAAGTGAAATAGCCAAACATGTCCCTTGGATAGTACATGTGTCAAATGAATGTCACAAGTGGACTAATAAGTCTGCAGGAATATATTAGGCACTAAGGTACAACTTGAAACAAGCAAGAGTTTGATTATCAAACTACATCCTTAAGATCTCAAAGCAAACAAAATAGAATGAGACTCATTTGAATGGTATCTACAAAGAAATGACTCGTCTTCAAGAGCGCATAGCTTTTGACTCTGCTGAAGTGAATACAACTATGATATTGCAGAGAAAACTCCACAACAACACTTTGAAGGTAACCATTGTGTCAATTCCAGGAAACCAAAACTAACATGACCAGAATGAGTGCAGTCATAAACATTATGAGTGCCATGCACAAAGTATCAACCAATCACAATCACCACAAATGGCATTAACTAGCTACCATGACCACCCAGTGACTTCATCAGCTCCCAACAATGGGTGTAAATAACCATATGACAATCTGCCCTCTTTCAGGCAAATGGTCATTATAGAAATCTGTGTCCTGAATTTTCTGTATTTCCATAAGCAACAGGAAAACTTGGTAATGATGTTGGCTAGTACCAAGAGACATGACCAACAAAAAAGCCAACAAAGCTGCAACAAGCTTGTGATGGCAAGCTTCAGTTTAGTTTAGCTTGCCCTGTACAAGCAAGTAACTAAAGTGAATAGAACATCTCCAACATCAGCACTAGACAACCTGACAACCATATCTCCAACACATTACCTGGTTCATGTCTATGGTCTGTACAGCATCACCTCTAGTGAAAATGATAGCATGGTTCTGGTTCTCAGGCTTTCCTTCTCCCAGCTTCACAGGCCCAGGTAGTTGAATCCGGTATATTTCCACCTCCCGTTGTTTCACTGGGTCATACTTTACCAGAACAGAATAAAACCTCTTGGGCTCCCTTCTTGTCCCCACTTCATCAACATAAGCAATTCGCAATGCTTTGTATGTCTTCATCAGGTGCAAAATATCATCTGCACGGTTATCCTTTTGAATCTTCTGGGCTCCATAGATTTGGCAAGTCACCACATATGTAAATTTCATAGCAGCATTAGCAAGATCCATTTCTTTTTTTTTGACTCTGTTTAGCTCAGTAGCTTCATTGTCAGAGCCAATAGAGCCTATGGAGCCCATGGAGCCCATGGAGCCTATACTATTCATACTAGAGCCCCGTTCCAACAAATCTCTAATCCCCAGCAGCTCCACTTCTGCAGCTGTGTCCAAGAAAGCCTGTAACTCGAGTGCCCTGCAAAGAGAATGTCCTTGTAGCATACTTGAGAAAACAAGATATTTTAGGAAACTACAACATCCATTGATTCAAGATGATCACGTACAAGAATTTAGTAGAATTAATACCAGGCAATAACTTCCCCTAGAAGCACTCATATTTCTGTACCACAAGAAGAAATGTGGAGTCCATGGAGGTCACCTACTGCATACACACATCAAATCCTTTCACCAGGAGTTCTTGGATGGAAACAGACCTTTCATAGTACATCATTCCCCTCACAGTACGTGCAAGAGTCTGTCCACGGTAAGAAGCCCACATTCGAAGTTCAAAGGCATCATCATCCCATAATTCACTCTCCTTCAGGGGTATTTTATTCATTCGCTCCAGAAAATTATCCCATTCATCTGCAAGTAAGGTATGCATGCATAATGTGAGGAAGATACCACCACTACATGCAGAAAGCTGGCATACAATTATATATGCAATTTCCTGTTCAAAGATACCTGGGAAAATTTTCTGGAGATAAAACACAATATATACACCATCCTCATTTTCTTCTTTCAACTGCTGTTTGCTGAATATAACTTCCTCACTGTAGTAAGGGGTCAGGACACTGAAGGCCAACATCTTCTCAACCTGAAAGCCAACCCACAGTATATGGAGATAATGAGGAAACTCAAAATATTCAGAACATTCAACAGAAGACTGAATAATCTCACAGAGCTGACATTAGATAGATTAAAACATCAACAATGAGCACCCATGTTCTAATAGTTTGCACACTACATCATCCATCCCAGTCACCAGCAAACTTCATGCAAGATACCAAGGCCGTCACAAGCCTGCTGAAGATCTATCTGAATGTGAAGGGCATAGGACTTTGCATAATCTCACAACCAGGGTCTGAAACAAAACCTGTGGAGCGCGTGGCATAGTCATGAAGAGGGAATTACAAAAGAAGGAAATACGACGCCTGGCCTCCAGGCCTTTTGGAACATTAAGTAGTGCATCTGTGGTGCTGATGGAAGTGTGCAAACGCCTAAGTTGCTTGAAGAAGGCTTCTTCGTCACTTGCAGGTAGGTCCACTGCCTCCATGAAGAGAAGCACCTCAGCATCACTTTGTGAAGTTGAGGAGTGTTCCCTCAAGTTTTCCAGCACACTAGGATCATATGGAAAGTCTTGCACAAGTTCTTCATACAAGTTCTGCAAGGCATCCACCACCTAGATAGCAGAAAGCAGCATTTGATGAGACACTCAACTTAGTGGTATGTTCACACAAGTAATTCAGACAAAGAAACCACAATCACCATAGACTAGAATTATCACCTTCTGCAAATCTTTTGGGGTAGGCTTTTTTAACAGCACATCAATCAAGTCCAAAATACATGCATGCACTTCAGGCAATGCACGCAATGAGAAAGTGCTTGTGAACCGCCCTTGGATCCTAGATGCGTCAATTTCCTCAAAAATGGATGTGAAGATGGCCATTTCAAGAGAGTCATTCTTGATTATTCTTCTCATAACATGCTTCATAGTTTCATAGCACTCTATGACTGCGCACCGCCGGTACTCATTCTTGCAAATGATTTTCCAGACAGCAGCATCATCACCACGACTATACTTGACTTCGTCCAAGGCAAGCAAAACCTGCACCCACAAAATCATCATGAAACATCCATTGAAGACTGCCTGCACCAGAGCCTAGAGGTCTTCCAAAAGTCACATGACCAAAAATCTATTTGTAAAGGTACTCCCATTAGAGAGAGAGAGAGCAGTAACCTGATTGGCTAACAATGTTGAAGGCCATTGGAATACAGTTAGTCTCAGCCATGGTTCAGAAGGGATCTCCAGAAGCTCTAGCTCTCTGTACTCATAAACCACCAATGACACTGATGAGGTTGAATGATGAAGAAAAATAGATGAAGAGAGTTCCCAATGTCAAAGTATGCAACAAACTGCTAAAATCAGCCTAATTTACATGTGTGAGCAGCATGCCCAGTCTAGTCATTGTCAGATAGGAATTCATCAAAACACCTCAGACAAAGGAGCCTGCTCTGCAGGATGCATCCTTCGAAGCCAAATCTACCTGTCACTGATGAGATCCTCCTCACGGAAGATCTGGATAATTTGGTTCCAGACATGTGCAAATCGTCCACCCTCAATTTGCCCCCATTCCACCTGCATTAGTCATAACAGTTACAAGAAGCAGGACCAATTCCTACCTAAGCAGCTATAAATTCAGCTAAGAGAATGATAAGAGAGGTCCCTTTCCTTCAGTGCTACCTTCTCATATGGAGATAACCATCCATAACGAAGGCTCAGTCGCTTCATTACATCCTTCGCCCCTGCCCACCAACTGATCCATGAAAGGACATGTTAACAAGAAGTCCTGCATAAGTTGATCATTTACAAAAACAGACTGAAGTTGATGGTCTAAATGTAGACCACTTATTTGCAAAAACCTACAAGCAAATGCATTGTCTAGTTTCCTGTGGTTCAGTTGAATGTTGGTACTTGAATATTTTATTTTAGCTTCTTAGTCTTTCACATGGTTTTGCCAGTTCCTGGTATTCAGAAATCCAACAGAGCAATTGCTGATCCATATATCAATAATGACTATCTTCTATTCTTACGGCATCATTCTTCCCTCGTAATAAGCTAGAACCCCACCAGTCAAGAGATCCTCTTCTGCACCATAGGAGATCTGAAACTTCCATTTCTGAAACACATATGGGAAGTCTAAGCCCTGTCAACTGACAACCCAGACATATCTAACAAATGAGCATAAGGGGAAGACAAGACATACGTGTCACGAACGACAGCGTCCTCCCGTGGCATAAGCACAAATTGAAATGCACTCGGAAATATCTGAAACCGTAACTTCAGCTGCTCAACATTCCGAATCTGGCCAGCTCATTGGATGAACCCATATTAGTAACCCAAGGTTTTCAATTGAATCAGAACTTTTCTTCCCTTAAACAAGATTAATGTATTGTCTCTGGGACCCTTGCAAATTGAAGGCAAGTTGTTCTGGAGAATCAATCAAACATGGACACACCATAACTAAAAGCTGAACATCCTAGTGACCTGAGAGGCAGAAAATGATTTCAGAGAAAGAGAAAAACCTCTCCAAGATGCTGCAGAAGCCCAACAAATGCTCCAACCATAGAAGACCAGATTGAGTACCAAATCTGTGTATCCATCAAATAAATCTGCACAAAAGGGACAGATCAGACTGGAGAAAAGTGGTTGGTGCCAGCCTAACAGCCTCACACTTTTCTATGTCCAATCTGCATCACATCCAATGATAAATTTCTGGAACTCCTTCAGAGGAGTTATCAGAACAGCTTTATCACTATTAAGAACCTCCCAAACAAAAAACCTGAACCAACAACATACCAGAACCACAGGAGCCCACAATGCTATTAAAGCTGCCCGGTTGCCTGCACAAACAAGAAACAATGGGTAACAGACTATGCAAGCTCAGATCCTACGAGATGCCATTAATTACAAAACAAACATGAATCTTCCTGTTATCAAGGCTACACAGACCAGCTAATCCAATGAATTAGCTCCTGAAGTTAGTCTATGTGAGATCAAATAGTAGAAAACTGAAAGACACCCTGTGAGTGAAAGATAGCTGTGTACCATCAGGGATAAATTCATGCCATTTGTATGTCACATTTGTAGTTCGAAGAATCTGCTTGGTTGGCGCTATCAAAGGCCTGATCTGTACATAGGTACAATGCATAAGTTTAGAAATCATATCTCTAAACTGATGATCTCATTAATACTCATTAACAAACCTGTTCAGCATGAGATGTGGAAAATCCAAGTGCCAAGATTTCATAGAGAGCTTTGGGATACCTGTAGAAAGTAGCTGAAAGCAAACTTAGATGCAAGTATACACAACCAGAACAAAGTATACCTGCAAACAGCATCATTACCAAGAATAAGTTAAGTGCTTGCTTCATGGGGGTTCTGTATAAAGGGTGACTGACAACAGACATCATTGTTCTGTTTATCTCAGGTTCTCAATGAGTTGAATGGGACATGTTTTCCCAGATCTTAATCACTTCTCTGTGAAATGCATGTAGTCTATTTTGCCAAAAGTTGATGGTGTTGCCAACAGAGACAGAAAAGCACAGAAACCCTAGCCTGGGACATTGCTCATCAATTCCCACTGTTAAGATAGCAGTGAAATGCCTCACCTAAAGAGGCATCAATTTCTCCCTCAAAAAATGCACCTTGGTAAATAGCACAAGTGAAGACAAGTCTAGTTCAAGATAAATGCACTAGAATAATACTCAATGTCTTACTTGATGTTATCTGCAACACCCTCACGTAGACCTCGCCCAACATATGCACGAGTCTGTGGTGAAAACATGGTCAGATATCATTCTGAAACTGAAGGTTAAGTGAAGGGCTGAGATGTCCACACTAAAGACCCAGCACAAACACCACTCATTAGTGATAACTGCTTTGCTTCCAGGTCAAACTAGCAAATAAGGTCTGCAGATTGGAAGGTCAAAATATGTAGGTGCTCAAAACCAATGTAGTCTACTCAAAACAACTCAAATTTACCTGGAACCACCATGTCAACACGTGGAAAATTCTCCAGCTTGAGTTCTCAATGAAGTTCCGCAACCAGGGCACAACAAAGAGTACTAAAGCCAAGACTTCAGGAACACAAAAGGCCGCAGCAACATATAGAAATGTGATCAAGCGGTCATTTGCTGGGGTTGTCCAATAATGATCCAGATGCCGCTGTTTCCACATTATACTGCGCATAAAAAATCACAGCACACTGTAATCCTAACCTATATCCATAGGAATCCTTCACAGATCATGCTCCCCTAGTTACTATGAGTGCAAGTTCAATAAGTTCAGTGCTACTGATAACCAAGCACAAGGTGTGCTTCCTTCTCCCCATGCATGTCTGTCATAATGTGGAGTCCAGGGGGGCTGAACCAAAACATACACAAGAAAGAAAATCAAGCACCCTAAACCAGAAATCAGTCAGTTGCACAAACCGGTAATAGATAATGAAGAGAATAACCCAGGCTGTGGCCACCAGAACTTTAAGGAACATCCTCACTCCAATCAAAAGTGTCTCTCTTGTAACAAGGCTATATTGACTCCCGATGTCGAGCACAGCTGTCAACCAGCAAACAATGTATAGTGGCATTAGAATTTCATTGAGTCCAAATTGATTGTGCCAACAGGTTCTTGTTATGGAGTGAGAAGAGAAGAACAGAATGTGTCTCAAACCTTCACAATATGATTAGTTCGAGAAACCATGTCATGGAGCTCAATTGCAGGTAAATACCTAAGACAGCAGAGACATGATATGAAAAGGGATAGAAACTGTAGAAATGTTACTTGACAGGGTCAAGAAGATGCATCATTACCTTGCAAAAGCCGGAGAATCGCCCAGCTGATGAAAATTGAGAGAAAGCGTGCCAAGGAATCTCTCTTCTGCAACTCTATCCAAGGAGGCCCTCCGCCATGCCACAATGTTACTACACATGCCTGTCAAAAGCCAAACACTGCCAGAAGCATTAAACTTTCTAATTGTGTTTTTTGTGAGCTGCAAGTTCAACCATCTCTACTGAACCAGAGAGATTCTACATCTGCTGAACCATCTTACATCAATGTCAAATGTGATCCTTGACAATGTATTCCACTGTACATCTTTGCAAGGCACCCAATCATGGCAATACACATCTTCTCACAGGAAGTCTGGTGCTACTGGATTTAATATAACACCATTTGTGACAAGGTGGCAAAATCCATGGTTAAATCAACTGCCATAATTGTTTAAGATGTACAACCCATTTCAATCATTTTACAGCAAGCCACAAAATGATCCTACTCTAGTTAATTCAGATGCAATGCAAAGCACAGGTACATCTCCTCATGACTTCTAACAAACCTGGAGATAAAATTATCCATGCCTCAAATTTCAGAGCACATTGTGTTTGATTCCCATATGCCAGCTAACAAGAAAGTATCATCTTGACAAAACACTTTCTTGCTCACCAGTAAGAGTCATCCCAGTTACCTTGCTTCAACAAACTTTCCCCAATCACAAGCCAGTGTATGAATGTGCACCTGCAACACCAGAAGGTAGCCTATCCACAGACGATCGAAGCTGCGAAATATATTCCAGAAAGAGCGCTGTTCCACAAATCCTGTCTTTCCAATCTTCTTTTCCATCCTTCTCCTAGGAAACTGCCAACCAATAACCATAAGTCTTGTCAAACCACAAAATGGGAGAAGAGCCTCCATGTTGTAATATGTAAGCATTCAAAGCGCAAAGTCCACCACACACAATCATGTACTTCCCAGAAGTCTCTTGTACTCAGACTTGAAGAACAGGGCATTATCTCACAAACCTGAATTTCTGAAAGATTAACATTAACAATGACTAGATTGACATGACAAAGTAACTTGACCAATTGGCTTCATAAAAAACTGGGGTTGTTGAGGAAGATTCATAATGCAAACATGCTCCCTACCTTATCCTTCCGGGGCTCTACAAGGTAATTGCAACGCCTATCCAATGGCCATCGCAGCTGTGTGAAACATCTTGAGCTCCTGCATACAGGTACAAGATATGTCACATGTGTGCACATCTACTAAATAACTTCAGCACCTGCTCATGAATTGTTTGGCTTAAACACCTGCAGCACAGATGCCATGATCTGAACAACACAAGTGACAAAACCAATGGCATCAACAAGAAGATTAATACTCAGGAATTTGCCATTGAGCTCAATTGAATCATGTACATGTCAGAGAAGTCAACTTTGACAATAAGATAACTTTGCACATGTGATGCAGCAGAATCAGGCACTATGCCTCTCTTCCCAACAGTATGACATGTGCAGTGAATGCTATCATAGAAATGCACCTTTGATCCAGTTTGCACTCAAACTATATAAACTGGAACTAAAAACAGATCTATGTGTCAGGTACCAGAAGTACTCGTTGAGGTCATCATAGTTCCGCCATGAAGAATGAGGAGCTGTCCCATTATTGTTCGACTCTGTCTCCTGCAATACCATGGAAGCTCTATTAAAGCAAAATACGAAAAAAACATCAATGCTTTCTGTATGATGCAAATATTCATTTTAAAGTGGCTTGAACTTCCAACCCCCTGGGGGTCCAACACTCAACAAAACCAATGACCATGATGACAGAAGATGGAAGTAGCCACACACCGCTTTCACAACATTATAGAGCGGCACAACAACTCCTATCAAGAATCCATTTGGTTGACCAGAGGAAGGCCTCACTGTTGGGTCCTCATCCAGCATCTTATTGAGCTCATTGGCCATCTGAACAAGATGAACCCAAACCCACTAATTGTTAACATGGAGTAGATCTAGTTTTCCAAAAACACTAGGAAGAGCAGCAACCAAAGGTGCACACAACATCCTGTGAATTGAAATACAGACAACATCCCCCAATTGCTCAGTTTTGATGAGGTTTATTCATAGTGGACTGTGTAGCAAGAAATCAGCAAACAAATATAAAACGACTGACATCATGTCTAAACTAGGGAAGAAGATGAGATTACATTGTGGAAGATGAAACAGAGACACTCAGGCATGAACCTTAGGTTGGCTGCCTCCCCCCATATGAGCAGAAACAAAGATGTATAGAGCAACTCTCGCCTTCCATTAAACGGTTGGTGCTTACCATCAAGTCCCCTTCACAACACAAATGGCTTATTAGTGCTATAACCAGAAGTTAGAACCTTTCACCATAATTGACACACTGGTGGCTTCCTATAGAAAACAAACTCAAGCCACACATACATATCCTGACTGGAGCCTCAGAATGTGGAACATTAGCACTACAAACAAACCAGGACCTTCAACTGATGCTTACATGTGACAGCCTACTCTACAATTGGGATGTGCTCTCAAAATTAAGAACACACTGGAATCACAGCAGCCTAAAATTGGGTTCTAGAACAACATATAATCTTGAAGCACTATATCCTAAAATATCTTCAGAACTACTGAAAACTTCTCTCTACTCACAATTTAGGCGAGATGAACTGACAATAAGGTTATAGAGATGTGGATCCAACGGTATATTAGCAAACAGGTAACAAGGAAATCCAACCCCAAAGAAAAGAGGAAATGAAACTGCAACTGAGAGAGTGCGACAGTCACACACATGTTAAGAGAACTTCAACAGCAACATCAATGGTATTGACCAGCCACCATAACATCCCCACTGACTTCATTAGCTCCCAGCAGTGGGTGGGGGTCAACGTCAGACAAACTGAGCAATATTTACTAAAAAAAACTGCCACATTTTCCTGCAAAGGAAATCCAAATGGTACCGTGTTCTGAGATGTGACCTCACCTCAAATTGTGTTTCTTCCTCACAAACCTGCACCAAGAGATGTAATTCTCTGTCACCTTCTTACGAATCCTTTTGACCATATTCTCATCAAGCTGCAACACAACAAGGTAAACTCCAAATTTTGATGGGTAGAGCACAATCCCTGCAGCTATCTCATCTACAGAGGAGAGAGAGTTTTCCCACAAGGGGACTCATTTTATGTTTAAATGGCCACCCTGCAGATCCAATTGGAGCACAAAAACTACAAAATTTGAAGCCAACTCTTCCAAGACCTGAATTGTCAGAACCTACCACACACGACGGCTGTCCCAGTGCCACACAATTAAGAGCAGTGATCATTGCAGCATCATCCCTAACCCTAAAAACACTGAATGGATACAGACTGAAGCAATATATTTGGGAGAAGGAGAAACTCACATACATTCCACTCCATGGAAACTAATGGTGATGATTACACCAAAGCCTCTGAAAGGAACAAAAAGTGGCATTCCTTAAATTTACCTTGTCCCATGACATCCCATCTTGATATAATTGCATCTGCGCATTTGCTAGAAGAAGAACCAGATGCTCCCGCTGATTCCTGACATTATCTCTCTGCAAGACAACAAAACCACCTCCCATCAGAGACTAGTGGGACAGGGTCACATCAAGGAGATTCTTTTGCTGCAAATTCAGGTCATCAATTGGTAAAACCCTCACCTGAAAGCCAAACAAGGCACCAAGCCAGTCCAGCAAATCCATTTCTGGGTTCCACATCAACTCTCGTGGGATAATCAATTCACCAACAGCCCTCAATGCAGCAATAGCTGCTTGCACCTGCAAAAAAAAGGAAACAAACAGAAAAACTTTGATGTTGGCTCTGTGAACGTGTGCCAAGCTGCTGCAACTCACGCTAGCTACCATCAACTCTATAACACCCGCTTCTCAAACACATGCTCGACGTCTCCAACGTCTCAACGTACCTCGGGAAAGTTCATGGCGGCATTCTCGATCATCGCAGGACCCTCCAATGGGAGGATGTTATACGTAGGACTCTCCATTTCCGCAGGTCCGTCGGAGCAGTCGCCCTTTCCCTTCCAGAAGTTCAAAGCCTCCCTCCAATTGCCTCCCTGCCTGTCTCCTGAAGCAGGTAGAGCCGACACCACACTTCTTCTTCTTCTGCTCCTCTGGTTCTTGCGATGCTTACTCTCCTTTCTTGCGCTCGCGATGCTGCTGCTGCTTCATCAACTCCATTCTCTTCTTCTTCAACTCCTCTGCTTCTTCCTATCCTTATTCTCCTTCTTCCGCTTCCGAAGCTCCTCCATCTTCTTCTTCTTCTTCTTCTTCTTCTTCAACTCCTCTGCTCCTTCTGATCCTTCTTCTCGCTCTGCTGCTCCCGATGCTACTGCTGCTGCTGATTCATTAACTCCATCAATCAGCAACCTCAAAAACAGATTTGCGGCAAAAAATCTCCCGAAACTGCTCCATTTTCCACCTCCTCTTGTTCTTGTTCTTTTGTTCTCCTTCAACTCCTCTGCTTCTTCCGATGCTTATTATTCTCTTTCAGCTGCTCCCGCCGCCTCCGACGCTGCTGCTTCATCAACTCCCATCAATCAGCAACCTCAAAAAACGGATTTGCAGGCCCACAAAAAAAAAAAAAAAAAAAAAACCTCTCCCAAAACTGCTTCATTTTCCGCCTCTTCTTATTCTTCTTACTCTTCTTCTTCTTCTTCTTCTTCAACCCCTCTGCTTCTTCCGATACTTATTATGCTTCTCTTTCACCTGCTCCCGATGCTCCCCACTTCTGCAACTCCATCAATCCAGCAACTTCACAAACGGATTTTGCTCCAAAGGATTTCTACAAGAGAGCTGCGAAGAAGGCCTCTCGTGCGGAAGATTCCGACACGAGAAGCTATGGCGGTCTAGTAGCTAGTAGGCTATACCTAGTAGGACTAATCTAGGTACCTAGTAGCATGCCGGGAGGCTGGAATTTGAACTTAGGGGGTTAGTAGGTAGTAGGTACCTAGTAGCATTCCAGGAGGCTGGAATTTGAGTTTAGGGGGTTAGTAGGTACCTGGTACATAGCATTCCTGGAGCCTGGAATTTGAACTTCGTAGGTTAGTAGGTAGTAGGTACCTGGTAGCATTCCTGGAGTCTGGAATTTGAACTTAGGGGGGCTAGTAGGTAGTAGGTAGTAGGTACCTAGTAGCATTCCTGGAGGCTGGAATTTGAACTTAGTAGGTTAGTACGTGGGGGAATGGGGGGGAACTGACTAGACTAGGTACCCCTAGTACCTACCTAAGCCAGTTGGATAGCCCCATTGTCCAATATTTGTACTCTCTAAGTACCTTGGCAGCTTTCACACATAAACGTCAAATAATTGGATAATTCTGGATTTTTTTTTGCATTTTGACAAAATAAAATATTCTTGAAATATTCATTATTTTCCTTCACAAAAAAATTTTATTAGGAAAAAAAAGGAGAAGAAGAAGAAGAAGAAGAAGGAAAAAAAAATTATTTGTGAAAATCGTAAACAAGACCACATTGAATGGGACAAAAAGAACATTGGGAAACAACAAAATATTTATATTTGTAAAAAATTATCAACAAAACTATTAGGTATTTATCAAAATTTTCAAAAGAAAAATATTCACAATTTTAAGAATGAAGAAAATAATAATAATAATAATGGGAAAAAAAAAAAAAAAAAAAAACCCGCTAATTTTTACATTAACTTGGAGCTTCATTCTCCAAAGGTCTATGAGCTCTCTCATTTTGAGCTCCTTCTTTTTGTCCAAACCAAATTCATTTTCTCTCCAAAATCATGTCATGTTTGATACCACTTCAATTTGGCACTTCTTGCACTTGGGGCCTTCATCTAAAGGTCTTAGGTTTCAATTTATGGCTCTTGACTAATAGGATTATCTATTTCATCCTACTCTCCTCTTTGGACCTTCATTTAAAAGGCCCTTAAATATGGGGGAAGGCATGTTTTCCAAGGCCTCCCCTAATTTGAGGCTCATAGCTTGGAGGGTGGTTGCTTGAAGGTGTAGGCATGAAAATTGGGAGAGAGTTCTATGCAAGGAGAAACGCTTCCTCCAATATTAAAGCATGACAAGCTTTTCATTCAAATTGTGAAAGGTTTGCATTTGATCAACATAAAGCACCTTTAATTGACCCAAAAAAAAAAACCTTCCATGGAAAGGGGATGCTTTCAAATACAAATAAAAAAACCTTTGAGTGCTTTATAAGAGTGCTTTATTTGTTAGATAATAAAGGTATTTTTTAAATCACAATACCTTTAGGTTTTTTTTTTTTTTTGTCACCCCAATAGAATTAGAAAATTGTCAATTCAATTTTTTTCAAAAATCTTGAAGGTTTGTATGGTTTTCATGAAAGAACTAGTGAGGAATTGGCACTTTTTTATATAGACAATCATTTGATTTTTCCAATTTTTTTTGAAAATCATAGTCCTATACCAAAAAAATAATTTTATGGAAGTAAAACATAATTTCATCCATCGTAAAAATTCTATCCATATGACCAAAATACATGCATGTCATGAATTGTCTACAAAGACCATTTTATTCCCACACAATATACTGTAATCTTTATTTGTGAAAATTTTAAAAATTCATCCAAAAAATAATTTTCATTTACATGTCACATTTCATCCATCCATGAACTAAACCCATTTTCATCCATGAACTTTTGTGATCAATTCCATCCATGCGTTTAATGCTTCATGCATTTGTAAATTTCTCCATTTGTTGTTTAGTTTGAAAGCCTTGTTTCACCAATGTCATCAACTTTTTTATTTGTTCACTTGCTTTTGGTAGGCATTTTGAAAAATGGAAATGCCCCCTCAAACCCCATCTTGTCCTTTTTCCATGATACCACCACAAAGCTCACATACTAAGGCTTTAGGTAACCCATTTTCTCTCTCTCTCTCCTTTCTTCTCTTTTTCATTTCATCTCATTTTTTTCCCCTTCTTTCTACAAACCCTACCCACCCCTAAAGAAAACAGATCCTCTTTCCACCTTCGTCTTTTTCTAGGAGTAAAGGAGGCCAGAAGAACTCCATAGGGTTAAGGCAAACCCTAATTTTAAAGGCTTATTATGCAAAAGTTTAATGCATTATTAGAGTTCTCCATAAAAGTACCCTAAAATAAGGTTAAATGAGAAATTCTCAGGATGAAAACAATACACAAGGAAAATTCAAGGGACAAATCTAGATTTCTCTCCTAAAGTGTTTCTGGGGGAGAGCTTGGCATGATAACTCATAAAATTCATATTCATGATAAGCATTTGTAACAACTTGTACCCAGTCTTCTTACTTAGCATTTCTAGCAAGTTGTGCACACCATGGATTCAAACAGCTCTGAAAGCAGTGATTCAAAGTATATATGTAATCAGTTAAAATCCTTGCTTGGTCTATTTGTATTACAATCTTTGATTTTTACTTTGCAACACTTGATGTCGCTACAATTTTCACTCTACTACACTTCAGTGTTGCTACACTTCATATGTTATACAATCTTCCATGCTCAGATTGAAAAAAACACACACAAATTCAAAGCAAGTTAGAATTGAATTTTTTGACCCATTCTTTAACATCGAATAAAAAACTTCAAACATTAGAAGATGTGCAAAAATCCAATTCTCACAAGGAGTGGTAGACCTGGTCATGGTGGAAGAGGTGTGGAATGTGGAGGACCAGAGGCGAAAAGAGGCAAAGAGGCAAAAACTATAAACAAGGTTATTGAACAGGTGACATCCAACTCCACAACATTCAGACAGTTCTTCAGGCTTTTTCCCAACGGTGGGACAGGCAGCCATTTGTCAGCGGTTCCACTTTTGGTCCAGTTACTTGCGATCTGAATGACCCAACTTGAGATCTAAATGAGCCTTCAGAAAACCTTCGAGATGTGAACTAACAGTGGAGAATTACCAGTTACATGCTTTGGAACAGGCCATCACCACACAACAATACAGCAACTCACCCTACTGGGCTTGCCACGTTCCTAGGTGGAACTGGTGGTACACAAAAAGGATTGAATAACTAGGAAATTGTGCCAGCCAAATGTGAAACTCCTCCATCAACCCAAAGCTCACTATGAGGGATGGATTATGGGTGGTGGGCAGGAAACACTCTTTTCCATTGGATTCTATTTCCCTATCTAACCAGATTCTAATTTTACAGCTAACCTAGTAACACCTCACCTCTGCACACATCTACTTCCCAAATAGCCACCTATATTGCTATCTATCTACCTTCCTATTTTTACAGGATAGGTTACCGAGGTGAAACCTGGTGTCAACTCAGTTGGGGTTCATCCATAACTGAACAATAACAGGCTTCCACCAATGGATGGTACGTTGCTGGCTGTTCGTTCACTCTCACGGACACCAATGACAGAGATCAGCTCTTTGGAATATGTGACACAGTGGAGAGAAACAAATATCACATATAGATAATCATTAGCATGTTTCTGGAATACAAAAGCCATAAAGCTAGGCATGGATACGTGAGAAGACATCTGTTCAATGAGCTACAAACCAACGGTATACCAGATCACATCACAGAAGTCACATGTTTTAAACATATGGTTAAGACCAAACATTGCTATTTGCTTCAATTGTCTGGCACATGTTTATGGACACATGCATGTGACAGTATAATGTGCAAACACATGAACAAAAAGTTTGGAGCAAAACTTGGACCAGCAGCACAGAGTTTGTTGCACATGGTTGCAGTTTTCCCAATTGTTTGCACCAACTCTCCTGTAGCATGCTGCTCTCTGAAGTTACAACTATGGCCATATCAATGAAAATTTGCAGCAAAACTTAGACCTGCAGCACGAAGTTCATCATTGCTGCATACACATGGTTGAGCCTTTGCAACATTGGCCATCATCTTGTTCTCTTCTGGAGTGCCACCTTCCAAAAATGCACCCATGATCTTCCCATCCTTGACCCAGTAGGTACCAAATTTGGACTTGGCTGCACCTGCCCCCTCCCTTCCCCATGTAATACCTTCCCCAACATTGTCGCCATAAAATTGCCAAGACAACTCAAATGCACGGGAATAGAAATATGGAAGATAGTCATATTCAGGAATCATCTTCCCTTCTTCAGCTGCCTTGATTGCCTGCACTTTGCAATGCACAGAAAAAATCAAATATCTCAAGGTTATGACTTCTTAACCTACATGTTTATTCAAAAGGCTTGCATGCCACTAGGTGAAACTCATGAACTACACCATCAAAAAAGCTGTGGATATCCACCACAAACTTTGAATTCTGTGATGTCATAATACAGGTTTTGAAGATATTTATTCAGCCTGCCCAAGGCCTGTTTCATTTGGATCTCCAGCAAAGGGAAGGGGATGAACCTGAACAGCATGAATGCCTGACTTCCGAGCATGGTCTACATGCTCCACCCTCCTAATGTCACAAAACATCTTCAGTGGGAAAGCAGCAAGGTCACCAACCACATACACATGAGGAGCACTTGTCCTGAAAAATCCGTCAACCTGCCAAAAGGTAAACGTAGAAAGCACACACTAAATCAACTGCATCCATCAGAAAATAAATGAGATTCACTACCTACCCACTCAGTAATAACCTGTGCAGATATCAGACAGTCCTGTAAAGAACATGCTTATTCAAGGATTTTTACTGGAATTTCCATGCAAGTCTGCAGAAACTCTGCTTGTATGCTTGGTAAATTATCCAGAAAATTGAAACTAACCTTAAAACCTCCCTTGTCCTCCACTACTTGTCCCTTCAGAAGTCCCACCAATGGCTTTGCCCCTACCCCCACAACAACAATGTCCGCTGGCACAACAGAACCATCATTCAGCTTGACTGCCTTGACCTGCAGCAAAGCAATTCTTCAGATTGCAATGTAGAAAACAACTAGTGGATTAAGACTAAGCAGACTTCCAATCCAGTAAGTAACTGGACAAAGACAAAGCCAGCAACCATTACCCTTACAAAACATAGGATTTGTTCATAGAATGAGTTGGCATCAGGGGACCCTTTGATGCTTTTAGTTTGAACTTATGTTGTCTTACATAGTAGTGATGGGTAAAGGTATAACCAGAATTCTCCAGACTTTTGTTTTCCACTTACATGTCCAGTTGCATCTGTTTCAAATCCAGTTGTTTTGGGCCCCTTCAAAATGGTGATACCCTTGCCCTCATAATAACCTTCATAAAATGAGGCAAGTTCTGCTGTGAAGAGACGGGGCACTGCCAGCAAGAAAAATCATCAAAATATGAATTTCAAACAATTATGCAATTCAATTCAAGTGGCCACATTTGCACCTGATACCATGTAGGACAATCATAAACATAGCTCTGTGAACTACAAACCTCAGATCCACACACATAGCTGTAAGAAGAAACAATCCCAAATTGAATAGATACATCACAGATTTATAACCACGCATAATCCTATTGACAGAGCCACTGGTAGCTTGGTTGGAGAGGGTGGTGAATTTCTTACTGCAAAATGGTTTTGGGTAAACCATAGTGACCTTGAGGCCATTCAAGCACAGGCATGCAGCCAGCTCCATGCCAATATAGCCCCCACCAACAACCACAGCTGCACCATCCTTCTTTGCCTTCATTGCTGCCACTAGGGCATCTGCCTCATCAATCACTCTCAAATAGTATATACCCCTAGCATCAGCTCCAGGTATACCAGACTCTGATAGCTTCATATACTGCAAAACACCAGACATGACATCTTTTGTGAGTTCATTTGTTGATCCTTCCCAGTGATAGTTTTAACTTGAAGCAAGTCTATTTACATCAGGTTCAATCTGGCAAAATGAGATTATTTTTGTCTGGTTTCTGACTCTGACGAATTGTGGGAGGAGTTTTGTATTGAAAAAGTTTTGAAGAGTGCAAGTGGCTCACTGTAGACCCAGTGGCCAAAATCAGGATTGAAAATTTGTAAGATACTCCCACCAAGCTTGTTAAACTTTTCTGTTGAACATCCACTTTTGATACCTGAGTGTTTAGATGAAGATCAATGCCTGCACCAAATGTAATGCACCCCAGAATGAATTCCAACAGAACAGTTTAAACAAAAGCAGTGTTCCAGTGGGAAAATTGTGTTCACTTTGCCAGTGAAATCCAATCACAATTGAAACCTGCAGAGCTGATTTGTCAGTAGTAACCTTGACTGTTGACATCAATAAGTCCATTACCCAACACATCATAGGTTCCACTGTGAAATAACCATAAAAAACCCTTGCACAAACTGTACTGCCAAACGCCTCCACCACAAAACCTGACATAATTTGTAGAATGCCATTGGCAGAATATAACAGACTGTATCCAAGAGCAAGTATACTTCATTGTTTCTGTGCATGATCATCACTTTGACAATCTGTCAGGCTCATGTTCAAACTTGAGCATAAGAATTAAGGACCAACCAACCTTTTTCAGCGTACCATTCTGGTGGCTGTTTGTCTCCCCCACTGCCTACACAGACATGAAATCCTGGCAGTCGAGCAGCCCCTGCAATGCAACAGATTCCGCCATCCAAACCCAAATAAATAACAAGACCAGAATTATGAAGCATAAAACTTCACAAAGTGTCTAAACCTTTCATGGACATCCCCCAACTTGAAAGGAACAGCTACCTCACATTGCACAGCGACCCTAAGTGCTCTATCACACTCACCCTCAGGAAACTGTAAAGAGAGCTTGAAATTCGTCAACAGGTTAGTCTTGTGAACATCTGTGTGGCAAAACAGTTTTGAACTTTTGCATATGCTGCGGAAATAAAATGCTGGGCATATGTCAAGCGGCTATCCTTGCATACCTTCAGGGGATAAATAACCCTTACTTAGGGCAGGGCGTTCATACGGTGCAACCTGCAATGCATGCAGATAACCAGGAATGTTATGGAGGTCAAGGAATCCTTGCAAGAGCTAGATGTGGAAGAAATATGTGAAACAGCAAGAAAGAAGTGACCAGTAGGTATACTCCTCTAGGGCGTGAATCTTGTTCAGGTCACAGTACACATTTCTTGGATTGTGGAAAGAATCAGTTTGCAGAGATGACATGACAGACTAATATCTGGCATCTGAAAGTGAGATATTTCAGAGCAGAAGAATTCCAAGGCCTTTGGCTGCTGATCAGGCGATGACAAGTACATACGAATTTTGTCTCCTTACTTTCTCTGCAGAGAAGATAGCAAGCTCGCCAGCCTTTAGTCCTTGCTTCACAAACTCTCGTGCTGCGTACCCCTGCACAAAGCAGTCGTAACTTAACAAACGGAAGTAAATCACTTGGACAAATGCCAGATCGTAGCCTATGATCATCGCGTCTGGCTCGATTTCGATTTTGAGGCTCTGTATCGTCTAAGGTGATGCATGTGTCCAGCTGATGAAATCCACAGCAGCTAATTTGCCTCTTGTGCAAGCAAATATTGCGATCATCTGAAGACATTAACTTCTCGGCTCCCTCTGCAAGGAAAAGCGCCATTCCGGAAACAAAGGGAGGGAGACTTGGCAGAGTAATTCTTTCAGCTACCGACATACAGTTGGAAAATAGAAAATTCCTTGACCTCTTGTTCATATTGAGAAGCTCATGCTTGCGCGATTTCACATTGCTAAACATGTTCACCGACTAACACAGATCCATCAGCATCTCTCACCGAACCTCAAACCCCGCTCATTTCCGGCTACATCGGATTACAATATCAAAGAAAAGCTTTCCAGAGCCGGATCTGCTTATTCCCGGCTGGACTTCCAGAGCCGGATCCAATTATTCCCGGCTACATCATATTGCAATATCAAAAATAAGCTTTCCAGAGCCGGATCCGACTATTTCCCACTATATCACATTACAAGACCCCAAAAAAAAGCTTTTTCCAGAGCTGGATCGGAATGAAACAAACATACGGGGTACATAATAGGACAGAAAACTAGTTAATAAAGGACTCATTTTCTCCCCCTGTGCACGAAATCGTGATGTCAACCAGGGAGGTGGCCAAAAGCTTACAGCTGCAACACCTCCTCCAACGATGACATACTTGTAACTCTTCTCCGCCATTGCTTGTGGCAGCAGCAGCAGCAGCCGCAGACTAAAAGAAGTAAATTATCCACAAAAGATGGAACAAGATGAAGGGAAAAAAAACAGATTTTAATCGACAAATGCAAACGCGTCCAAATGAAACAAAACTTAAAACGGGAAGTTATTGTTTTCTTGCTACACTTAGCGTTTCAAGAAGCAAAAGCAAAAGCAAGAAGGAAACAACAAACAACGTTACGTACTTATATTAGCGAACGTTTTTAACGTAAATTCTCCGTTTGTGTTCGCAGTATACAAAGCTCGCTACGTGTGCGTGTGTGTCTTGTTGCATGGGGGGGGATTTTGTCCACCTCAAAATGGGGTTTTAATTGATTTGCTTTGGGGGATGTTACCAGAACAATAATAAGGCGCACCCGACCGAGGCAGCAGTTGAGGGCAGTGCTGAATTCTGGTAATGTGCCCATCCTCCGAGGGCCTTGCCGTGAGTAAAGACTGCTGAACGGATATATATTAACTGCAAAGAAAAATCAACGAGCCCTTATCAACGGGCCCTTATCAACTTTGGCCGACGTTTATTCATCAAGTATTTATGGTGTAAGGTGCTATGAAAATGGTGGCTTGGGTTCTGTTGTTACATAGTAGAGCCCTTAGAGTAGGACCTTCTCAAAGTTCAGGCCTAGCTTTAATCTCACCTCCCAGTAGTAGTAGGCCTGTAGAGCCAAAGCATGCCCGTTCAAGGGCTTTACTTTACACCTAATGGTTTTCATGTGGGCCTTTTCTGCCTTTTTTTTTAATCCCCAAAGTTTCCAAACCAGGCACAATGGCCTGTACCCAACACATAATACATAACTAACTTTCAAGAAGAGTTTTAAAAAGAACAACCAAAACAAAGAGGAAAAAAGTCACCCAAAAAAAAAAAAAAATCAAAGTGTCAGCTAAGGTCATAGGGGCTTTCCAAAACCTCTCTATATACCACATTCCGAAATGTATCCATTGGGACCCTAGCCACTGAATCGATGTTTGCATTGCTTAAGACCCGTGAGACAACAACATACAGCTGACCATAAGAAAAGACTGGAGACAGCAAATATATGTTGGGTTTGTTGCTGATATTGATATCAAAATCTTGAGGGTGCCCCCCCCCCGGGCCCGGGCATGCCTTTTCTTAGACAGCGACACATGCACAGGGTTTTCTTCCCTGTATGATGTCATCCATGGATGGATGACGGGACGGTTTTCTTCCCTGTATGACGCCATCCATGGATGGATGAATGGACGGATGGATGGATGAAAAGCTTCACGAAAAACGACCACGACGTAATTTACTATATGTAATTTCATGACTGTATCAAAATAGGCAAATCCCCACATACCCGACGGAGATGGAAAACCGTTGGGGGGTGACTTTGCAAAACAGGTAAAATCCCCACAAACCCTAGGGAAATCCTAGGGGGGTGTCTCTGGAACATTGACACCTGCGCCTAATAAATTAAAAAGTGGGAGGAGGGTTTTAGGGCCAAATAGGTGGGCAAGTGGCAACAAACAAAGACGTGTGGAAAAAACTCCTTTTAGTCAAATTTGTTTTTTCTTTTTTTCTTTTATTTAAAAATGCCCGGAAGAAGAAGAGAGAGAGGTAAGGCTAGCACCAAGCAGCAGCTCATCTCATCAGACCTTTCTTTGTTGTTGGAATTTTTGGGCGCTTTGCAGCTGTGATATTTGTGTTGTCTGTGTGTTTTGTGAGCCAAAACACAAACACAAAAAGCTTACTAGTCGTAGTACTAGTAGAAGCGCGGGAGAAAAAACGGAAAGAAGACACAATATAAGAAGAGAGGGGAGCGAGTTTTGGTGAAAGATGGATATCTTGTCCATCAGATCCGTCAACTATTCCAAGCAGGATGAGCCCTTGTACAAGCGCTGGTTTGAATTTGCAGACACAGGTATGTAAATCTCTCTCTCTCTCTCTCTCTCTCTCTCTCTCTCTCTCATGTTTTTTGCAATAGCTTTGATGGAGGTTTAGGACGTTTTAGCTGGATTGTGGTCTCTTTTACTCCACAGCTTTACAATTAGGGTTTTTGCATGAATGATTCTCACAATTGTTTCTCTATCTCTTTCTCCATCTATTTTCTTTGGCAGTCTGTACCCTAACGCAGAACGGTATGAAATGCATTCGATATGTGATCTGGATGTTGATCTTCCTGTTGCAGATGCTGATGGAAGGCTCACAGGGCCAGATGCAGTCAAGTTCTTCTCCCTGTCACAGCTTCCGAGGGCAGACCTTAAGCAGGTGTGTTTATGGGAAGGTTTTTTTTTCCTTGGCATGTCAAAATTATTTTGGAATTCTTTTGTTGTATACAGTGATGCATGCCCTTTGTTACTCTCCACAATTTATCGACTATATACTTGACCTTGCAAGCTTATACTATGGGAACAATGGGCTTAAGCAATTTGGTTGAAGTGTAGGGTATAAGCAGAATGCATGGACCATGTTTTGCAGACTGAGCCATGCTTAACTTGGTCCATGAAAATATAGTGAAGTGCAAATAGAATCGTGTGCACAGTAGCTATTGTTGAGCTTAACCAATGCCATTGCAAGTGTGATGATGGTAGGTATGGGCAGTTGCTGATGTCAAGCGGCAGGGATTTCTTGGCTTCAAGGAATTTATAACAGCAATGCAGGCTAGTGCATTTCAACCATATGTTTTTGCTTTTCTTTTACCTGGTCACAGAGTTATTTTAATGCAAAAGGTGGAAGCTGCAATTTTTTTTATTGATATGTCAGAGAGGATGGGACAATGTGGTTGCAGGTGATATCAATGGCACAGACAGGCCAGGAAATTAGTTCCGATATGGTCAAGAATTCGGGTAGATTTTTCAATCTTTACACCATTGTCAATCTAGAGAGCATGCCCATTTTAGAAGCATACCGATCTGAAGTATCCACTTCAAACTTGCCATCAGCACCATCACTATGAGGAACTTTTGTGGGTGATGATGGGAGATTTTTCCTTCGCATAATTGCTGTTGTTATGTTCTATGGAAATTCAAAGGGAGACCATGACACAATGAGGATCTGTATCACTGCAATCATGCATGAGTTTTACAATTGTGAGGAGATGTTCTGACATTGTGCATTGGACGTTTGGCTGTAGACTTGGAAAATGTCAGTCCACCCAACATGGAGGGCTTGGAGGATCTTATATCTGTATGTGCTCTATTCTCACATCAAGAACCTATATCAATGTGTTCAATGTCCTGTTCTACAAAACTTTTGCTGTCTAGTTGCAGTAACAGTTGCAGCAAAACTGTGCTGTGTCATACTTCAATCGATATCATCTGTATCTATCCCACCAGCGCAAAGGAGCTTACAAGAATTTCTGCCAAAGTTTAGACCATGGCATGATAGCAACCAAGATAGAGCAACATGATTGACACCAACAAGAGCTATGGTGCCATTGACATGTGAATCTTGACAGGATTGATGTTCAATTACCTTCTCTGATCTGTGATCAAACCATTGTGAAGGATCCAAAAGGAAATCTTGCCACAGTTTCTCTTTGACCTCCAGGAACTGCAGAAAAACTTCCTATCAAATATGTACTTTGATCACATAGAAGCCATGATGAGGTATTGCATCTTGCATAGATTGTGTCCAATCTTTCAATTTGCTTCAGAAGACATCACCATAATCAGGTCATGATTTTTCAGCAAACAAAACACATGTGCTGTGAGAAGAAGGCAGTAGACAGAGAGGAACAAAACAAGAAAGCTCACAACTGCTGTGATCTCTGAGTTCCACCTCTGTTTCTATCTGGTGCACTCTGGGAAGAAGTTGTTGATGATGGGTACAGTGCAATTGTGGGTGCACACAGACACATAGCAGCAAGCTCCTCCTAATCAAGCCCCCTTTTTCCCATGTGGTAGTGGAGGTGCTGGTATTGTGGTCTCAAAACAAGTTGTATCCTGCACATGTACTCCACTGAAATGTTGGTCCTATGCTCCATGTAGATGGCACGCCCACAACAAACTCCATCATCTGATGCATTAGTCCACACAAATGGTATGTCATCATTCTTCACTTGGTGTTCCATCTTCTAAAACTGTAGCACCTAGGTGAGTATTATTTCTTTCTTCTATGCTGATGTTCACTTGTAAGCATCCCCATTCACAGACTTATGAACACAGAAGTGGAAATGTAGCAATTATAGGGCAGGGTTTTAAGATTCACCTTCTTGCTTCAGAAGGAGACTTGTTTAGGGTTTATCTGTCACGCCTCAACCTAACAATGCAATTTGGTTTGCTTTGTTACAGGAACATCACCACAATTGCAGGCACAATCTGCACAGTGGTTCTCTCAGAAAGCAGCTCGAAAGGTAAGCTCTTCCAAATGCTATTGTGCTTGTCTTGGAGCTTTCTGGTGGGTAAGATATTGTGAACCTCATGGCCAGATTTAGGTTTTCAGCATAAAAAGATGGTTTAACAACTCTCAACAGCAAGGAGATCTGTGATGCTAACTACATGCAATGTGACAACTATGAGATCTGTGATGCCTTGCTGTAGTATTAGTCTTAAATCCTTGATTTTTGCATTTGATGCAGTCAATTCCAGCAAAATCAGTGACATCCATAATTGATGGCCTGAAGAAACTTTATATTGAGAAGCTCAAGCCCTTGGAAATTGCATATCGCTTCAATGACTTTGTCTCACCTTTACTGGTCTGCACTATTTCCGCTTATCCTCAAATTTTGCAGCAGTTGTCAACTTCTTCATTTGCAAGGATTTTCTGGCAGCCTTACATGGGCAGTTGTGGGTAAATCACACAGACTGCAAGTGACTTCGATGCCAAGCCTCAGGTGATGCTCCTGGGCCAATATTCAACAGGCAAAACCACTTTCATCAAGCATCTTCTACAGACTAGTTACCCAGGTACAGGAAACAAGATGTTAGTTCTCTTTTGCCTTGGTCTGTAGTTCTCTAAACTACCATAAGATGCAACACACATGCTGATTGGCTTTGGGGATTGCTATGTCAGGAGCACATATTGGTCCTGAGCCTACAACTGACCGTTTTGTCGTTGTCATGGTGGGTACTCATTTTCAGTGTCAGTGACTGAACCTATTGCATATCTTTCAAAGCAGTTCAGTGTAAAGTTGCTGTATTTATTAGTTTCCCTTGCAATCTCAATGCCTGTAAGGATGGATCATTGGTTGAGGCAGGGAGGAACAGATGAACGCAGTGTTCCTGGCAACACAATTGCAGTGCAAGCAGATATGCCATTTAGTGGCCTCAGCAAGTTTGGCACAGCTTTCCTTTCCAAGTTTGAGTGCTCTCTCATGCCACATCCTGTAAGCACACATTTGAAAAAATGTGTCTTATTTCAATGAAATATTACTTTAAAGGAAACACTACATGCATCAATGTGTTCAGCTAATTTCTAATTCATTTAGTCACTCCTTGCTTTTGGGAAGTTTCTCTTTGAATATTTCTCTTTGAATTTGTCTGAGCTCACCATATGTTTTCAATGTTCTTGGAGTCCTGGCATAGAGTATGGAACTGAGAAATGGAGATTAAGTTGTGAGCAGGCTATTTAGTCATGTGTGCATTGGTGTGCTCATTCAAGTTATCTGAGAATAGTGGTAAGAGCACTTGCTTAACAAGCCTTCTGTCCAGGTGTCTGAAGAATGATATGGTGGTGAGTTAGTGGTATTTAAGATGGATTGACAAAGGGGACTGGGTTGGGCCAGTTGCTGGAGCATATCACATTTGTGGATACACCAGGGGTGCTTTCTGGAGAGAAGCAGCGGACGCAACGAAGCTATGATTTTACAGGTGTCACATCCTGGTTTGCTGCAAAATGTGATCTCATACTGCTACTTTTTGACCCACATAAGTTGGATATCAGTGATGAATTCAAACGTGTTATCACCTCCTTGCGTGGTCATGATGACAAGATTCGTGTTGTCCTGAACAAAGCTGATCAAGTTGATACCCAACAAGTATGTGATGTTCTCTTTTCTTTAACCTCATTCTGTGTCTGGAGAAGGTACTTGTATGTAGTGCCTACCCTCTCCCTTTTTATAGACTTCACAAGTCATGCTTGTCATGATGTGATTTACTGTTGCAATGGTTGTGTTGAAGCCTTTTTTAATGCTTCATTTGTTTGTAGCTTGATTCAGTGGTATTTGGACTTTGGGGATTGTCCACCTCAAACTCTAGGAGTAGATGTGCAATTAGAGCAGAGTATCTCAATGGTAAGACATGTATACTGCATATAAGGGATCTCTTTCCTTTGAATGAGAGAAGGACAGGCTCTGGAGTATTCTGTTGAGGAGAGAAAGGGCAAAATATTTTGGACAGATTTTCATATACTTGTCCACACACACTGCTGTGGGCTGATGAAGTTAGTGGGTAGTCATAGCAGCTTGGCACTGCTATTTGTGATGAAGATGATGGTCTGACACTTAGTGAGCATAAGGTTATGACTTCACTCAGTATGGTTTTAAATTCAAATTGTTGTTTGTAGAGGTTTCTCTGCAATTCATCAATATGTTCCAGGAAAGGGCAAGAAACATGATGACAGATGTGGTGCTGGTTGTGCAGCTGATGAGAGTGTATGGTGCACTCATGTGGTCACTGGGCAAGGTGATCAATACACCAGAAGTAATGCGTGTCTACATTGGGTTTGTTTGTTTAACTCTCTTGCCCAGTAATTAGGGAGGACAGTAACACTCATCACAGAGCAAGAAATTCATTTGAGGAGATAAAGGGCTGAAAGTTGATCATTGTATTCATATACTTTCAGTGCTTGCTTGATTGTGCCTGCAGCATGTTGGACATAATGTCTGGCTGGAAGTTGACTGGAACATGGCTTCTTGTGGTATGACAGATCCTTCAATGATAAGCCAATCAATGAGCAAAAGATAGGCCCAATTGGAAGGGAGCTTTTTGAGAGAGAACAGAATGACCTGCTGGCTGATCTCAAGGACATCCCCAGGAAGTCATGTGATAGAAGGGTAAGTCTTTCTACACCTTACAATTTGTTGCAAAATTCTCAGGAGTGAGGATGGTGGTTAGATTGCATGGACCTTTGATGATGTGAGGGCATAGGTGGGTCCAGATCAATGAATTTGTGAAGCGAGCTCGGCAAGCCAAAATCCATGCCTACATCATAGGCCACTTGAAGAAGGAGATGCCAACAATGATGGGCAAACAAAAGGCCCAGCAGCGCTTGATTGATAATTTGGAGGATGAGTTTGCCAAGGTTCCTATTCTCACATACGACTCCTAGCTTACATACATTGAAGCTTCTTCATCTGGATTTTTCTCCACTTCACAATTTCACTTCCTTATCATGTTTCCTGAATTCATCCATGCTCTGCAGTAAGCTCATGGGCACAGGGACAAGTTGTAGATGGGCACTGTGTGTTGAATTTGACTTATTTGTTATAATAACCCTACTGGTTGTGCCCTTCATCAGGTCCAGCGAGAGTATCATCTGCCTGCAGGAGACTTTCCTAGTTTGGAGCATTACAGGGAGACTTTGGCAGGCTACAACATTGACAAGTTTGAAAAGCCAAAACCCAAGATGGTACAGGCAGTGGATGACATGCTAGGCTATGATATTCCAGAGCTGCTGAAAAGGTTTCGCAACCCCTATGACTAACCTCAAAGCCTGTACCTCTCTACATACCAAAAAAAGAACTGCAGTCCTAGAATTGACCTAGTGATGATTTTCTCACCTTTCTCTATTGTTGTAGGATCATACAAGTTTAACAAAACCTGTGAGTAGTAGCCCTACTAATCCCAAAACTTGTCCATTGTTGTAGAATCATAAAAGTAGAACAAACCCTGTGAGTAGTAGTAGCCTTAGTAGTCTCAAAACTTGTGGTTATCTCATACCCATGAAATTCCTGCCATCTTACAACTGACCAAGTGACCTCCTCATTTTTATCTACTGTTCTTATAGAACCATAAAAGCTTAACAAATACATACTAGCCCCTCCTTTCGTAATGACCTGACAAACCCCAAGAGAATTATGCTACCTTTGGTAGACAGAATTTGCTGTATTCTTGTATTCATAACCATTGTTGCTAGAAAACATAGGAGGTAAACAAACCCTGTGAGTAGCCCCTCCTCTTATGACCTGACAACTACCAGTGGGATTGAGCCAACTAGGATGAGTAGAATTTGTACTGTTGCAGATTGAAATGGGTTATCAGATCCAGTAAAGTTGAAATTTCTGTTTCAGCTTCAAACAGGTTAGTAGATCAGTAAGTCAAAAGCCTGCAGCAATGTGAGTTTATTTGAGGTGTACTAGGAGAATGAAGATTATGAGTTGTATTGACCTTGGATGGGTTGTATCTGACACATTTACTTGTCAAATTTTGAATATCAGATTTGAGGCCTGCACATTTTATGATCAAGCAATTCCTGTCTGTTTTGATTTCATGAACAGTGCAAATTTGTGCATGGTGTTTTTCATTATTAGTATCAGACAATTTTCTTAGTCAATGAAATTGAATTGCATATGGTTATTCAACTTTTAATCTGTAACTTGGTGTGTAAAAAGAACTTGTTTGTGCTAATCCAAACATAATAAGACCATCAAATTTCATTGGGTATGAAAAAATTAAAAATTTCAAGTGATTCTGTATAGACTATGAGTATAGTTGGCCATGAAGATAAATTCGAAGTAATGCCTGCAATTCAAGTGATTCCTGACCAAAAAAAAGTATAATTTTTCAGAATGAAATAGCCTCAGAACATAAATACCTCCTAGTCAGGCATGAATGCCTAATCTCAGCTCCATCCCTGTTATAACTTGAGAGCTCCACATCTACATGAGACATGTATAGTGTGAAAATTGGAAACGTTTAGTAAATGTGCTTTTGAGATATATGGAGAACTAACATTAATCAAACAAGAATGAACTAAACATAATTCACTATGACCTCTTCTTATCATCTTTAGCAGGACTTTTACTACTTGACCCTCCAGAGGTACCTGCCTTAATAACTTTCCTTCCTGCTGCTGTCTGGCTGACCTGCTCCTCTGTAATACCTGATCTCAACTGCTCTTGTCTTCTTTCCCCGATTCTATCTCCTTCCACCATATCTCCTGCTTTTGCCTCCCCTTCTAGAAGCTTGACACCTTCCTCCTCAGTTGCATCAGTTCCTCCAAAACCAAACTCATTGACACGCTTCTTGTCTACTGGGTACACCCAACGCTGATACAAATAGACAAGAAAGACCAAATCTGCAAGCACCAAAATAACACCCCTCATCACATAAGACAGAATTCAGGTCTAAGATTAGTCGGCTATCATCCAATGAACAGCTTAAAACTTGTTACAACTCAAAATAATAGTCAAGCTTCATTCTTTCTTGGTGCAAACTTGAACCAACTTGTGTCTTGGTAAGGAGCCCTCATGCTAAGAGTTTCCTACCACCTTCAGCTGCAAACCATCAGTCTGGTGGGTTTGCCTGCAGTAGCCATGCCTATATACAAAGATCCATTTGTAGGAAACATGGTGCCACCAGAAGTACTGTTACATTTTGATCTCTTATTTTCACAACCTCATGGAAAAATAATTAAACAAAATTGTACAGCAAAAAGTGGAATATAGGAAGCTTCCAGGAGCAAAACATTTGTAGGATACATGGTGCCACCAGAAGTACCGTTACATTTTGAACTCATTTTTACAACCTCCTGGAAATAACTCGAACAAAATTGTACAGAAAAAAAGGGGAAAATAAGAAGCTTCCAGGAGCCAAAATAAAACACGTACCATCTCGGAACACAGAAAGGCGATGAAGAGTTGGCATCTTGATGACAAATGCAAACAGGTCATCAATAATTGTGTTGAGGAACTTGTAGGTCATTTGACGCCATGGCATATGAGCCACTGATTTCAGCTTGTAGTTGATGAATAGCTGTGGACACATCATGATGAAACCTGTTCCAAAATACAGGCAAAATCACAGCTACAGTTGAATCCTGGTTCTCCTCGACCATGAAATCCAGGTGATCAAATGGCCTCTGAAGGTAAATGCAAGAAAGAATAATACACTGGAGCTGAGTCACTTACCAAACATGTAGACACAGCTTGTAAGTGATGACAGAATCCAAGAGTACCAGCTCTTGTGTTGTTCATAAATCAGAGAGTATATGGCAAAACACGCCACCAATGGGTATAACACATAGGAGAAATATCGCATTGCCAGATCATCATACTCCTTTGTCTTATTTCCTGCATAAGATTCTCTGTCCCTGAACCTGAGGAGAGGAAAACCCCTGCTGCGGTCCACCTGTACAAATTTAAACATCCAGTTCTTCATTGCACATCTGTTGCAAGAAATGCTCATGTGCAAGAAACAGAGCAAAAAACAGGATATACAATTATCAACACAAATCTGAGAGAAAAAGACCTCAATATGCATGGCCTTGCCAATCTTCCAAAACTCGATACAGCAGCCCATGCCAGCACTCAGAAGAATCATCCATGATGTATCATTGTCCAGCAAGTACAGAAACACTATGAGTTGGCAGAAGAAGTTGATCACCACTGATCGAGCTGATAAACCCTCCATGGACTTATTCTTGTTCCAAAACTGGATGTCTGCATCAGATGATATGACAAAGCATCAATAGAAGACTAACAGGTCTTGGGCCATGTTACTGTAACATCATAAAAAATGAAATATGAATAGAAACATGAAAGGAACAGATCCATGAAGAGATCACACTTACCATTCTTGAAGGCCAGGAAATCAAAAACTGTGTGTAGGAGGGAGACAGCCATAGTAACAGCAAGTAGATATGGATTCCCTTCAAGGAAGACCCTCTGCCAGATCAGGATGCCAATCACTTAGCGCTCAGAGAGCTATCAAAAGGTTTGCAATACACATGTTGTATAAACCAGCCCCACAAGGGCGAGATAAAATTCTTACCAACTGATACAATCTAGGCATTTCTGCTCCTTAACACTGTACTAAGTTTTCCTCACTCTCTGATGTGTCTGCATACCTTAAGCTCATCAGCCTCTCCTTCAAGCATGCTGCCATAAGAGTGCTGAATTTTGAAGGATTGATCAACTTGAAGATACAGCTGCCAGCGAGTCAGACTGATTGGACCCAGCTCAAGCTCCAATTGAAGTTCATTAACTGTTTCATTGATGGCAATTAGCTTGTCCTTCAGCAGCCAGAACTCATTGAAGTACACAGTAGGGAAGTAATTCCCAGTTGTTTCCTCATAGTGTAAGTCTGTGACTCCCATTAAGGAAGCATTTTTCTTTTCACAATTTCACCTAGGAATAGAATTGATTGTGGTCCTGAAATATTTGCATCATTTCCCTGTGTTTCAATTCAGAAGTTCCCTCAACACACTTCAGAAAAACAAACAAGCAAAGTACACATCCTAAGACAATTGCCAGACCCCTTCACAGACTGTGATAAAACATTAGGCAAGGGTGGATACGTTCAGCAATTGTGGCTGGGGCACCACCTATAGGATATCTGCAATAAGGACCACACAATTTTCACAGGTAATGACAATGATTCAGCTCCTGTTTTGGAGGCAGATTACTCAACTGATCAACCATGCATGTCAACCCAAAACTCATCCTACTGCAGCTGGTAGAAAGGTTTTAGGCTAAGGCAGAAAAGTTCCACATGTAGTTCACTGACATCAACCAAATGAAAGGACAATGCTCATGTTGCAACAAATGCTACTGCCAGACTTCAGGCATGCAGGAAGTCATACTTTGTGAAATCATCCACAAAGTTGATGGTCATATTTGGCTTCCAGAATGATATCCAGTCTGGGGGAGCTTCTTCCTCTTCTTCTCTTGTTGACTCCAAGAACACCTGTTCCACAAACATGAAAGTAGAATAACATATAAGCAGAAATGAAGTGGAAAGCCACACCATTTGTTACTAAAAAGAAATAACCCAGTATCCTATTCCTGTTCACCAAACATACATGGTCTCAACACTGTAGCAAAGGCACAGGAGAGTACTTCAGCAGCTTCTTGCTCTGTTCCCTCCTCATTCTTCGACCACAATTTTTTGCGCTTGTCAATTTTTGGCTTTGGGAGGTATACCACAAGTGCTGCATAAACCAAAACATCAAAATTTCAGGTGGTCTCTTGGGTCAGGGGGTAGAACCCATTCAATTGAGAGAAGTAGATTCACTTCTAGAAACGGGTGCAGATTAGTGCACATACTTCATCTGCAATCTATATGTCCAGCTCATATTCCACCATTGTGAAAAGACCATTGATCTTAGATAAGAAAGCCAAATAATCAGAAACCCTGTTCAACCAACTAATGAGAAAACCTTGTCGACTAGAAAAACAACATCTTGGCTTTGTATTTTGTTAATCACAATTTTCTGGGAAGTGACTATATTCCAGAAGACATGACACAATGAAAGTAATCTCCAGTGCAGTGTTTAATTCACCATTAAACAAAAAGATGCAATCTGGACTACTGGACAGACCCACTTTGATTATAACTAGTACAGAGACTTTTGTGATGCAAACCACAGAAGAGAACTCACGATGGGTCCTACTGAAGGAGGCAGTTTGATCGTACTCAGGATCACTGGGGTCTGCAGAAAACCCTGCCCGTGCAACAAAGACATGTGCATACAAACTGCCATTATGCTTCACCTCCTGCAGCCAGAGCTCATCACAGTCACTTTGATGTTGTCCATCAACGACAAGTTACAACTATCCCCACTCAAATGTTCAGGAAGGGTCCAAAATCAAGAGGTGAGTATGGCAATAAACCCATTCAAGTATTACTAACACTCAACCACAAATAATCCCATTGTCTCTCAAGTTAAGAAAACACAGAAAACCCTATCTAGAGGGTTTAGATTCTGATGTGTGATGTGTACCATCAAAACAAATCATCCTTAACCCTACACATGTCAAATACATTCCAAGACAGGAAAGTCTGTTCTTGGTATAATATGCTGCAGCAGAACTAGTCCAAGCAATCTTGCAGAAGACAAGAAGGATAGTAAATCTGTTGTGTCATAGGGGTAATAAAGCTCAGAATGTTCAGAATTGGAAACCTATGGTTGTGTGGTTGTGTGGTACCTCAGATGGATGGTACACAAAGTGTTTGTGGCGCACACTGTTGGGTGTCCAAACTGCGTAAGGAACATTTGTTTCATGCCAAACTAGTGCTGCCTCATTACCAAAGTCTGTGAATTTGGGAGCCTCTGAAATGTATAGCCATACATCCTGCCCACAATAATACACACCATGAATTCAAGGGTAGAATTGTGAATGCCTGCATCATCCTGAAGACAACTAGCAGAGACTTCAACACACTAATTCCATGTCTTTGGACAACATCACCTTGGGAAGATTCTACAGCTACAATCCCAACTTTGAAACAACATCGCAATCACAGGGAGACGCACCAGATCTTCTACAGCAAGTTTATAGTTGTAAAAGACAAAAAGCAGCTAAAGAAGTATCTTCTACTAGAGTATGATTTGTCTTCTGCTATTGATTGCAGAAAGGGGATCACATCGGGCAGCGCCATATTGACGATGGCACACTTGAGCTAAAATGATTGCCAATGGAGCGATCATTATAGTATCTACAGCACAACCGATAACTACCGCCACATCAAGCAGGAGAAAAACCCTAGAACATCAAGCCAGAAAGACAGCAGCCAGGAAAGGAAAGGGGGGAAAAAAAAGCACCAGATCCTCGCCCTTGCTAAACAAGTTGTTGGTAAGCAGAGCAGGATTGGTGACTTTCTTGCTCCCTCCAAAGATCTGCATGGCAAAGTACCAAAACAACCCCATACGCACAACCCCGAACAGAACTTGCCCTAACCCTTGCTGAGCCGGCTGCTGCTGAGCCGTCCCAGCAGCCACTTGCGTGCCTACTCCTCCTGCTGGTGGCGCCATCTCCGTAACTGTGTGTTTCTCTCTCTCTCTCTCTCTCTCTCTCTCTCTCTGTGCGCGACTCGCCGCTGCCTGCCTCTACGGTCTTCCTTCCGCGTGCAGAGAAGAAGAAACAGGAACCCTAAAAATGGCCCGTCATGGCCGGAGGTTTTTCCTGCAACAATGAGCGAGGGAAGAAGCAAGCTTTCGGGAAAGCACAAAACGCGAGCCAAAACACGAAGAAGAGCTGGCGGGAGAAGAGAGAGAGACAAACAGAGAGATCCCAAATGACGTCACTTTTTGACGTGTCGGATCTTCCTTGGTGGAACAATAAATATGACATCTCGGTGCAAATGCTGAAATGGCACGTCGAAAAGGTATGGACTGTAGACCCAGATACGACCTTTACGCTTTTCTAGTTTTGTTTGGGACGTGCAAATGGAACCAACCATGTGTGTGGTCCACTACAATCACATACCAAAAATGCAAACACAACCGGCCACCTCTTTTGGAAACCAAACCAAACCAGACCAAACCAAACCAAAACCAAAGTGGGCCCCCCCTGTTGTGGGGAACCCAAAGTAGGCCCCGCTTTTAGTTTGCCAATAATAGTAAAAACCCTAAAACCCTGACCTAATTTTTTCTTTTCTTTTTTCTTTTTTCTTTTTTTCTTTTTCTTTTTTTTGGAAACTTATCTTTTGCAAGTACATTGGAATAGGTACTACCTACATTCCTTTGGAATCAGAATCTTGTCCTTTTCCGCTCCCCAAGGTGACATATATTCGAATTCTGTCAGTTGTTTCTGTCCGGTAACCGGCTTGCGGTCTCCGGTTACCGGATATAACCACCTCGCCGCCCCGGCGGGCGAGGTCATATCCTTGTCTAACCCGCGGCCTCTCGCCGGTTACCTGGTCCATAAACAGCTGGCGTTGTCACCGGAGGACCTTCCATGTTTGGGTCCTTCCATGTTTTTTCTTTGGGGTATCCAGCAATCCGGCTCCTGCCCTGGGGCCTAGGCACCTCAAAACATGGAAGGGCGTCTAGGGCTATTCCTTAAGTCCATCAAAAGCAGTATACTTTACCCTAGGGTCAGTTTTGACATTAAAAAGTGGAAATCGAATTTTTCACCTTAAAATAGTGAAATGAATTTTCCTGAAAATATAAAGCTGAGGTGTGGAAAATCGTCATAATTATCATAGGCTACAAGCTGAATAATTTCACTCCTCATATAACAATATCATAGTAAATCATGGGGGGAAAAAAAAATCAAATATTAAAAAATAATTTCTTTTTTTTTTTTTAATTCGTCTTCTTAATATGGAAGCTGACCATAGGTTACAATAATAGCCTCTACACTATACTTTGGATGAAGTAGAGTCTTCAAATATTGTTTTGCCTAATAGCGTAACCTAGGGTCAGTTTCCACATTAACAAAATCGATTTATGTTTTTTCAAAAAAGGGAATTCATTTTTTAAATGTGAAATCATATAATTTTTCATCATCGACTATAATATTGTGATATGAGTAGTGAAATTATTCAAAGTGCAGCCTATGATAATTATGATGGTTTTCAACATGTCATGAACTTCATATTTTCACAAATTTTCATTTCACTATTTTGAGGATTATTTAATGATGAAACTGACCTTAGGGTAAGGCATACTATGCAATTGATATTTTCAGGTAATGAATCTCACCCAAGTACCAATATATTAACATTTATAATCAAAATTTACTACAGTACCATCCCACAAAATGACCCAACTTAACCCAAGGCATTGGAAGTCATTGCAATGTTTCAAGTGTTCATGGGTAAATCACATACCTTAGCCATGTTATATATCCAACAATAACTCCAATGATGATGATTCATCAGAAATAGTTTGGGTAAGAAAAATTTCATAGTTGTAATCTATTTTCACCCATAAGTTTTTTTTCCTCTAATAGTGGTATTTCCTCATCTAGGTGTTTGTATCCTATCTCACCTTTCATCAAATGTCACATTTCTATTCAAAATGATTTATTTCTTATGAGGATCATGTAGTCTATGCACTTTGGACTTATCATCATATCCCATAAACAAGCACTTATTTGTTTTATTATTCTTTTTCTTGTTTTGGGACATGTATCTATGGTAGACAACCAAAGTTGCGCAAGTGATTGACATGTGGCTTGTAGAAGTGTTATATCTTTGTTTTTGTTTTGGAGTGATGCTTTTGTTTTGTATGTGTAGGCCCTATGTTCACAAGATAATACAAGGTATTAATTGTTTTAGACCACAAAAATGATGGGATTCCACTTGAAAACACCATGTTCCTTGCCTTTTCAACTATGGTGCAATTACCCCTTTTTCCCACCCCATTCTCTTGTGGAGTCAAAACTTGGGTTAGTTGTCTTTTGATCCCATCAATTTGACAATAGTCGTTGAATGTTGTAAATGTGAATTCCCCTCCGCAATTTTTTTTTCTAGTGCTTCTATCTTTTGCCCAATTTCGCATTTCGCCAACTCTTTGAAAATCTTGAATTTAACAAAGGTTCCACTTTTGGCACACAAAAAATAAACCCAACCTTTGCAAGAGTTGTCATCAATGAACACCAAGAAATACTTTGATAAATCTAGAGCATATGGACCACCTATATTGGACCACCTAGATCAACATGAATAAGTTGTAGCACATTCTTTGAATGATTCTTGTTTGTAGGTGGAAAATTTTCACGATGATGTCTCCATGTTAAACATCTTTCACAAACTACTTTCAAAGATTCTATCTTTAGCATGCCAACAATTCTACCTTGTTTTGACAAATGTTTCAACCCTATAAGTAACAAAGGTGCCCATATCTCTTATGCCACAAGTGAATTTACATGTGTTTTGACCTTTTTATTACATAGTCTATACAAACCACTTATAAGATCTATGAATCTTGCAGTGATGATTTTTCTAATTCTCATGTTGTCGACAATCCAACATGACTACATTCCCCACCTACGCCAACTCTTAAGCGTAGACACAAGACTACACTTAAGAGTTGGCACATAGAGAACATTGGTCATGTTTATTTTTCCATCAAAATGGGCACTTCCCTTCTTAGTTACATTGTGAGGTTCTTCCCTAGCACAACTCACCTTGTCTCTCACTTTGGATTTTATATTGGTGAGATTTTGTGCAAAACCCGTCACATGATGGGATGCACCATTGTTTAAGTACCAATTTTGACTTGTACTTATACAATTGTCAAATTGTGCCAGGCACCAACGTCTACGACTTCTTCATTGTCAGAATATCTGGCCTCCTCAATTTGCCCCTCGTGCTCCTTGAGCAGCATTGTTTTCGCCATGTTGATATTGCACAATGAGTGCTTCTTCATCTTCAAGTTGCTGGTCCCTCCTCTTCATACAAAATGGCACTTAGTGATCAGCTTGGTGCTTGTCCTCTCAAAGATGGCATCACATCCATAGTGGATAGATTTTGAATAACATCCTCATAACTTTGAGGGAGTTTGTTCAGCAACAGGTTCACCAAGGTCCTCTCGGGTATTGGTTCTCTCAACATAGCCAAGAGGTTCTTGAGGTCTCTTGCCTTTGAAATGTATTCTTCAATGTCAGTGCCCTCCTTCATGTCAATGTTGTGCAATCGTTGTGCACAACAAGAAGTTGATTTGTGATGCATCTCCCGACTGAAATTGAAGCCTCAATGTTTGCCATGCCAAAGCCAAAGCCGGATCAATGAACTCTGCTGTTGTGTCCACCAAGTTATCTACTGACATAATCACTTTATTCTTCATGTCTCACAGCATCAACTCTGTCACCTAAACACCACCGACAATAGTAGGAAATGTAGTAGGTGTTACAACATTTTCAATGATAACCCAAAGGTTCTCTCGCTCCTCAAAATAGCTCTCATCTTGAGTAACCAAACATTGTAGTTTACGACTCCTTCTAGCTTGTTACTTTCTCCTTGAACAGAAATGTCCTTACTATTGACCTAACTAAAGTGGACAAACATGCACTTTGCACTTTGTCACAGCCTGATAATGTCTTTAGACAAATTTGGATTCTTGGTGTGGGCTTTTGCTGCTTAATACTGGTAGCTCAAGCCTGCTGGTTTCATGCATCCAGTTTGTATCGGAGCATGGGAATTTTACTCGAGCTTCCAAACATAAATTTTCAGAGCGGGTATATCATGTAGCAGATCTGCTCACAACTACATGTCATGCCACACATCATGCCACACTGGGCTTTTAACATTCTCTTGTACAAATTTTGCACAATGGACAGTGCTCCTGGGTCAAAGTGGAAATGAAAAGACATGTTAATCTATTTTTTCATATCCGTGTTGGTGGATAGGAAAAAGAGTGAGTAAAGGTGAGAGATAGTTATTAAGAAAGTTAATAGGAAAAGGAAGTAGTTATGAAGAAAGAAATGAAGTAGTTAGGCTTGAAAATGAGGTAGTTCTTTTTGAAATTGTGTTTGAAACGGTCCATGGATGATCATACGAAAGATTCTTTGCCACTGGAATTTTTTTCTCATGATACCTAGTGAGTATCACAATCGATTTTTTAATAAAAAGTCTCTATGGATCATTATATGGGATAACACCTTGGAACGTACATTCCCAGTGCAAGTTCCTTCCTCGGTTGCCATCTCAGTGGCCCTTGCTTTATGAGCTCCCCATCCTCAAGCATTATCTTACATATAAAACACTTACAGGCAGGAGTTCCATGTGGTAAACCACAAGGTCGGATAGTTGCACACATCCGTGGAATAGACAAACTCTGAATGAATTCAGGGGTGCCCAACATTTATTCTTTCATTGACCAATCAGAATACTCATTCTTAGCTATCCATGCAAGCCATGGGACAATACTACTAAACCAAAAAAGCCATTCCATTGGCATCTAGTGATGCAGTCAATTACATAGGTGCTGGAATCCTATATGCAATATTCACAATCCTAAACAACCTAAGTCATATAATCCATATAATCACAACTCACAAATCATCAGTACTTCTATTACAAATGGATTTATCCATTTTAAAACCCCCTCCCCAAAAAAAAGTGTTTGAAAACACTCCAATATTTGGTCAAACAATTGTTGAATAAATTCAATGTTGATATTTCAGATGGTGAAGAACCACCTGCATTTCAACATTTCATGAATATGCACAATTTGAAAAAACACAACAAACCTGAATGTATACCTGCATATGAAATTCATGACACCTCTACAATAAAGAATTTCTTACATCCTGACATCCAAGAATTTCTGCCCAAGATACCAAGTGCAAAAGACAATCTGTCTCTCCCATCCAGATTCAATTGTCCAATGCTTTGAATACGATTAGATGCAGTGGCCACAACAATAGCCATCTCATGTCAGTGAACAAAGTACCCATATTATTCATTCATCATTATCTCTACCTTTCCAAATAGTCACCATACTTCTAAGCTCCCAATTACAACAAATATTGTTGCATTTCTGTCCACCACTCTCAAGTGGGACACTTATACAAGACCACACCTGGATGCACTAAGCACCCAACTTAATAATGTGTTGCTCAAGCCTCGCAGAGACTTTCCTTCCCCACATCACACCAAGCTCTGCCAAAGTCACCTCTCTACCTTCTACTTTTAAACTAAACTGCTGAAATGAGGCCATATAACAAATACTAGACTCATAAAAAATTTGTAGTGCCTGACATACAACCTGGTACACTGCACTAGAAGAGTGGGGGAAGTTGCTGAAGTGCACATACACAGCCTCTCTCCCCCAAATGGCCCATTGCTTGTCAATCTGTTCATCTTCCGTTGGGAGTCAGCAAGGCATAACCACTCACACCTTGCTGCATTCCCAAGCTGCAAATTTCACAGCATAAACACTACTCATTTCTGACTATTTCCGACAGACTGATTCAAATAATGTGATTAATTCCAGGAATGGTTTTCGCTCAGAGTGAGGTGCTGGGAGTGAGGGGTATCAACCAGCATGCACACAAAACTGTCTCAATTGATGGGTGCTGCCTCTGAAGCAGGGATATCACGCTCCCCCTCTCCTTGCTTCTCTGTGGAGCCATCCGCATTGGTTGTTGAAGCAACAGGGGCAGGTGCAACAGCAGCCACTGCCTGCCCATCAACAACAGGCACATACCGTCCTTCAATGAAGCCTTGCTCATTGAGAACACTCACAAAACGGTAAGTCACCTGCACCCAGGAACCCAAATTTTCTCCATCATTCCACAGCACAATAATACAGTGCAAGATTTAGGAAAACAAATTTTGTTTGTTGCCTGATTGCACTCTGTACAATGGTGAGGTCTAAAAGAGCACCTTTCCAATATACCAAATCACACATCAGTTAGTTTCAAGCTTTCACTGATCAAGTGATCAGAGCAGATATGGTTATTGAGTCCCACATTTTTTCCCTCATATAACTTATAACTCATGTGCTTGATGACAATGCACAACTCTAAACATCGCAACCTTGACAAAGACACTCAGTGAGAAAGAAATTACCTCCTTCCTTGCCTTTGATTGCCCCAGGACAGCAGCAGAGATGGCAGATAGTTTGCCTTCCAGAAGCTTGCCCTTCAAATCTTTCTGGACTAGAGGTGTAAATTGGGCATCTAATGACCGTGCTGCACCTAACCATGCCAATACAATAACCAAGAGAATTGCCCCTAAATAAGGTGTAGAGGCTGCCAATGATCCAAATCCCAGGATGAGAAACTGCTGGATAAGAGCACCTCCTGACTTGCCAAGTGGGTTGCACACCACATCAATGGCAGCCTTCCCTTTCACCTGCATAAAATCACCAATAAAGCAATCATGATTAGATACAGCTTCTGACTGCTTCTCCATAAAAAGCCTAAATTTCTTGTCCACTCCCAACACATGATTGCTCTTGTTATGCCACTGGTTGTGCACCAACTAATCCAGAGATAACTCAAGAACATCATTTAAAAATGAATGGCATGTCGGTAACACCACTTGCTACCTTAAGATTCAAGGGAAACACCATCAAAACCCTAGAATGTTTCTCAAATATTTGATCCTTCATACCAGACAAGGTACATTGCAGATCTTGACCATTCTGAGTCGCAGAATGTTAGCTCAACTACATACCTTGGTGTCCTCATCCAAGGGGATATAGGCCATCTCCTTGCATGGGTCAAACAGGCTGTATTTGGCACTCTTGCTGAAGATATTCTGAAGGGCTCCAACATACACTGCTGCTAGCAATGGAGTCAGTCCAATGCCTGCAAGTGCAGGAGTGAGAGGAGTACTGAAGAGAACCAGTCCAAAAAAGGCAACCCCTGTAATTAGCAACACCGTTGGTGTGATGGCTGCAGCCACACCCCATCCATACTTCCTGAAAATGAAACGGCTCAGTAACATCATTATAAATGTTGCCACTCCCGTGTATGTTGAAAAGTCACCCATGAATGAAGAATATTCATTGGGGCTCGGGAACTGCACCAACACAGAGACCAGACTTCATTGTGTCAGTTCATGCATGAGCAGGTTCTAGGGGGGTGATGCACAGACAACCAAGATGCACCCACTCAAGTTGATGACTTTGCTTTGGTGAGAAGGCTGCGACTGCCACATTTTCATCATGACAAGCATGCACATGATTCAGCCTAAAAAAGTAATCATAAGTTCCAGGATAAAGGTTCATCCTCATGCTCTGACACATGATCAAAAAAGGGATATGCAGTATATAATGCAGCAACATAGCACAACCCTTGAGACCTCAAATGATTCTTATCAACAATACACAACTCAATTCACATACTGGTGGCTTCAAGACTGAAGCATAGCTGGTCAACATACGTGAAGCACATCAAAGGCTCTTTCTTTGCCTTTGTTATCAAAATCTAAACTTGATGTGTTTCACAATTTATGCCAGTCCAACACAGGACAAAACCTCCCCACAAAATGTGCACCACACCTGGAGAAGACTAAGGGACTCCTGATAGTGGTAGGTAAGCGCTCACCTGCAATTTGAGCTTTGATTTCCAGGTGACCTCCACCAGATTGATACTGATTCCATATGCAACAACCAGAGTAGCAAGGTCCCGAATATACCGCGAGTTTAGCAAAAACTTAGCACTTTCCACCATACCCAACTTAGGCTTGGTTTTCTACACATGCATACATATACCAACAAGGTCTTGATTATCCAGTGGACAACAAGATATTCCACAAAATGACTCCACCTTGATATCCCCATAATAATTCAAGATTATAAGCTGCATAGCATAAACTCTGCATAAATTTTCTCCCATGCATTGATCTATAACAACCTACAAAAGCTTCAGGCTTCAGTATTCACATCCATATGAAATGAATTAAGACAGTGCATCATATAGCAGGATGAAATGAATATGGACACAGTGCAGTTCAGCTGTTGGAGTTCCTGTGCCAAGCTCTTGCAATTTTCACACAATGGAGTTTCTTCAGAGGAGCAGGACCTCTAAAATTAAAATTCTAATTCTGGATCAGACGCATGTGATATCTCCAAAAGTAAAGAGAAGAAACACAAACCTTCTTCCGGATCTCTGCCTTGGGAAGTGATGGATCATTCACCACATATTTGTTGACCCACCAGTAAATACCCACAATTGCAAAGCCAAGAATTACAACAAGCCCCATCATACCCTTGAGTGAGTAACCCCACCCATCAACCCCAGGTGGCAACTGTGTGCGCAACTTTGAGAAGTACTTGACTGTGCGGCCTGAAAACACAAGAGCTACATTGGCCCCTAGGCCAAACAAAGGGTAGAACTGCTTGGCTTCATCGACAGTTGTAATCTGCCACACACACACACCCCAGCCTTGGTAAGCTGATTAAGCCTCTATCATCTCCAGCAACCTGTTACATGGTTGTGATCTTTCTCTTGGAAAATCATAATTACTGAACCCTAACAAGAAACCTGCAGAAATCTGCTGAATTCTGCAAAATTCCTTGCTGATACTACAAAAGCTTAGGTCATGACTGAAAGAGGTCACAGCATGCTCAATGGAACATACTTTACATAAACTCCAAACACAAAATAGGCAAGCTCCTGACAATGCATCAATTCCACCACAGCAAAGACCCTCATTCTTTCAATGTATCCATTCTAACCTACGCGACCATGAAGTTTGGGATTGCATTGTGAATAGCACAATGGCACTTTTGCCTCCTGGATTGTTGCAAAACTTAAAACTGAATAACTTTGTAGACATTCCCACACAATCAACCAATATGTCCACAACTGAAAGTGCAACATTCGGAACGACTCAACTTCATGTCAGCATTCACAATGCAGTCTACACAGCAAGTATTACATTAGTAAGGCTTGTGAATGTCCAAGATGACCAGTAGATGGAATGGGAGGAAGAGTACACACCTGATTAGCAAAGCCCCAGAAAAGTACTGAAACCACTACACTGCCCCACAGCTCAGCCATGACATAGAAGAGCACGAACGTCCAATTGCGAACAATAGCAATAGGTCCCAAGAATCTTGTGCCCAGTTTCTGTACTAGAAAATCTGCGAATGCAGTGGGATGCAAGATGTCCACCAATGGGTACATGAAAAAGGCGAAGGTCCCAAAAAACGCGATGAAAGGGAAAATGCAGGAGTAGAAAAGCTGCTCCTTGGAGAGAACATTGGAGAGCTTGGTGTAGATTACCATGAACCCAATGGCCATGGGCAAGTTCACCCATGTCTTGAGAAAAGGAATGATCTCAGCACTGCTGCCTTTGGCAGTCACCACCAGCACATCCTTAGTGTCCCGTAAGATGGTGTAATTGAACAGAATGCAGAAAAACATCAACCCTAATGGCAGCACCTTCTTGATAGTAGTAGTCTCCACACCGAAAAACTTCCTGGGAGCAACAGTGCTCGCATTCTGACTGGGAAAAGCTCCGCCTTCTGCTGCTGCTGCCGCCGCCTGTGCACGAACATTAAACCCAATTCCCAATCCAAGAGGAATTTCCCCACCAATGCGACGCCCAGTTCGCCGTATTCTCAAACCATTACTAGCGAACACTTCCTTACTCACCGCGGCTGCTTCTCTGAAGCCACCTCCACGCAAATCCCGTAAATCCTCCGCCTGCATACTCCTCATCATCATCATTCTCTCCCCGATTCCAACCCCACATATGGCACCATGACTTCTGCTAGATCGCGTAGCTGCCATCCCCGGCATCATCGCCGCCGCACATGACACCCGCGCCGACAATCCAGATTCCGTTCGTCTCTGCATCCGCGCAACATTGTTACCACTGGCTACCCACGCGGGCGCTGCTGCATAGAGCGCCTGCATGGTGAGCTACAAAAATTCTCCTCCACACCGCGGCAGCAAGCCCACACACACACACCAGCGCTGGCACAATTGGAAAAAAAAAATACAAAAAATACAAAAAGAGGCGACCAAGCAGACGAAAACAAACCGGGAGGTAGAGAAGAAGAAGGAAAAAAGAAAACTCCAAAGACAAAAAAGATTGCGAGAAGAAGAAAGGAGTGAGAGAGATCTCTTGCGAGAGGGGAAGAGGGGAGGAGAGGAGAGGAGAGGAGGAAGGAAGCAGGAGAAGGGGAGTGGGATCGAGCGCTGGAATGGAGGGCTAAAGGACAATTCCGCCGCACTTTTCCTTACATCTTTACCGTCCATTCCCTATCTCCGTATCCAACAGTCAACTCCACCCCCTGCACCCCTCCCACCAGTCGGCGTTTTTTTTTTTTTTTTTTTTTTTTTTTTTTTTTTTTTTTTTTTTTTTTTTTTTTTTTGGGGGGGGGGTGCGAAATTTCGCCAAAATGTGCCACAATTTTATTTTTCTTAAGGGAATAAAATATTATGTCTTAATATTCCCGTTTTTTAAGGAAGAATATTGCCAATTCTCGAAAACAAATAAACTTGATATTTTTTTCTTTTTTCTTTTTTTTCTTTTTTTTTCTTTTTTCCTTTTTTTTTTTGGGGGGTCATCTTTCGGACTATGATTTTAAAAGTTTGGTAGTATTTTAGGATGCTAGCCAATGACATAACGTCAGAAAATTGAAAAAAATATATCATTGCCAAAAAGGGTGGTTTTTTTTTTTCTTTTTTTTTAATTTTTTCATATCGAGAATTTCTTTGGTGAAATTTTTAATTAATCAAATTTACTCTAGAAAACTGTTTTTTTCCCCAAAATAATTTCAATAGAATTAGAAATTTTAGTCAAATTTACAAAGAAAAAATGAAATTAAGACTTTTATAATTTTTCAAAAAAAAAACTCAAGAAATTTTGCAAAAATAGGAAGATAAATAAATTTGTGACACCAAAAAAAAATTAAAACTAAAATTAAAACTAAAACTAAAAAAATCTATGCTTGTCTTTGGTTAAAATTGATGTATAGAAATTGAAGGAGTTACCAACCACAAGTGCATGTCAAGAATATTGGCATGTCACTAGAGTGGTGCCTATGTAGGTAGGTAGGTAAGTAATAATAGCTTTACTAAAAGGGTGGATTCCCAAAGACATTCTCACTTCAAGCCTTATCAAGTTGCCATCACAAACATTTAGCTACACATCTAAACCTTATACATTATAAGGCACTCAAAGAAATTTCATAGTTTATTTGTGAAGGGCACACATGATTGCAATTGGTGAATATTTCTCGTAGAAAAGAGAATGGATCTTTTAAAAGAGTAGGTATGAACTTACACCTATTTGTTACGAGTGAATGAATCCCTTTTTTTTTCTAATGGGTCATGATTTTTCTACTAGTTTATTATCAAAATGACCTTGACAAATGTGCATAATATATTTTCAATGCATCATCCAAGGCACAATTGTTTCACTAGCTTGGAGCAAGGGATTTCCTATAACAAAAAACAAGAGAAATTTTCATAACATAATATGGGTTGTCATCCTTGTGTAAGGAAAGTTTGTGTAAGTGCATTTAAGCCCTTGACTCTTATGCAAAGAAAGCACTAACACATATATAACTCACTTTGAAATCAATATTTCCCACATTCTGAATCCAAATCTTACCAAATTAATTCCATTGAATCCTGTTCATCAAGATCTTTCGAACAACACCAAAGGCACATTCCAATTCCTCTGAAATTTTCAGCTATGATTTAATTTAATTTTCAGTGAAAAAATCATTCAATATTCAAGAACTTTTGCACTGCAAGTCCAAACGCCATGGAACCAAGCCCATGCACCCCTCCTCGTCGAGAGCTTTCCAAAGACACCAAGAACATGATATGAAGCATCCCAGTTCAGTGGATCTCATAACTACAAAACAAACTACCTTCCTTCATAGATAGATGTTTTCATGGGCAAATTCCCAAAATAGACTTAATTACCAAGGCCTTTTTTTTTAATGGGGATGGTTGGGAGGGGGAGGGGAAAGGAATGCCACAACCCTGGAGCTTTATGCCATACTTGTTGAGCATTCATGGTTTTGTTGATAGGAAGAGATTTTGTTCAGTATTTCTTTGTTGCCTTCTATTTATGAAATTTTAGTTTTTTAAGGGAAGACCAATACTTGAAAGTCACATCATGTGAATATTATAAGTAGCTCAAAATGCAAATGTGTATATAACTTGAATGAAACACATCAATAATTGTGGAATTTTTATTGAATGATAAGTTTACAACTACATTTTGTATCTTAATTGGTTTGGGTGTCCTTTTCCAAGTTTTTTCCAAGGTGGGACAAGTGATGATGTAACCTTGTAAAACTTTATTTATAAAGACACCAAAGATTTGGAAAATGTACAAAGGAATAAGAAAAAGGAAATAAAAGAATTTATAAGACATCATGTTAACTCGAATTAAATGTCAAAATCTTTCCATGTCAAAAATCGACCCCATGTAGTAGATTGGCAGCATTTCATGTCAAAAATTGACCACATGTAATAGGTCGGTCATGGTGATGGTAACTATGTCCTAAAAGGGTGGAAGTCAAAAAGTAACTTATAGGCCTACAATTGCCACTTGACTTAAGATGGAGGATGCTTGCATTTTTTGCAATGTTGAAATTTTTTGATGAAAAAAAATAACCAAAACATAAAGAAGAAGGCCTTCTAACCTTTTCAAGCTCTAAATGGCATTGGCAAAATCATGTAAAAACACATCAGCTTGTTTATGTAGACATCCAAATGCTTCAATTGTTAAAACGACGAACTAATCAATGGGGTGTTGATCGTGATAGATCCTTTCTTTAGCTTGAGCTGCTGCATTGAAAGCATCAAACCCTTGAGTTGTGCAAATTGAGGAAATAAATCTATTTGTGTTGGGTCAACAATGATAACACCGGCCAACATGCAAATGCCATCTTTGGTGAACACAATGTCAACTCATCAACAAAAAGAATTGAATGTGGTTGAACGAAGCACATATAATTGCTTTCATCTCATGTGAAAGCCAACATTTCACACAATGGCAAAAAGGTATTGTGAATTGCATCATGGGTTCCTATGTGTTCATTCCCATGAATGCAACATAAGAAGTGGATACCCATAAGGTCGATGGGATGTGTGCACATGCATCGAAAGATACTTGCAATTGAGGGGTCGGGTAACCATTTACTTGTTCCAATTTTGGGTGTGGTTTATTTCACTTGTAATGTGAGTCCATGGTGGAAAATAGGTTTGATTTGTGAATCAACAATGAAAAAAATTCTATAACATACCCTAATAGAATTTTAGTTTCCTTAGGTTTACCTTATGTTTAGCCTTTGCTAGCCTGGATTTTGATTTTAATTAACCTTGGTTAAACTATGTTTAACTTTAGTTAACTTAAATTAAACCTATGTTAGCTTTGGTTTAAACTACATTTAGTTGAGGTTTAACTTAGGTGTTGCCTTGGTTAACTTAGCCTTGGCATGGGTTTAACATAGGATTAGCCCTAATTAGCCTATGTTTATCCTTGGTTAAACTAGGCGTAGCCTTTAATTAACCTTAGTTCACGAATAAAGGTATAACATTGGTTAGCATAAATTTACCCCAAGTTTAGCCTTAGTTAACCTATGTTTGACTTTGGTTAATCTAAGTTAAGTTTAGTTTTAATCAATGTTCAATTGTGCCATCATATGGTTCATGTTCTCATAAGCCATCAACATTTTTTTTCTTAAACATGTCTTTGCATTTTTTGTATTGAGAAAGGATTCCATATTGATGTAACTCAAAATCTGTTGTGGGAAGAACATAAACTAATAACACATTTCCTTGTTTTGTTGTGTGTATGAAACCCTTTACCCTCACCAACAACTTGGAACATTTGGATTTTCATTTACCACCAAGGTCCTTATTATGTTTGATATTTTACATTTGTGTTGATTTTCATGTTGGTCTTCAAGTGCACAACATACATAATCATGGTTTGCTTAACATGCTTGTGTTGAGGGTTTCACATTCTATGACCTCTTAATGTTTTGTTTCAAAGTGAATTTTTTGTTAGCTAATCCACTAGTGGATTATGTAAAATGAACTAGGATAAAATAATGATGATAGTTTTTCAAATATGAAATGATATTGAAAAAAAAATTGCTAGTGTGTAAATCAACATTTAACTTCAAATGTTTTGGTTTCATGTGTTACAAGTCTTAAGGAAAAACTACAACTATTGATAACTTTAATTGGTGCTATTGTGTTCTTTTTCACCAAAGCGAACTTATGTTGTTACACTATTTCCTTGTTAATGAAACGTGCAAAATCATTGGAATAAATAAATGTTTAATTTCCATTGCCATAAACTTGTTGCATTTGATAATGATTAGTGACAAAAAAATAGTGTTGGATCCATAAATAAGTTAGGACCATTTTCATCATATGATGCATTAAGGACCAATGTTACAATCCTTACTAAAATTAGATGTCATTGTTTCCTAATCCTTTAGGTTTTGAGTTGGTATTAAAAGTGGTACATTTTTTTGTTGACCACACTTCTTTGAACATTTTCAAACAACATGATTTGGTTTTTTATAATACAAATAAAAACTATGTGCACATGTCATCATTAATTTTCTTATTCCATGAAGGGCTTAAATCAAGTTTTTATAAATTTGCATGGGATCACCCTTTACTGAAATTGCTAGTGGTTGAGGTGACATAGAAGGTAAAAAATGCCTTTAGTTATGTGATGATTCCCAATGTTTCTTTTGTGGACATTCAAAAAACATGTTATTGCATCAAACAACTTGTGCAATGGCTTGATTTAACTTTGAAGGATTTGGCATGGTGAACAATAAAATTTTCATGTTGCTACGTAATCCAAATTGAAATTAATTCATGAGTGTGGTTTCTTCCCATGAGATGTTATAAAATGAATTTTCTAAATTTTAATGCATAAATTATGGTTGGATGTGATCCATGGAAAATATATCACAACTTGTTAATGAATGCATGTGTTCAAATTTTGGAAAATGACATTGAGTTCCTTTAAGAATGTTGCAGTGTTGTTGAATAAGGGTGTCTAGTGTTCCAACAAAAGTGCAAATTAAACAAGGGTCATGCTTAATAATAAAAGTCAATGATTCCAACTTGGGCAAGGCCACTTAGATAATGATGAAGATAAGTTGCAAGAAACATGAAAATTAATGAAAGGAACATGAAATGTGCCAAGTCTAGGTTCAAATCAAACTTTATTATGATTTTGGAACTTAACATTTTGCATTATAGTTGAAGGAACATCAATAATTGATTTTGAAATTAATTTTTGCACTACAAAAAGAAGAAAATGCAATATACTTATATGCTAATTATTTTAAAGATTATTTGAAATATGTGTTTCATATTCCAAATTTGGTTATTTAGTCAATTCATGTATAAAGATTCCAAATTAAGGGTGAAACCAATCATCATTGGTTACAATTAGTTCAAATGTCAAAGAATTTAAAAAGAGGTCTGCAATGAAAGGTTATTATATAGGAAAATTGGTTGGTGTTGTTATAAGGATTTCTAAGAATGTCACCATTGTAATCATGAAGAAGATTTGTGAAATACATGAAACATGTTCTAATGAATGATGTAACAATTATGTCAATTGATAAAACTTATCAATGACATGAATTTGTATGCAAATCATATCATAAGTTTTGGTGATGGGTGTGTATGTGGTAAACATCATTCTAACCCATTTTACAAATATGTATGTTTTCAAATACAAATTTTTAAAAAATGAACTTGGAAATGAAAAGTATATAAAATTCTGATTTAAGGTTTAGGTTGGTCACAATTCATCACAAAAAGGATGGTAATACTAAAAACAACAAACTAAAATCACACATTCAAGAGTTAGGACACAAAACTTGAAAGAAATGTGGTAAGCTTAAAATTACAATTAATATATGCAAGTGTAAAGAGGAGTTCTTATTGATTTGTTGGTGCAACATTTGTTGTAGACTCTAAAGTGCACACTTGTCCTTCAAGTTTGACTTTTACAACATGTTGTAAAATACATACAACATACACACACACACACACACACAAAATTGTGGTTCCAAGGTTTGCAACTCTTAAGTCCTGACTTTTAACTCATAGAAGTTGTTGAATTTGAAGCTTGCACCCAACTCTTGAAGGCCAAGGTGCATTGAATGATTAACATTTACATTTTGATTTCACAAATTCATAAACAATTTTTTCTACAAATGGCATGAACATAATTCATACTTGGGTCTTACAAGTTGTCATTAATGAATCATCATATAATGCAATCTAAATTTTTGGTTGTTGTGCTACCACAATACTTTGTCATTAAGTTCTTAACTTCTAACATGTTTGTGATTTTGCATTTTGCAATCTACATTGTGAAGAGTTTCAACTTTTTTGTGTCCACTTTCTAACTTCTAAGCATACAAACTCTAGTAAATCAAAAGAAATATAAAAGCTCGTTATATAGTGGAGGGTTTGATTAGATTCAAACAATCCAAATCAAGTTGATGCTTCTTGTAAATCTAAATGATAATGACAATGTTATTGGGAATTGATGGTGAAATAACAAAATAACAACACCACACCAATGATCTTTGGGAACTTTAAGGTCCCATCATGTTCCTTTAGGTAGGTTGTTAGCTTACCATTTTTCCACTCGTGACAAACTCAAGCCGTTAAATTTAATCATGATGTTGCAAGGCCATCTGAAAAAAAAATTAAAATTTCGAAATTTCATTAAAAAAAACCATGTATAAAAATGTGTCGTGAATTCACTTGCTATGATGATTGTTAATCAAATTGTTGTGGGAAGTCATGTGTATAATAGATAAGACCAAAGTTTGTGCAGGCACGGACTTGGAAAAGTGACAGTGTGATGTTATTACCTAACCCAAAACCTTAAACCCCATTATGTGTTAAACAATGAAGTAGATTTCCCATTTTCAAAGGTATTTGGGGATTGCTTTAAACTTGGTAATTTGAAAAGGGTCAAATGCACTTTGACAAAAGTATTTACGAAAACCATGACATTGATGGAAACACCATTACAATGTGCATGGTGTGCTTCATTGAAATAATTTACCAAATCCATTATGTATGAACCTCTTGGAATGGGCTTGCAATTCCACACAAGAAAATATCAAGCCTAGTAGAGCCAGATGCCATTCTAACAAGTGGTAATAGGTTATACATGGCATGTTTCAAAGTGAAATTTTCCCCATTGTTGATTCAAATTAACAAATTATTCCCCATCATTGTTGATTCAAGTCACAAGTGGAATTGGTAGAAGCACATGTCTCACTTAAAAAATAATATTAATGCATTCCATGTAGGAATGTGCTAGGTTCATAATTAATCTATTAGGTGTTAATGGAACTAAAACTAGGTTAACCAAGGTTAAACCTATGGTCAAACTAGGGTAACTATGTTAAGCTTGAGTAAATCTTAGGATAACCAAGGTTGAATTTAAGTTAAACTTAGGTTCAACCAAAGTTGATTAAAGTTAAACTAGGTTGAACCTAAATTAACCAAGGTTAAACCTAAGTTTAACTTAGGTTAACCAAGGTAAAACTTAGGCAATACCTAAACAAAACCTAAGTTAACCTAAATTCAATCAAACTAACTTAGGTTAACACAAGGCTACCAAAATGAACCTAAGTTTATTTACTAAACCTAGGTTGGCTTATAATTTTTTTGCATTATACATGATAACATTGGCCTACCCTAAAGTAATCGAGGATTGCTTAAATTATGACATAAATCACTTCTTTGGAAATGGCTTATAATCATGTAGTCACAATTGTAATCATATAATTGTATTAATGATTATAGTCATATGTATGCCAATGACAAGTGTTCACATCTAATTACATGATTAAGTTTGAAAACTAATCATAGATTATTATTCATGAAAACCATGTTTTGACATAATGTTTTAAATAAGATCCTCAACCCCATTTGGAGCCATAACTACAACTTATCACAAGATGAACTTGTTAGGTTTAACCTTTAGGATAAACCTAATGTAAACTTATATGTTCATCCTACATTTAACTTAGGTTTAGTTTAATTTGAACTAGTTTAACCTAAGTAGCCTAATTTAATATAAGTAATTTAATCCAAATAGCCTCATTTAGTATAAATATATTTGATTAACTTAATTTAATTCAATTAGTACTTTGAGCCAAATTTAAAATAATTTTCCTGGGTTTGGCCTAAATAAATTAATTTCATAGAACTTAATTTAATTTAGGTTATTTCAGCCTAATTTCATTTAAATAATATAAATTTGCCCTAATTTTGTTGAGTAGCCTAGTCCAACCAAGTTTAATTTAAGTAAACCAAATTAGCCTATTTTAATTGAATTATGTTAAATTTAACCAAGTTTAGCCAAGTATAATCAATTTTAACATACTTTAATTAAATTATTTAATTATGTTAAGTTTGGACAAATTAAGCCTAATTTATTTTAGGTGAATTAATTAGCTACTTTTAGCCAAATATAGATTATTTTAAACAAAACATCTTAGTTTTGTCAAACTAAGCCAAGTTTGATCGAAGTAACTTACATTAATTTAATTGAACTAATTTAACCTAAGTATTAACATTTAACGAAATTTAACCTAAATTATTTATTTTATCCAACTATAGCAAAGTTTAACATAAATAATCTAGTTTTGCCAATTTTTGCCAATATTTTCCAATATTACTTTAAATAACATACTTTAATTATGTCTAGCCATTTTTAATCAATTTTAACATACATGACATATTTTCATCAAATTTAACCAACTTGAGTCAAATCCAACTTAAATAACCTATTTTAGTCAAGTTTGACCAAATTTAGTTTAATTTAACAAAGTTTAAGATAAATAACCTAATTTAATCAATTTTTAGTCAATTTTAGCCAAGTTTTGCCAAGTCTAACCTAAATAACATATTTTAATCAAATTTAACCAAATTTAATGTAAATAACATACTTTAACTTTAACCAAATTTATCACGTAATTAATCAAATTTAACCTAAATGACCAAATTTCACCAAGTTTTCCAAGTTTAACCTAAATAACATAGTTCAATCAAATTTTTACCAAATTTAATTTAGTTTAACCAAATTGAGCCTAGTATAAGTTAGTATAACCAATTTTAGTCAAGTTTAACTTGAATAATATACTTTAGTCAAGTTTAACCTAATATAGCCTAAATAGCCAAGTTTAATTTAAGTAACCTACTTTAGTGAAATTTAACTTGGCCTATCATAATTTAATATATTATAACCTATTTTAACCTAGGCAACTTAAATAACTTAATTTATCCTAAATAACCTTAAGTTAGTTGACTAGGTTACCTAAATTTAGCTTAGGAATACCTATATTCATTCAAAATAGTTTATGGAAGACTCGGCTAGATTTTTGGGTAGCCTAGGTTAGTTTGGGTTGAAAAACTTCACTTTTTATATCTTTGTGATAAGTTTGTTATGAAAAAAAATTGGTGGTGTAATGGTAAAAGTTATAGTCTTTCAAAGTGAAGGTGAAGGGTTTAAATCCTCTTGCTTTCATCTTATATATTACTTAGTTTCCTAGAAATAGGTGGTTAACTTAACCTATTTTTTTTTTAGACTAGGTTATGTCACTTAACTTAATCCCCCTAGGCTTGAGCATGCATGCTAGGTCATTTAGCCTAGAACGCTTAGCATAAACCACTTAGGTTAAGTCCCAAATAATCATATTGATTAGGAGTTGATTGCCGCATGGCATCATATAATTGGGCATGAAAAAATCTTAGTCTAAATTGTCACATGCCAACTCATAAGTCGTTAATAAAATCTTGAATTCATATTAAGCTACCATGTGGTAACACAATGTTATTAAAATATATATAATTATTGGAAAACATAATCGCAAATGATATTTGGTTAAATTTTGAAGGATGTTTGATAGAAAAGGAAAAAAAATTGAATTTTATGATTCACCAAGAAAGGCATCAACACTTTTGGAATGAATTAACTTCTCCCGACCAGATTTATAGTTGGGCAAAAAAAACTCTACCTAATGGAGAAATAGTTGGACAAATGACCAAGCCTTATACTTTACATTATAAAACACACAAGCTCAGAAAAGATGGATTGTTCTACAAAAGAATTTTCGGACCCATCAAAAGTGAGATTTGTGCATGTGGAAACTATCAAAGATTTGAAAATAAAAGGAATATTCTATATTTTGTGAATAATGCGGGGTTGAATTTATTGATTCTTGAGTTCAAAAATATCAAATGGGATATATCCAATTGGCTTGCCCGATGACTCATGTTTGGTACTTAAGACATTCCCAGTTATATTGCGAATATTTTAACCAAGCCTATTAAAGAATTGGAAAATATAGTATATTCCAATGCGTGACTTGATTATCAATTTTCATTACACAGATTCGATCAGAAACTGTCACCCTATCCATAATTTGTTAGGAGAGGATGCATTTAATTTTGACATGTTTCTTAGGGGAATAGCATGAAATTAAAAATGAAAATAATTTATTCGCTACTAAGAGTACTTTATCTAGGGTTTATGCATATGTATATATATATATATCATTACTTGGGTTTCGTAAAGAAATAAAATTTTGATTACATTTTTTTCTTTATTCAAATTTGAAAAAGAATAATGGCCATTGGGGTCTATCCATCACATATATACTCCAAGTAGTATTGCAACCATCAGAATGGAACAAAAACCTAAAGGATATTCAAGATAAATGGGATACGAATAAGAAAAATCCTTACCAATTCCGAAAATGTTTTTGGAGATATTCCCATAAATCATTTGAAAGAAATAAGACTATTCGATAGTGCATAGATTTATTAAATCAAAGAAGTTTGAATTTTTTTAATAGATTCCAACTCGAGTAATGATTAGCTATTTGATTGACCTTCCCAACATGAACATGTAATTACAAAAATGGAATATTCATTCATATATAAAACATGAATAAATACTAGTGAGTCGTATAATTATGAATAAATCAAATGATTCAATATAGCTATTTGAGCCATATGAAAAAAAACTTTCACGTCTGATCTTAAAGGGGGGGGAGGGGGGGGATCTAAAAAGAACCTATCCCAATTTTTTTCTTACTATATCTATCTCAAATAGACTCGTTCCGTTAAAATTACGAGGTTTATTCAAATATGAGGACCAATCTTGGAGAGAGATTTTCCTTTGTTTCTTTTCTCCACGTGGATTTGAAGCTTTTCAAAATAGAAAAATAACAATTGGAGGAAATGTTATTTAAAAAAAAAAACTAATTTAGATCTACAAACTATTATGAATTACGCATATACAGAATGGATAAAATTAGCAGAACAAGAATCTATAGGAAATTAATGGGAAGATCAAAAAATTAAAAAAGAAATACCTTTTAGTTAAACATATAAAATTGATTAAACAATTCCTTCGAACAAATATAAAATTGGAATGGATGGTTCTATCGATACTACCAGTTCTACCCCCTTAATTGAAACTTATGATTGAATTAAATGAAGGTGAACAATTATTTCATATCTAAGTGAACTTTATTGAAAAGTTATTTATCGAAACAATACTCTTATCGATTTTTTAGGTATAAGTGGTTCCACCCCAGGGGGCTTAGTTGTTTGCCAAACCAGATTGGTTCAAAAAGGTGTAGATGCACTTACTGATAATGGCATTGGTGGGCAACTTATGAGAGATAGCCATAATAGACCCTACAAATCTTTTTATGATGTTATTGAAGGAAAAGAAGGAAGATTTCGTGAAATTCTACTTAGGAAACAAATCCATTATTTGGGTCGTTCCGTTATTGTGGTGGGGCTTTCTCTCCCACTGCATCAATGTGGATTACCCCAAGAAATGGCAATAGAGTTTTTTCAAGCATTTGTTATTCGAAGTTTAATTGGGCGGCGCTTCGTTCCCAACCTTAGAGTAGCTAAAAGTATAATTCAAAATAAGGAATCAATTGTATGGAAAATACTTCAAGAAGTTATGCGGGGGCATCCTAAACTACAAAATCGGGCACCCACTCTACAAAGATTGGGCATACATGCATTTCAACCCATTTTAATAAGAGGGCATGCCATTTGTCTCCATCCATTACTTTGTGTAGGATTTAATGCAGATATTGATGGGGATCAAATGGCTATCCATATACCTCTATCTTTGGAAGTTTAACCGGAAGCTCATTTACTTATGCTTTCTTGTACGAATTTTTAATCTCCTACGACGGGAGATCCTATCTCTATACCAAATCGAGATATGTTTCTTGGACTTTATATACTAACGATCAAAAATCACCAAGGCATTTATGGAAATTGGGAGAATCTTTTGAAATATGGTTGTAGTTATATAAGTAGGTTTTGTCGAAAAAAATCATTATTTTTATGGTTATGATAATGTGGTTGGAGTTTAGAAGCAGAAAAGGATAAGCTTGCATAGTCTGTTATGACTCTGATGGGAACAAATTTGTGAGTAATTACTTCGAGAAATTGTGAAAAGCCCATTGAGGTTCAATACAACCCTTTAGGCACTTCTTTTCAAATTTATCAACATTATCAACTTGGAAAAAATAAAGAAGATTTTTTTTTGGTATTTATGTTTGTACAATAGTCGGTCGTGTTATTTTCAATCAACAAATAGAAGAAGCTACACAACGTACTTTAAAAGCTTTGCGACACTGAGATTGACCATTACCTATTGTAATTATATAATAATAGATTTTTATTCAATGAGATAGAAATTTAGGAAGCCTCATAATTATTAACACTCACAATTATCAAAGAATGGCTTGAATTTAGTGCCAGATACTAGCTAGAAAAAGAAAGAGGTTTCTTATTATGGTAGAATCAACCAAATTGTTCTTCTATAATAAAGTGATGGATAGAACTACAACTCATCAATAGATTAATTGTTCACTTTGGTAACAATGCATATTTTAGATCAACTCATGAATTTAGGTTTCAACAAGCTATTCAAGTAACTATTTCATTAGGAATTGATGATCTTCTAATTATAACACCTTCCAAAAGTTGGTTTATTCAAGATGCAGAACAACAAGGTTATACTTTGGAAAAACATCATTGTTATGGAAATGTACATGCGACAACGAAATTACATCAATTGAAACTTGGTACGCCATGAGTGAGTATTTGAAATAAGAAATGAATCCCAATTTTAAGATGATGACAACACTATTTTTGTGACTAATGGTAAAATGGATGTTTTTTACCAAAATTTATAGTAAAAAAATAGGAATTCTAAAAGTGAGTGTAAAACATGTTTGGGATAAATTGTTGATTACATGGTTCATAGCCTCAATGGAAGAAGCCACTTGGTTTTCCCCCATAATTGTGGTACTAGAAATGGAAAGTTGAAGATTTGCATGGATTTTTGGGATCTCAATACAACTATCAAGGACCTATCCTTTGCCTTTCATTAAAGAGGTTTTGGACATGGTTGCATGCGATGAGGTGTATCAAAATTTTGATGGTTTTTTCGGTTACTACCAAATCATGATATCTCCAAAGGATAGGTAAAAAACCATTTTTATTACTAATTGGGGAGCTTTTGTGTGATTAGTTATGCTTTTAATTTGGATTGAATAATGTTTTGCCTACATAATAATACTTAATGAACCTGGCTTTTTGGTAGTATTTCAATGAGTTCATGAAGCTATTTTCGAATGATTTCAACATGTTCAATGACTAAAAACCCAATTGGACAAGTTGCATTTATGTTTTGACTTGAATGTAAGGGATATGATATTAACTTTAACCTTGAGAAATGCATGTTTTTAGTGTGTTCATGAGTCGTCTTAAAATAATAGTATCAAAAGAAGGTAAATTACCATATCCCAATAAGCTTTTTGTAGTTGTTAATATGTTGCCCCAAAAAATCCCCAAGGACATTTAGGTTTTCAATGACATGGCTTAATTTTACTAATGTTATATTTAAGATTTTGCTTTCATCATGGCCTCGAGTACCAAGTTTTGGAATATAAAAGTTTTTGAATGGGCCCCAAAATGTCAAATAGATTGGGAAATCATTGAAAAAATACATGGACATTCCCATTTTGATTGTTTTGAGATGGGATTTGGAGTTCCATGTTCACATAACTATTTTAAATTTAACAATAGGACCCATTTTAGCTCAAAAATTTATTGAAAAATGAGATTAATTTCTTACATATGCATTTCATCTTCTCAATAATGCCAAGAATAATTATGCTACTTTTAAGAAGGAATAATTAATAATAGTGTATGTTTTGTTTTTTTTTAAAGATTATTTGTCAGGTAACAAGTCATCTTTTATGTGGATTGCACGACCTTTTATACGTAATCAAGAAGCCACATGTTTATGGGTAAATAACTTAACGATTATTACTATTTTTGGGGTATAATTTTTTAGTCGTCTACAAACGTCCCCCTTTAGTTGCAAAATGTTGTCAAGGTTATTGAATGCTACTGAAGTTTATGAATTTTGAATCAAATGATTCATGTTGCCTTGTTCACAATGTAATCTATATTTGGTTATAAGAAGTTTAAGATTACGTCTGTATTAGAAATATTCCAATACAATATTCACATGACCAAAAACAAAATGACTTTTATAACCTTACCTTTCACCTTGATTAAAAGAGAATTATATAAACATGGATAGGATAAGGTGTTTAGGAAATACTGGACTTCATACTAAAACCAAATGGTGGTACAAAAAAATGCAATAGGGGGTGGGGGGAAGACATTTTCCTACAAACATTACAAATATAATCTTTTGAATTCTAACTATTAGTGGTTTGCTCTCACCAAGACATTTTCCAATTTTGCCAATCATATGATCTAACTATTAGTGAATCGACAATTTGGCATTAAATAACATCACCAAATTAATGATTTCCTTACTAGTTGAACCTTTGATGAAATGGAGATTAAATTTCGTTGGTCCCATCAAACCTACAAGATGATATGTTGAAAATCAACATAATTTGGTAGTCGCTCATTATGCCACCAAATGTGACAAGGCCATATGGACTAGTAGTCATGTAATCATTGCTAATCATATGTGTGGTTTAGGACTACAACACTAGTCACTTTTGTAGTTGTATTTACCATGTTTTGGTGTAATGTTTTGAATGCATTATGATACCTTTCGGCCTTACCAATGCACATTTCATCTTTCAATACTTGATGAATGATGTTTTTCGTAAATACTTGAATGATTTTGTGATTTGTTATGTTGACGACATCCTCATTTTCTTAAATAACAAGGATAATTGTGAACAACATGTACATATTGTTTTGGACAAGCTCAAATAGTTGGACTAAATATTCCAAATTGGAAAATTGTGAATTTCACCAAACCAAGGTTAGAATTTTCTAGGTACATCATCTTTAATGAATATGATGGTATTTGCATGGATCCTTGTAAGGTTCAAAACATCGTGAATCGAGATACCTCGGCTTCTATTCATGATGTTCAATGTTTTCTTAAATTTGCCAACTTAAGCTAATGTTTGATTGCACATCATTTCACAATAGGGGCTCCTCTTACTCATTTAGCTCAAAAGTTTAAACCTTTTGCCTCAAGAGTTGAAACTAAAATTATATTCATATATTTGAAAACTTCCTTGACAACTACCCCATTTTTTATTCATGTGGACACTTCTAAACCATTTATCTTGGAAACATATGTTTTTGATTTTGCATTAGGCATCATGTTCTCACAACATGGAAACAAATGGTCTTCCTCATTTTGTCAATTTTCATTTTCATTTTCTCTTGCTAACATTAATTATTATATTCATAACAAAAAACTCAAGTAGCTATTATGGATGCCTTTAAGGACCGGTGTCATTTACTTGAAAGAGTTCAACATGAAATCATCATGTATTCAATCACAAATGGATAGTACTTCAAGACCACTCGTGTTTTGAATCAACATTACGTTTGATGGGCATTTTCATTTTTTCAATTCCAGTTCATGATCTCACATCATGTTTTACACCATAATTCTAATATACAGGGTGTGAACAAGATTTTGAATCTTGTAACTAAAAATCAAATCTTGTGATTATTAAACATTCAAATACAACTTGTGTCTAACCTTGAAAGAATGCAAAAGTGATCTAAAGAAAATGTTGATGACATTTGTAAACAATAACCAAATTTTAAGGTTGGAAACCAAGTCTAGTTTTAACAACAACATGGCAAAATAACATGGCCCTTAAAGAAATTGGATTAACAACAATTTGGTCCATTCATCATCATGAAACAAATCAATGTCGCAACCTTTTAATTCACATTTATAAATTCCACAAAAGTCCATCATGTGTTTCCTTGTTGGAACCTTACCATGCATTCACCATTTTTATATTAAAAAATTATGTGCCTCCACCAATTGAAATCAATGTTGAATAAGAGTATAAAGTGAAAAAAATCTTTATTCGATAAATATATCAAATGGTTAGTTACAATATTTCATTCATTAGTAAAGTTACGATGTGCTTTAACACATGGGAGCCAATTACACATTTATCAAATTCCAGGAAAAAACTTTAAATGGGTTTTTAATGGAATCCAAACAAGTCGAAGGCTACTAATTATGGAATTCATCCCTTAAAGGGAGATGATGTCATAGATGAAATCTCACAATAATTGTTATCATCCTCACCAACATAATTATCAACATCATTGTCAACATCCTTGTCAACATCATGATTAACATTAACTAATAGAAAACACTTTTTTTTTAAAACTTTTTTTTGTCAATTCAAATAATAATAAAAATGTCATTGTAAACTAAAGTTTCAACTTTCAGTTGACAACAACATTTTTTTGACCATTTTAATTAATAAACACAAGTTGAAAAAGACATGTTTTCTACTAGTATATTGTCACCAACATCATCACCAACATTGTTGTTAGCATCATTATGGATGAAATTCATCCATGAAGTTTTTTTTTGGGTCCACAATAATGAAGTTCATCCACATTAATAAATCTATAATGTGATTAATATTATGCCCAAAAATGTTATTTGTGATATTTTGAGATCTTTTCCTTGAATTAAGTCTATCAACATGTATGAATAGATGTAATTATCATGAAGGCTTCTTAATTGAACTTCATGCAGGGAAGTTATGAACCTACAAAGTTGCAAGATTCATAACTTGGCCAAATGAAGAATTTTCAAAAGTTCCTAAGAATTTTTTCCCCACTTTGATGCCACCATTATTGCCAATCATAGAGCATCCTATAAGAATGGTGGTGGTGGTTCATCTCCAAGTTTGAACTATGGTGTGTTTTGTGAATTTGGTTCACCCATGGCTCATTTGTGTCTCATTTTGACTCCAACATATATTAAACACCTTTTTTTTTTGTGTAAATTGGTTTCATTTTGAATTTTGGCTTATCATTTTGTCTTAATCCCATCTTGAAAACCTCACCTTTGTTTCTTTATTGGGAGTTAAGGAATGCACCATGTGTTTGCTATTAACTTGAAAATTGACAATCAAATTCTTTACCCCTGATACAATTTGACAAACCCAAGGATGTGTCTTGATATTCCATTCACATCAAAATTGATATTGAAATGTTGATCTATATTGAAACTTCACCAAAATATCCATTTTTATTCATCAATTGGAAAATTGTTTATACTTATGGTAAAAAATACTCAAAATTTTGAAATGAGAAAGTTAATAGTTAATATATCCACATAGAAGTGCATGTTAAAATAATAAAAAACATTGTCAATAATTGCAAAGAACAACATGACAATGAATCTAGGGTAATTGTGAAATCCAGTAGATCATAACAAAATTATTTGATTGAATTTTATTTTATTTCATCGTCAATATTAGTATTTCACATTGTTATAACAATGATTATAAGAAGAAAAAAATTATACATCTGCAATTATGTTTTAAATTACAATTATAATTGGAAACAACATTTATAATTACAAAGTATTTTTTGTAATCCCAAATGTTATTTGTAACTATATACCAATGACAAGTTGAAACTGCATTCATGTTTCATTATGAAAAGCCAATACCATTTTAGTTGAAAAAAATAAAATTATATTAGTTGAATATTATTTTCTTACTATTAGCTAGTGATTAAACCATGTGTATTATATGTAGATGCAAGGCAATAAATGAATTTCATCCACCTACATGTTATCTTGTTGGGGGTGCATGGAGTTGGAATTTCAACTACATTGCAATTTGTTCAAATAATCATAACCAATGGATTGGAGACATGTGGTCAAATGGCATCCTTTTGTTGGGATCTTACCTAATGTAGGTGAAAGCATGGTAAAGTATACAAGAAAAGTTGATGAAAAAATATCATTTAAAAAGAGGCAATTTTTCATGAAAATGCAAGAAAGTAGATTCAAATTTTGCTTAAATTTCATTTTGAAACTATTGAGCCTTCAATTGGGTTTATTGTGAATCAACTACAAAATCTCAAAAACTTTGGAATAATCAAAATAGGGAATAAATACATTTGAAATTGACTAATCAATATGTTGTTCAAACCTACATTTTCATTAGAAAATTCAATGAACTATACATATATGTAGTTGTAGCATAAAGATCATTGCATATTCAAGGGCATCACCAAAAAACAAATCTATTTTCTCTTTGGTAGAATATATTGGACATTTACTTGAATCAAATCTTACATTGCAAAAAGTAGGTTTTAAAAACTATTTGAATTTAGAAAAGTATACTAAAAACAACCTACTTTTACAATGCAAAATTAAAAAATTATGTGTAATAATGAAGAAGTATCTTGTTATTTATCATTCAACTAAAAAGATTGAATGTATAACAATTTTGTGACGGGTTTTAATCCTATATTTTGCTCATTTGACAAGTAGATTAGCAAGTACTTTTAGTTGTACACACCATTGTACCATGTACAAAATTGACATGTGTCACATGGATAGTGTTGGTCACCATCAAATTGAGTTAATAAATGTGTACAACAGGAAAATTTTGAAAATATATATATTTGAAAAAACTCCATGTATTGTGACATGTCAATTGGAAGTCCATGGTTGGGCATGTTTCACACATGTCAATTTACAATGTGCATGTGGGTCAACACACATGTAAAGTAAAACAAAAATAAAAAGGATGATTATAAAATAATTAAAACCAAATCAACAAAAAGTTGAACAACAATTGAAATTATGATGAGAGATTGTAAAATTAAGTTTAAAGGTCAACTAAATAATTATTGTAGGAATAATTATGAAAAGTTGGTGGATCATTGTTTCAATAAATTTACATAATGTACACATATTTTTGAAAGGCGTTGACATAACACATACCTTGAAGTCATGATAGAACTATAATAAAAGTATAGTTTGAAGTTCACCATACTAGTTGAAAAGTAATTGAGTTAAAATGAATAAGGAATTTAAGAATAATCAATTCTTACTTACAAATATTAATTATGTAATTATTATTTATGTAGTCTAACCTACTAACTAATGTAACATATGTGGCATTAAGTTTAGACCACCCAGAAAGTTAGTACTTATCTAAACCCTAGCATGGGTAGCCAAAAGACTTAATACCTATTAATTAGTGTAATGTATGTGGCACCTAGGTTGGGCTTAAAACAAAATAAGGTGGCATCTAAGCTTAGAAGGCCTAATACTTATCTAATCTAATACCTAGTATAGGTAACCTAAACACTTAATAGCTAGTAGTAATTAAAAAATACCTATTAGGACGGTACTTATTAGGTAATAACTAGTAGGTACCTAGAGGTAGGTACTAACTGCCTGGCTAGGTACTTTTATAGTTAGTTGGTAACTAGTAGGTACAATTTAGGGTTCCATCAAGATGTATGTACTCCTTTCACTACTAGAATCCCTTTTTTTTGTTTACTATAAATTTTGGTTAAAAAGACCCATTTTGGACAAGCATAAAAAACTCGCCCATTCATTTTGGACAAGTTGTTTTGAACCTATCCATTGTGATTGGGCCGTGTACTTTTTGACCAGGTTTAAGTTGGCATTTTTTATTAGCCATTTTAACTAATCAAACATCATTTTGATTAGGCAAATGCCATGTGGCATTTAAACAATGGCCACCCAAGTTAAGCCACATGGCAATTAAACATTGGCCACTTAAGTTATGCCAATGGCATTTAAACATTGGCCATTTAAGCTATGCCACGTGGGATTTAAACATTGGCAATCTAGGCTATGCCACATGGATAGAACGTAAATAACCTAGGTTAGACCTAAAATTAAATACCCTCATAAGGTCCCTATGTCTAGGAACCTACAATTTAAACTCCTAGGCCTAGGTTTAGGAGCCTATAATTAACAACTAGGTATAGAAACCTAAAATAGGTTAGGGCAACCTAAGCTATGACCTTTACTAGGTTTAAATGTACACCACCCAAATTGAGCCTACACCTAGATGACCTAGGTAGGAAAATTCTATTTCATTTTGAATTTGGCCTTTAAAGTTGAGCCCTTTCAATTGGTTCATGCCAGGTGGCCTTCCTTTTTGAAATATTTTGTATGTTTTAGATGTTTATGGTGCATTTATTTATATTTCTTATCATTTGGAAATAATGACAAACAATATGGCACAAATTTTTGGGAGGGAGAAACATTTTCATGTCCACACAACCCTATAGCCTTTTAGTTAACACAACATTATTCTTAAATAATTATGTAAGAATCATTAAATAAATAAATAAATAAATAAATAGGTAAAGATCTATGTTAATTAAGTCAAAATAAAATTAGTAATAGTTAACATATAACTATTTAGTTATAATTAATAACTATATCCATATTATAAATCCTTGAACTATATAAAATATCAAGATAGTTATAATGTACTATATTGTTGATTAGTAATTACAACCAAATTATAATTAATCCCTATAAATTTGACCTAATTCATTATATATTATCAACAACATATTTGTAATAATTAATAGTTAACTAGTTATTTACCTAAAATAACTCTAATCAATGTGTAATTAAATAGTTAATCAATTAATAATTTATCACATGTATATAAATGGCCTACCCTAGCCTATATAATTAGGTTACCTATAGGCTAAGACATAAGTAGGGTATGTATAAATAAATACATTTACATATAATTTAATTGTATTTAAATTATTTAACCACATACTTACATTACATAAATTAAATAGGTGATTAAATTAACTTAGAAAATTATAATTATGGAAAATTTAATGATTATTAAACTAATAATGACTAAAAATTTTAAAATAATTATGGAAGACAACCATGATTAAACTAATTATGGTTCAATCGACTGTATATAAATACATATGGTGAAATCAACCATGAATGAAATAAATAAGGCCACGCTAACCAATGAATGAATATTTCTAAACTAACCATATGTAAAGTAAATATGACCAAACTAACCAATGAATACATATTTCATGAATTTTATCATGATTCATTTAGTTATGATTAGCTAACTTTTACATTTTCCAATTTTTTTCTAATTGGTCAAACTTAGTCAAAATGTTAATATAATCCCAAGATACCTAACTAGTATTATAATTTGTAATTGGCCTTTTTGACTAGGCCATTGGGCACTTTGACTAGACCTATTTAGTTAGCCCAATTGATTGAATATGATAGGTGTCTTTATTGATTAGGGCACTTGCTAATTTGACTAGATTGGAGGATCTTATTGATTAGGCCACTAACCAATTTGACTAGGAGGTATTTTAAAGTCCAATTTAACTAGATGTTAGATTTAACCAATTGTCCAATTGGTCATTCTAATCAAATTGATTAGTCAAAAAATACCCATTGTCATTCAAGCCTTTGGCTTCTTGTAAAAAATACATGTCCTCTAGTCAAAAAGGCCCATCTACTCAACTTAGTTAGTTTGAAAAAATAGGAATTTTAGTAATGTTTTGCTTGTTTTGCCCTATAGGAGTTATAATGTGTAACTTTCATTGACTTCTGTCAACCATAGTTGAGTTTTTGGCCAAAAGGTTTTTGAATGTTTTTTTGGCCTATCTTTACATAAATTATGTTCTTGAAAACAAATGATATCAACTTTAGGGCTTAGCCCCTTATAAAAGTTAAAGAGTTTGTGGGCACCACATTTTGTATTTAACCTTTTTATGTTGTAGGAAAGTAGATGAATATTAACGAGGAAAAATTTGGAATTTGGGAGGTTTACACAAGTTCCCATTTTGCTACTCATTCCCCATTTGCTTCCCAAACCCCCATAGATTATATAATGATTAGAAATTTGAATCTTTTTCTTGCCTAAATGGCATTATTAATTTTTTGTTTCTTGTTGCCACCTTCAAGGCCCTTTTTCACATTATTGTTCAAGTGTTTTTAGGAAGTGTCAATATTCCCAACATTTGACGGTCTTGCCTTGATTCATCCTTCGATTCATTTATTTTAAATTCCCAAGTCTACTTGATTCACGTGCTCCAAGATGCATAAAATTGTTGCACCTCTATGGCTAGTCTATGTATAATTATGTACTATGGGAATTTTCAAACCTTTTTGTTTCATCTCCAAAAAGGCCAATATCTTGCAAGATAATTAAATAAGTTGTTGAGTTTGTTTTATGCTTTTATTGGGCCTTTGCTTAGGCAGTTAAAAAAAATTCCTACATTTTTAACTATATTAATTTGGGTTTTTTGTTTTGTCGTAAGGTAGTTGTGCTTGTGAAATTTGCATTGCTAATTTGTCACATATAATACTTCATAAAATGTTAGTGTTAGAGTTTAATAGTATCTTCCATTAAAGGAATTACTTGAGATGTCGTATTTTAATTTTCAAATTCCTCTTCCCCTTCACCATCACTTTTCAAACTTTTCATCTCTACAACCATCTTCAAATTTCCTTAATGACTAGGGCACAGGGGAAATTTCTCCATCACCCATTCATGTTTAGTCAATTTGCATATTGGATCTAATTGTTATTGCAAAGAATCCAACTTGTCACGACTCTACATTTGTTGTTTGTTGATCAAATGGAAAAAAATAAAATTCTTCCTTGCATTTTCCATCATGCTCATCCTTTGTCCTTGTCAGAGATTTTTGGATTACACTTACATTTTAGTAGCATTTCTTTTTAGTTTGCCTTAATGATGTGATGTGTTTCACAAAATAAGCCTCTTTAGCTTTATATTTAATAACCATTTCCATTAACCCATAATTATCCACATGTAGACCAACTTTGTTATTTTTTGACTCTTGTGTTCTTCCATTCTTATTTCAACATTATTATGGTATTATTTTGGGCCTTTTCTTTCCATAGCAACACATTTTGGGTTTTGTGATTGACCTTACAACTACATATTAGTTAAGAAGGACATATGCAACTAGTTACTAATGAATTGTTAAACCCATGTTATTTCACCCATTTAATCACAAGGGACGTTTAGTTGCAAAGCCTATTTATTTTTAACAACATGGATTTTTTATACAATAATGAGATTCCATGTCATCGTTAACTTGGTATGATGTGTAAAGTGCATGTCGTCTCAACTTTGTCATTTTATTCAACCAAATGTTATAAAAGACACCTTGATAGATGGATGAACTAATTTTTCAACCTATACTACTTATTAACCTACCTTAAGTTAACCTAAACATTTTTAGGCTAAAAAATGAATTAATCTAAGATAATTATGTTGCATCTAGTCACATCATATTTGCATTTAGTTATACAAACTTGAGATGGTTACAAATTTAATAAAATATTTTGTAATGAGGCTACCTAGGTTGACTTGACAAAAAACTTAAAGTTAGGAACCACATGATGTTGACAAATAGGACCACATCATCTTCTTGGCATATAACGTGCCATGTCATCATCATGGGAGCTTAAGTTGTTATTAGTTGCAAAGGTGGATGGTTCTTGCAACTAATTAACTAATGAACAAAACTTGAAAAAAAAATGATAATTTACCAGAATAACAAACAAGTTGTCATATTGACTACAATTGCAAAACCATGATGCCATGTGGTGTGTTAATGTATTTTGCCATTGCTTAGTGATTGTTATGACTAAGTAATTATAAATGTGTTTGAAAAAAAGAATAGTTATTTTGGTGTTTGGTCAAAGGACAAGATTTGTTGTAGTGAGGGTAAAATTTTGAACTTGCATCTTGATGCAAAAAGTTACATTGAAGGATTGGATATCATTTCTAGCATAGTGACCGACCCATAAATGCCTCACTTTATTCAAAGCAGTGTATGAATCATCATGTTGATTAATAGTCAAATATCTTATTACCACCACAATGTCAAAACATGTCTTTTATGACTAGCCTTATTCAACTATAATTATTTTTCTATTCGTTTAAAAAGTTGCTTGTGACATTGTAATTGAATAGGACAAGTTGTAAAAGACATGTTTTGGCATTGTGTGCACGTGGAATGCCACATCATCATGTTGTGAGAATAAAACTTGTTATTCTAATTGCAAAAGTTAAGGTATTTAAAATTAATTTAAAACATATTATTATGATTTCAAGAATAATGTATTTATTTAAAAAAGCCCAATAGTCATCATACTAATTATAGTCACAAAACCATGAAATCACATGACATCTCAACGACCTTGGTAATTACATTGTGATATTTGTGATTAAATAGTTACAAATGTAGTTGAAAAGGATAATACTCGTTTCTTTTACTAGTAAAAAAGCCCATAATGTGTTGTTGTGTTCCTTGATCTTTCCCTTTTTGTTTTCTCTTGTCTACACCTACCCCTCTTCTACCTCTCAATCCAATCAAGTGTTTTGAGGCCTCCCTTTTCACCCAAAAGGCCTAGCAAATAAAAGTTGCAAGTTGCCATAAAAAGGATATATTATTAAATACTTTTCAAATTTTAATGTAACATCAACTTTTCCCAATTCATTTCCAGAATGTCAATTGTTGGTACCCAACCACATTCAATGTCCATTTAATTGTAACATAAAATCTTTAATTTCATTTATTGTGGTTAATTATTAAAATCCTCTCCCAACACCCTTCAAACATGAGCAACAATTTGCTTGTCAACATGTCTATATTCCAAAGGTAGCATTTTGAAGGTGCATCATACTAAAATTTGTAGCCCATGTGGGTGCTTTAGGTTGAACATAAGAACCTTCTATTGGTAGACTATTGTGCCCATAAGTGTTCTATCCACCTGTTAACATTAACAATTTCACAATGCCTTCAAGCATTGTGAAGGTTAAGTACATAAACCTTTGCTTAACCTCCATTTGAAAATTGATCACATTTACTTAATGACGCGCTCCTTGGTCCCGGGGTGAACCCATTTGAGGGTTCACCAATGTGAAGTTGCGGAAAGTTGGGACCGAAAGGCACACTCCCGACTTCTAACTCTAGAAAGGGGTAGAGGGTTGAGTTGGAAGCCCCGGGATTAGACTAGGAAGAGGGATGTCCCGGGGTGAACCCATTTGAGGGTTCACCAATGTGAAGTTGCGGAAAGTTGGGACCGAAAAGCACACTCCCGACTTCTAACTCTAGAAAGGGGTAGAGGGTTGAGTTGGAAGCCCCGGGATTAGACTAGGAAGAGGGATTAGCTTAGCTTGTGTGAATCTGCATCCAAAAACCAACCACGAGAGGTTAGTTTAACATTCGGGACACCCTTGGGTGTTGGGGACTTGCCACGGGCACTTGGACACACAAGACTCACCACGGCCCGAACTCGGGAGTAAGCCACCACCTTACTCCCTATAGTATTTTTTGCAGCTCGCAGTGGAGGCTACATCCAAATGGCACATTTTGTTGGGACTCCCGAAATGGAGTCCCGAAATTGTCTCGACGGGACTCCCAGAACTTTGAACTACCATAACTCCCGACTGCAAAGTTGGATCGCGACGAGGTCTGAATCAAAGTTGTATCCCTTGTCGAGATCTTTCCAACGCCATGTTGCACACTCAAATCGGATGTCAGGAAAAGGTCGATTCTCGACTTTTAGTGGTCGGGAGTCAAACTGCCAGTTTGTCTCTCGGCTCTTCTTTTGCCCATAACTTGGGCTATAGATGTCCGAATTGCTAATGCGAGGGCATTTTCGATATCTAAGTTTCAAGGCCTTTCCAATGACACCAAGAACACCCCAATGCGAGGTGTTTTGGGCCTTACTGTCGAGCTCTGAACATTCGGGAGTCTTGGAGGACTCCAAATCCCCAACTTTTCCAAGTGTTGGGCTTCACCCCCACACTTGGCCAAAGTGGGGTTGCAACACTTAATAATAAAAGAATATGGATGTTAAAACCAATAAAATTGGCAATGATTGTGTGTTACAAATGGTAGTTGATTTTTTACTAAGGATCTCCATTGACATCTCCTCTTGTGGTACTGTATCAAATTCTTTAATTAACAAGCTCATGCAGTTGCGAAACATGACATCCATGAACATTTCATTTGGTGAATTTTGGAAAGGGTTGAATTCCCTATTTACATTGGATTCATTTTGAGGGTTTCCATGAGCCTGATAACTTTATTCATGTCGATATCTCCAATAATTTGGGCTTTTTGTGTGCCTTTTTCCATCACCCATTTGTTTTAGCAATTCGAGATTCAAGGCCATTAATACCTTTTTGAAAGACACCATCCCTTTGGGAAGCCCCTCCCAAACCATGATTAGCAAAACTAGAACCTAAAAGGTCAAAACAAACAAACCTTTGAACCTTCAATGTTGTTGCCATTTAACATAATCCCCATTGCTAAATAAAAGTGGTCAAAAGTTCATAATGCCGAAGAATTTAGTTAACAAAAACAACAAAAAAATCATAGGAACAACACAAGTTTAACAATCTTGATTGATATCACAATAAACCAACACACCATGTCTTGTGCTCTTCAAAAACATCCATTGTTCCTTTCACTAAAGTTTTTTTCACATTAACCTTATTTCAAATTCATGGTTAAAGTTTTTTCCACATTAACTTTATTTCAAACTTAAGGTACTATGGGGAAGATGTCTTGAATATACGAGATCGTGATATATTCTTAGTGCTATTTAATCTATGAAATTTTGATTGCATTTAATATTGCCATACTTCTTCTTTTTTGTTGGAATTGTGGATAGTTGATAAGTAATATATTGATATATTTTTCATTTTCAAATGTTGCATCATGGGCTAGCTTCCCAAGAGGGATTCAACATTAAATTGTGAAAGGTTTAAAAACCTATCTATAATCTAAGTAATTTGAGTTCCACTGTTGTGCACTACTAGTGACAATCAACTATTTTATTCTTTTCTTATGTTTTCATATGTTTTTGAATAACTCATCATTATTTATGTCAATGTCAAATTTAATTAAATGAATATATATTTCATAGACATGAAAATACACATGTTAATTTATTTTTTCATATCCATGTTGGTGGAAAGGGAAAAAAATGAGGTAGGTACAAAATGGAGGTAGTCATTAGGAAAGGTGAGAGATCTATCTATGAAGGAAGGTAGTTTGTTTATTGTGTAGTTATGAGATCCACAGAATTGGGATGCTTCAAATCATGTTTTTGGTGTCTTTGGAAAGCTCTTGATGAGAAGGGGTGCATGGGCTTGGTTCCATGACGTTTGGACTTGTGGGGCAAAAGTTCTTGAATATTGAATGATTTTTTCACTGAAAATTAAATTAAATTGTGGCTGAAAATGTCGGAGGAATTGGAATGTGCCTTTAGTGTTGTTGGAAAGATCTTGATGAGCATGATTTAATGGAATTTATTTGGTAAGATTTGGATTCAGAATGTGGGAGATATTGATTTTTAAGTGATTTATATGGCTGAAAATTCAAATAAATTATAAAAAACTAGGTTTTGGAAGGAAAAATCAGGTGAGGATGTGGTAGCACTTGGGCCGATGGCATAGACCACACTAGTAGTTATTAAGAAAGTTAATAGAAAAGAAATAGTTATTAAGAAGGAAGTGAAATAGTTAGGCTTGAAAACGTGGTAATTGTTTCTAAAATTGTCTTTGGAATGGTCCATGGATGACCATACAAAGGATTCCAAAAAGTCCCCCATATACTAGTTTCAATTATTCATCACTAAAATTTAAGAAACTATTAAAAAAAAAATACTAGCAAAGTAAAAATCAGAATTTAAAAGTGACAAATAAATTTCAAAAACAAAAATGTGGCAAAATTTGGAGATTTATTTTTCAGAAAAATGAGAATATTGAGACATGATATTCCCTTTATTTTTATATTTTGAAACAAAAAAAATTGCACCAAAAAAACACTGATGCTTGGTACATTTATTTAGTTTAAAAATTGAACATTAAGATATTCGGTGTATTGTGTACTTACAAGTGTTCAAATGTTTTCATTTTGTAAGGACCAAAACCAACATAGGCCTAATTTGTAAAGACCTAATTTGTAAAGAACCCAACATAGACCTAATATGTAAAGACCCATTGTGTAAAAGACCTAACCAAAATGAACTATCATAGACTAACCCTAGTTATTATTCATGACTTTGGTCATACCTCAAGGCTCAGACCCCCAACATCCTAGTTACCACCAACAAATGAGTTTGGAAGTTTTGGTTGGTATATAGTAGGAGATGGTAATTGATCATATATGATGAGTAGGGTAGTTACCTACATTATTCTAAACTCATCAAGAACAAAAGGCCACAAAATACTTACAAATCTTAACATCATAACATTTTGACACTTGGCAACAACAAATGTTTTTCCAGAGCTACGACTACTCATTGAAAGGATTTTTTGGGGAAAAAAATCATTAAAATTGGTAGATTTTAAATATATTTTCTTTTTTTATTTTCCTGAAATTGCCATATTTAGGCAATAGGTCCTAGCAAGTCGTCAAAATGTAATAAGATTATCAAACTTTTTTTGGCCTTGGCCTTGGGTACGGCCTTTATTGTGTTTAGATTCATTATAAAGTATAGTATAGCTTAAGGGATTTGGGTCCTTAGGTAATAATAATAATAATAATAATAGGTCTATTTTCATATGAGGATTTTTTTAAAGGATGGATATTTTGGCTTGTGTTGAAACTTGGAGATTAGTTATAATAGAGTTATAATATATCTTGAATGATTTTAGTCTCTTTTTTGAGGATTTTTTTTTGAAGATTATATTTTTGCATGGTGAAATATTTGAGTTTTCATAATTCTTGTTGTGCTTGAAGATACCTTTTAATGTAAAATGCCAAGGCCAAAAGTGTGATACACCAACCCCTTGTTAACTTTCCTCTTTGACCTATAGCCAAATTTTTGCTAATTACTCTCGTGGATGATTGCCAAATGTGGCTACATCACAAAATTGAAAAGACGAGGTCATGGCATGTTAGCTACTTATGAAAGGAATTAAATATGGCTTGTTTTTTTGCAGGTATTGAAAAAAGTAGATCAAATATTCTCTCACTCATTACCTTTTCACTGACATAATTAATTCATATTTATTTATTTACACAAATTGAAATCATAACATTTTTCATGATCTATTATCATGATGTGGTGTGGTGTGGTCATACGAGGAGTGGAATTATTCAGATCGTAGCCTGCGATAATTATTATGATGGTTTTTCAGTTCACTTATTTCAACGATTATTTAGTAATGAAATTATTTAATGACCATAGGGTAAGGACACAAAAAAAAAATGTTATGTCCAATGAAATTGCTAGATCTGGTTTGTTTGAATTTTTTAAACAAAAAGATTTTCCGTGAAAAAAAAAGGGGGGCCCAAATTCGCTATATTTCGAGAAAAAAAAAAGTTTAGCCAAATATGGCTAAACCATTTTATGGATGATTGCAAGTTCAGCTACATCACAAAATTGAAAAAAAAAAAGAAAAAAAAAAAACCCTGATTTACAGGCAGGGTTCTGACACATTCCTTTTTGTTTCATATCTGTCATGGATAGCCACCTGTTGGCTCTACTGGTTTCAGTTGCTGATGTAAATCAGTAGAAGGAATATCTGCCACATTCCTTCTGCACTCTGTTTTATTTCATGATTATGGTCACCTGTTCCGTTCTACTGATTTCAGTACACTGTAGTTACTGTAGTATGTTTTCAGGTTTGTCACTGAGTAGTGTTTTTTTCCTAAAAATTTCCGACCTGAAAAATGAATTTGCCTAATACAAAGGAATTTTCATGGAAAAAAAAAAATGGCCCAAATTCGCCAGATTTCCAGTAGTTTTTTATTTATATATTTTTTTATTTATATTTTTTTATAGCAATTGTCAGATTTTTATGATAAGTTCCAGTATAGAATTGTCAAGAGTATAGAATGATTCTGGTTTTTCTTTTATTTCTGAAATTCATATCTAGTATGTAGTCAATTCTGGCTAAATACCATCTTATGGATGATTGCCACTTCAGCTACATAAAAATTTTATGGAAAAAAAAAAAAAAAAAAAACCCTGGCACTTGGGTGTTGAATATTTTTTAATTTTTTTTTCAAGATCCACTTTTGCAGTACAAATGATAATCTATGAATTTGTTTTTGGCAATAAATATAGGCAGCTCCTTTTGGCAAGTACTTTTGACTTTGAATATTTAGAGGAAACATTATTTACTATTTTTTTCTGCAAAAAAAAAAGGGTGGGGGGGGGGGGGGGGGGTGGGGAAGAGAAATAATGTTCCACCAAATTATTCAATTATGTTGATTTTCAACATGTCATGAACTTCATATTTTCACAATAATTCATTTCACTATTTTGATGACTATTTTACGACAAAACTGACTTTAGGTAAGGTAGTTCCTTGGCACCTTTTGGCACAAATTTATATTATTAAAAAAAAATTCTTATATTTTCAAGAAGTAATTTTTTCTTGAAGATATAGCTTCCTATGGATGGATGATCATCACTTTATGTTACATTAAAAAAAATCCTTTTAAAAAGACACTGTACTTAGTAATATTTCATTTTTTTAAAAAGCAAAAATTTCATAGTGTGGCAAAAAAAAAAAAAAAATAGTGGATTTTTTGGATTGAAAAATGGGATTAAAAAAAAGAAATTACAATTTTTTTTGGGAAAAAACTCTCCACACTTTAGAAACCACAAAAAAATTGATAATAATAATAATAATAATAATAATAATAATAATAAATTTAAAATAAATTAAAATTAAAAAAAGAAAAAGAAACCCAACATGTACAGTAACCCTAAAATGAAACCCCAAAGGAAAAACTATAGTGAGTTGAAAACTCTCAATGATCACCAACAACAGCAACAACAAACAACCTTCATAAATGTTCATGATTGCTTCCACAAAACCAAAAAACAAAAACACTAGGATAATTTAATTTTTTTGCTGCTTTTTGCAGCTACCTTTACTTCTAAGGTACCTTTCCTATGTTGTGTTCCAAAGAACATCCAATGATCACCTTCAAAATCATTTCAATTTCATTCTTAACTATATAGAGCCTATATTGTGGATAGGTGCATCTTTTTGCACTCCATGCCTTGCAAGTTTTTTGGGGTTCCAAAAAAGCTGCAAATGGGATGTTTGTTCTTTTGTTCTTTTGTGTTTGGGGCATGGCACTTACCACCATTGAACTTATTGGTGGTCTTTGTTTCTCTCTCTTTTTGCCTCATGATCATCATCACCATGTACACTAGTCTCTCAAAGTACACAAAGGCTAGCCACCCAGGTCTTGAAGGCCTTTACTAAATATGTTAATGTACTTTGGATTTTTTGTTTGCAAACTACATATAGTAATAATAATAATAATAATAATAATAAACTTTGTGAGTGGGTTGGGTTTTTTTTCTTTGTTGGGGCATTGCCTACCAAGGCAAGGATATTTTATTTGTGTTTAGATTCATCATAGAGTATAGTACAGCTTAAGAGATTTTGGCCCCGTAGTAGTAGTAGTAGTAGTAGGTCTATTTTTTTAATATGAGGATTTTTGAAAGATGATATTTTGAAAGCTTGTGTTGAAACTTGACATTAGTTATATAAAGTTATGATATCTTGAAGCATTTTGGTTTCTTTTAGAGGATTTTGTTTTTGAAGATTATATTTTTGCACGGTGAAATATTTGAATTTCTATAGATTTTTTTGGGCCTTAAAATACTTTTTAATGTAAATGGCAAGGCCATAGTGTGACACACTCATAAATCCTCTACTTAATAGATAACAAGTCAGGAACATAACCAAATATATATAGTCTAAATACAATTTATAAAGTTGTTTCAAGTTTGATTTTTTAAAAAATATTGATGAACAAATAATTTTCTTTTAACTTTAAAGGTTTTGGAGTAGTTATTTTTCAAGCGTGGGGGTAGTAGGCATTAGAAATTGCACCAAAACCCACTTGGGTATCAAGCTAGGTATTAGAGTTGATAACTACGATTATCAAAAAATAATCAAATACCAAGTTTTGATATATAACTGCTATTTCCCAAAAACTAAAAAAACTTGATTATTACATGCAACCCTAATTCTCAAAAATAATAATTGACAAATCAAATAACCATCTAGAAAATTGTGGATTCTTTCATGAAACCCGAATGGTAACCCTATCTTGTAAAATCATGCTACTTCCAAGTTCCAACTCTTTCTCTCTCTCTCTCTCTCTCTCTATATATATATATGTATATAGGTAATTACCAAAACCTGGGTATAGAGTATTGATATAAATATTGGTATTGAAAAAAACTACCAAATCACCACATATGACCTAAGGCAAATATCAACCTTAATACTAATATATTAATCTAGTATGAGATATGGAGATAATATCAGGTACATAAATATTTTGCCTTATACCAATACTGGGCCAAAATCATTGCCTTTTGACCTAATTATCAAATCTGACTGGTATGAAAGTGTTTATAAGGAAGGTGTCAAGTGTTTTTTTTTTTCCATAAATAAAACCTCTGATACTGCAACCAGACTTGTACCTTTAAAAGTTTGATACTAGTACAAGAGTAGTAATTGCAAGAGTTGTTCAATTAATTGATTTCAAAAGGCATGTATGGTCCTGGTTTTTATTTACTATTTATTTATTTATTATATCTATTATATTTATAAGTTTAATGAAACCTTCAGTCCAGTTTTCAGACTGGTTTATTTGGATTTTTTAAAAACTTTTGATTTGAATCATTTTTTCAAAGAATTAAAAAGTTGGTCCTATTTCAGATAAGGTCATGTTCCATCTCCATTAGACATAATTAAACTTTAAAAACTACAAAAAAAAAAGTGTGTTATTAGTTTGTTGAATTAGTTTACACACATTTCAAGATAAAGATTGTGTAATATTAATTGTGCATAATCAATCAAATGTTACAATTCGTTGTCAAGTTGACATTGTATATTGTATATGAGTCAAATGGTTTTTGTATGTTGGCAAACGATGTTATTGTCGACCTCATTTGAATTGATTTGGTTTTGGAAGCTAATTTTTTTTTGTGGTTGCAACTCAAACAAAAGATAGTCTTTATCATTATTGATATTTGACAAACATGTTTTTTCTTCTAGTTGTAAAGGTTTTCAAATGTATACACTAGCAAGTGGACGAGTTTTTTAATCAATGTGCTAACATGGGAACAAAGGGCATTGGCGGCCTTCTTTTTTTTTTAGTTTCATGCGCATTTTAAGGAACAAAAGGTGTCAATGGTGTTATAGTGTGCGCAAATGGTCTTTATTTTGAGACGTGTAGTTGTCATAAGTGAAGGTTCATCTAGACTATGTGTCTTTTTACATGGTCCTCCCCTTTCATCATTTGATATGCTTATCACAACTAGAGGGGGTTCGGGGACTTGATGATGTTCCCCTTGTGGTCCACCTTCTTGGGCAGTTCATTTATTTTTTGAAATGTGGGTCCTTTCATTTTGTTTCTTATATTCACCCTTTTCTTTGGTGTTTTGATTATTTTATGATGCAAGGTTTCATCAATAATTTGTCTAAAATGTTGGACCAATTATTATTTTTTTATTTTAAAATTTGTATTTATGTACTTAAAGAATTTGAACTTTTAGAACAAGGCAATACCTTAAGTTTGAGTTTTAATACAATTAAGAAAATGAGTTGATTTTTTAATTAGGTTCCGATGTGGTTTTAACAAAATTTGGAACCTGTTGTTTAAATTTTTAAAAACTTGACCTTATAACTTAACTTGAACCTCTTAGAATTTAAGATCACGTTGACACTAATAATTACCTATGTAAGATCAGTATGGTAGGATAAACAATTAGGAAATGTGAATGTTTTCTTGTGCATGTAGATAATTAAACAACATGCATGTGGTGGTTACTAATTGCTAAGTAGGTAAATACATGCGAATGGTTAATTATTTAGTTAACCAATGTGGTAAACTATGGGAAAATAATTTCTATTGAACAATGCAATTTTTTTCACACAAAAGGTTGAGGTTCATGTCAGATGTGTGATATAAATTTTGTGATTTTATCCATTACAATGTACAATACATGGTGTTTATTATGAAATATATTCCATTAAATCACAATTTGGGCACATATTATGTTTGTATAATTTAATGTGACATACATTATTGTTATAATTTGACATTATGTTATTGCACATATTATATTTGTATAGTTTATTGTGGCATATATTACAATAAAATTACATTGACATTAAATTATGCCAAAATAAACATCTTGTATTACACATTGTATTAAATAAACCACAAAGATTACCTCACACATGTGTCATGAGTTGCAACCTTTTATGTGAAAAAAATCACCTTTAAAAAAAAATGAATACAAGGGAAATGGGTTTCATATCCAAGTGCCATTTATGTTGCACGGTACATTACTAGGTGTCCATTCACTATGGGCAATGCTACGAAAGTCAACATTTCTTTTAAAATCATGAACAAAAATTTGATGAATAGGGTAGAATGGCTAATGAACAAAAATTTAAGAAGTTATATACCATGGGTTAAGTAATTTTGCAATTTTTTACTTTTCTTCTTCGAAGAAATTAGATGCCCCTTCAATTAGAGCACCAATAGATGTTTAAAAACACTTGATTCTAACCTAAAATGAGAAAGTTATGATCCCCCAAAATGAAAGGGGGTCTTATTGTTTGAACATATAACACATAAAATTTTCATTTTCATGCATTTTGCATCCTAGAAACAAACATTTAAAATCTTATGTAAAGACACCTTTGCTCTTATAAACAAAAGAAAAATATTTTAATTAAATTAAAAACCTTTATTATTATCGTTCAAGTCTTTTAAAAAGTTGTAATAAGGTCAAATATTTGGAATAACAACTACATAGTCACATGTGCGTTTAGGGTTTTAAGTTAAGGATCTTTTGAATAGTAACCCAATACCTTAAAATCAAAGACCTATATGATGCCACATAGGGGAATCCCTAGTTATCTCCTTGGATATGAGAAAAGAACGTTGTGATGATATCATAGCAATTCCTTCCAAGTCTTTCAAGTTCACTTTTTCATCTGCCCAACGTTGTTTTGTCTCCTCATCTTTTTTTCTTTATTTCCCTAGGTCTCAATTGTCTCTCCCCAATGCTCTTTCATTTTTGCATATTTCTTTATTTTTCCCCATCATTATGTCATCTTTTAATATTACTCTAATGTCTCCCATGTCTATTATCATAGTGCAATGACCTTCTCTTTCCCTCTATGTGCAAGAAGGCACAACAACCTTCTTTCTCTTTCCCAAAATATTACCAACAACAAAGCATACACTTCCCTTTTTAATAGAGGACAAAAATGGATACATTTGACAACATATACTAGATGGTATATATAAACGCCCAAAAAATACACTACAAAATATTAAACATCCAATGTACACACATACATTACATCATACATCAAGCATAATATTTTATTTAAATTCTCAAAAGATCACACTAGATGATCTTTTCATTGAAATATGTTTAAAAATACAAACATTTAATATGCTTCTCATAGACTTGATTCAAATTCTACATTCTTTACATTTAATACTTCTCTACAATGCAAATCTTATTCCTAAGCCAAACCCTCTATACCCTAGAGGATGGGCTTGAAACCCTATTCTAAAGTCGTTAATCTTTCACTAATAGCCTTAATAATAGCTGCAAACCATGCATCATTGAACTTAGTTTTATCCTCGTCAATTTTCCTTTGAGTTGTTTGCTTAGTTTGGGTAAGTTGGGTACCTTTAATCATTTTCGATTTTTTTCTTCTCGTTCTTTTATTTTTAGTTCTTAATTTTGTGAGCAATTTTTTTGTCCACTAGCTTCTATCTCAACACTAATAGGTACTAGTTTAATGCAACTCCATGTGAATTGGAATAATCCATTAATGGTTCCTTGCCATATCTTTTCTTTATTAACAATATTGGCAACGATAACAAATTAGCCAATCTTTTAGTTCCTTGAGTACGACCTCTAACAATTAGGTCATCTAATTCAAGAATAACATTTTAAAAATCAACCACCAACTAATATCCTTCATGGTTGTTTGTTGGGGTGGTAGGATTATGTGGCATTTTTACATAATATTGAGGTATGGATGGAAAAAGGCAATCACATGTGGCAAGAGCAATTCCAGGCACTACTTGAAAAGATCTTCCAATGTTTAACAATTCTGCATGATAGTTTTAATGTCATTCCCATTGTTGCTAGATTCATTTGTTGGATTTGAATAATAATTTTTTTTGTGAATCCTTTTTTTCTACACTAGTGAACATGTCTTTCGGAACAAACTTTCCAACCATGGTTGCAAGATTCAATGGCTAGATCCATGAAACCTTAAACCTCGATTTTATGTTGTCCTTTTTCAAAGATTGTTGCAAGGCTTTATCCACCCATGTTATTAATGTGCCTTTGTCTAGTTCAAGATAATTGTTTTTTGCCATAACAAAGTTTCTTTCCTTTCTAAATGTTGTTTTGAATGGTTTGAAGAAAATTACATCCAATGGTTAGAGCCCATGTGAAATATGGGTAAGTAAGGTGACCATGTCTAATGTAATTTCTATTGCTTATTCAAGTGTTTCTATTGTCACATGAGAATCATGCCCATCTAGAATAAAAAATTATTAACTCTTTTGAAACCCCCCCCCTTGGAACATACCTATAGAAAAAATTCAACCATTGGTTAAAGAGGTAAGTTAGTTATCATCCATTTTTTTTTAACATTGCCATGTATGTTCTTGCTCTGCGTAATTATATGTAGTCTTTTCACATCCTTGAACCTCTAAAAATGTCAAATGGAGGCAAAGTTGCCCTTGCAACATTAACAACATAATTCATAGTTAACCACTTTCAAGACTTAGGGATGGTGTTATAAATATCATGAGAATTTCATCTACCCAAAACTCTAACACTAGATTGTCACCCTATTTGAATTCCAAATGTGATATGATGGATATTTGTGTTATGTGTAGATGATCTCCAAGTTGCAATAAAATGTATGGCATGCTTTTCCAGTAAGCCCCTTCACCCTAGACACCTCAAGTCCTTCTACAAGCCAAATAGTGATTTTTGGATGATGTTTTTAAAACCAATACAACTAGTTGCTTCTTAAAAAACCATTCCGAAATAGGGTAGGTCTGGTTTTTGTGATTTCAACAATCTTCAATTTTAAATATTGTAGGGTGGTAAATAATCCAACATTTTATATATTTAGAACCGAAGTGATAATTGCTACATCCTCTTTTGTTAACACAACTTAAGGGCTCATTTTTCTACTTTTGGTTTAACCATTGAGGTGATTTTAAAGTGAGGTTAGTGGAATGTTCCAATATTTATTAGCCTTTTGCAAAGATATGTGTACCTTTTTCCACTACATCCATGGCATAGATTTTAGTTATTGATTTGTCTATCTGGCCCGCTTACACACTTGGTACTTTGTTAATTTTGGTTAATCTTTATATTATTGTTGTTGTGTTGGTGTTGGTGTTGGGGCTAGTTTTAAATCTTGATTATGTTGTGTTGTTGGGGTGAAAGGTTATGGATGTTGGTTATCTTGGTTTTCACAATTGGTACCTAAAATCTCATTCTATCACTTTTATGGCACATTTAGATGTGTTGGAGTGCAATATGTCAGTGGTGCACCCTAGTATGTTGTAATGATCGTTGCAAGGGCACCTTCTGCATTGGTACACTCATTTCAAGCCTATTTTTCTTGGTCCCAATCTCTAAAGACTTGGGGATGTTTGTTAAGGTCTTATAAGAAGTATAAAATATGTTTATTTTATGAAGACTACGATATCAAAAAATGTGCTAGATTCGGATAGTTTTCCATTACATAAATTTCCATTTCCTCGCAAAGAAAACGTAGTGCATAGAATTCAATAAAGTTTTTCCAATTTAATGTGACATCAGGTGTGGACGTGCATACAATGGGAATGTATTTCAAAGTGTGACGTGATGGAAATCTACAACCATTGCCATTATTACAATGAAATAACATTTTTAGGAACGTAGATTCATGAATCCAACAATAATATAAGTAATTTGAATATTTGATAATGTATTTTTGTACTAGTTTTGGTATGCCACTCATATTTGGCTTTTTTTTGCACTATATCTAATTTTTCAAGCTCTTCTACCTCCTTTTTTACTACAAGTGTAATAAGAATTCCTCCTTAATTTCAAATGTAATAGGAACCTCTTTCTTGACCTCCTTTGTATAAAGGTTGATTTCTATTACCTTCTTGATTTTAGTTGTAGTTAAGTTGTTGTGTAAAACCTTATTGATCCCAAATTGTAATTTTTTAGAAAGCTTTGAAACTCTTGCAACTCACTTTCTCCTTGATGTGACATGCTTAGTTTAGAATTACAAGGTTTTACTTTATGATTGCAAAAATATATGCCCTTGCCTTGTTACTGCACGATTTTTGGTGGGAAAATGCAATATATGAATTGTGTTGGGAAAGTCCTTAATTGACTTACTTGGTTTTTATTCCAATGGAATATCCAAAGTTGTCATAGTGTTATAATAGACTATGTCGATGGATATTCTAAAATAGGGCAAGTTGTTTATTTTGATGTACACAAGTAATAAAATTTGAGGTTCATGTATGTTGTTATTTGGTCATTTAGGGATTTATTTTCAAATAAACACTTGTCTGGATGTGTTTGTGCAAAGTTTGAAATTCACAATCACCTAACTATTGTTTAACATTGCGTTGTACCCCTATTCCAAACAAAAAATTGCATAGGAGCAATCCTAATTGTATGCACTCCAAATTGCTCACCTTTAAAAGTGGGATGTTTGCGGCCTCCCCCCCCCCCCTTGCCTATTTCCAAACACTTAATTTCCCAAAGGCATTTTGTATCATTAAAATTTCAGAACACAAGATTCATGACCAAACATTTGGTGATAGGTGTCAATTTGAACAAATAATCCATAGAACAAAAAAACTAACACAAGTGTTAACATGGCTTGGCTTGTGTGCACTTTTGTAGAGACTTGTTTTGCCTCCACAAAGTGCACACAAAAGCTGTGCTGTGCAATCACTCAATTTTTGATTCAAGTGCGAGATGGTATGAGAGGACAACATCACATTCTATAGTACCTCAGTGGGTTTCTGCACACAAGTGTCAAATAAATTTCTTTAGTTTCCAATTCAAAAATTCTTCATGTGAGTGTTTTTTAGTTTTGAACTTTTCGACATGTAATGAATTTTTATATTAAATTTCTAACTCAACTTCAGACTTCTTTTCTTTGTCCTTGTGGTCATTCTCTTCGCAAACCAATCTGCTTATTTGTACTAGGCCATGGTTTAATTCCAAATTCTTGTAATTTAATTTTTTTGAAAATTTAGATAACGGAGTTAAATGTTTTTTTCAAAAATTCAACAAAATAAAAAAATAACCCATCTGCCCATCATGCATAGGATAATTTAGCCAAATTTGGTTATGAATGAGATATGAAAGTAAAAACTTTTAAGTAGGTGTTTTATGTATTTTGGCTACCTATTGGAACTAAATACAAACATTTCGAGATTTTTATCAATGGTTTGTTAGAACTTTGGCATTTGAATACCTGGAAAAATCACTTCATGCTTGCTTTTAATTTCACATTTTTCACTAAAAATTGTGCCATTAAAAAGAGTGTTGCCAATGCACTAAAGAATAGACCCACTATAGCCAGAATTAACTGGTTCCATTTGTATATGGAGGGCACCTTATCCTCATTGGTTTTTTTTGGCGGGGTGAAATTTTGCCCAGGTTTTTACTGCTGGATAACAACCTCAAACTGGGCAGTTCTAGGAATTCAGATCCTGCCCGCAGCCCTGATTGCCAGAACGGCCCCCATTCTTGGTCCTTATCTGTCACATAATGCCTTGCCCTAACGTCTAAGGACTCACTAGGATCCCAGACACATTCCCCGGTGGAAAGGCAACATAGGTAGGTAGAGGAAATGACGGAATTGACCACCATGGCCAATTTCTGACAAACTGAAAAATCTGCATGTTTTGTACTGTCTCCGTTCACAGAGGTACACAATTCCTTTCTGACATGGGCAAGGTCGTTCCAACCGTGGAAAGTCACCCGTCTGATGAATTTTCAGTCTACAGGAGGCATTCTGGACTGGAATTCTGGAACACTGATTCTGGGCAGATTCCTGTCATTCACCCGTCGGAATGATTACCAAAACTCATCATTCCAACGTTCTGACGGAATTCCAGCGTGTATAGCCAGACAGACATACCGGAAACAGTGCCTTTTTTCTTTTCTTTTTCTGTTTTTTTCTTTTTCATTTCGCAAATTTGGCGAAATTAATCACACCAAAAAAATAGAAAAATTTAGTCGAATTTACACTAGAAAACACAACCCCGCCATAACTTCGGGTCCATTCGCGCTGCAGGCGTCTGTGTTCCGTGCGCGCACGTCCCCTTGCTCTCTTGTCTGCTGTGGCTGCACTGCAATATCTTCGTAGCGTGTTTTTTTTCGGGTCTCAGAAGCGACGAAGTCTTATACGCAAGTTTTAATATCGGATACTCTCGTTTGCGGTGTTGGAGACGGCGTTTTTTTGCAAGGTTTTATATTCTGTTTTCACAAGATTTTGCGTTGCGGAAAAGGTGGCATTCTATTCTGAAGTTTGATATTGTTGTTGTTGATTTTGTGTTTTTCGGAAAGATCTGGATGTCTTGGGATGGTAATCTGATGGCACCGGCAGTCAGCAGTCGTAGTATCGATCCTCTTCGCTTCTTTCATGAACTTTGTCGTATCGCACGTCTTTTTTTTTTCTCGGTCTCTTTCATCAACTTTGTTGTCGCATGGAATATTTCTTCTTCTTCTTCTTCTTTGCCTCTTTCATCTCCTTTGTTGTTGTGTGACCTTTTCATACGTTGCTGTGGACCTGCAGCATTCGCGCCCGAAAACCGAGAGTATCAATAAGCAAGGACTTTTGTCTTCCTTTCTCCGCCATGGCCTTCGTCTTCAGTGGCGAACGTTGAACTGTAAGATGGTTCTTGATTTTCCCTGCATCGTCATGGTTCGAGTATTGTTACCATCAGCTGCCTGAATAGAGTCTGACATGGCGACAGCGGAGAGGAAGCCGATTATTTTGCCTTCTCCCTCTGGCAAGATTGAGCCGGAGTCGAGTATGAGTGACAAAATAGCTCGAGTTTTGCAGTTGGTGCAGAAAGAAGAACCTCTCTCGAAGAAGCAGGCACGAGATTATTATCGCACTTCTTATTATCATTCTTGCCTTGGAAGACGTTCGCCGCTAACTGCAGAGTCAAGACTTTTGTAATTATTTGCATTTGTTGTTAGGATCGCTGAAGTTTCCTTAGCCGTCAAAGTTCAGAGTCTACTGTCTTTTGCCAAGTTTTGGTGTGGAAGAAGTTTGTTTTCTTTGTGGAGATGGCTTGTTGACTTTCACCTCTCTACTACTTCAGGCTGCTTTCTGCGATGACGCCTGTGTGGAGCGCTATTTGAAAGCGCGGGGGAACAATTGCCGGAGGGCCGCAAGACTGTTGAAGGCGACTCTCAATTGGCGGGAAAAGATTAGCATTGGTAATCTCATCATCTCTATGAATATGACGGCCCGAGGAGTGAACATGCTGCACTGATCTTATTAGCACGGTAATCTTATCATCTTATGCAAGTGGTGATCGCACGACATCTGAGCAAAAATAACTCCATGTGACGTTCCTTACATGTCAGGTTACCTGATAGCAGATGAATTCCCTGCTGAAATCGCAGCAGGAGCTGCGTATGTTGCCGGCCTCGATGACGAGGGTCGTCCAGTGTTGGTACGTTTGTGCTTGATGCAAACATTTGTTGATCTCCTCTCTGCAACACAAGTATGTTGAGCCCTTCATGAAGTTGCAACTCAGGCTGGGGCTTGCTGAGTTTCGTTCCTTAGAGCAACTCCACCGGTGCTCAGTATGTGGCCCTGCAGAAGAAAATTAGATTAAGAAAAGTCAAAACATGCCAGTTTTAGGCTCAGCAAACTGGTTTGGGCCAAGCATTTGTGCACAGAAAGCTGAGGCTGGTAAAAGGCATGGCAAAGCCTAACACCTATTGTTGATTGGCTAGATAGCTTGATTTGTCCACTTTGGTTGCTATTAGTAGTCGCCCACCTATTTGCAGTCCCAGTTTAAGTTTTGTGGGTGGGGTTGAAAAATAAATAAATAACTAAACTTGGATGTGAGAAATATTTTTGCAGGGTCACATACTGAGTTCCACTGGAGATGCTCTTATGCCATGTTTTTCTTGTTACAGTGTGTATAGTACACAGAGATCAAGTTCAAGTTATTGTAAGAAGAGCTGGTCTACTGATATCTGCCCTGTTTCATTATTGCAGATTATAAAGAAGAAACCAGATCACATTGTGAATCATAACCAGAAACCGTAAGCTTTTCTTACTAATATGCAAACTGAGAATTCTAGCAGGTGGTGTGCTTGGCAGCATTTTGGGCTCACTACTGTGCAATATTCTGTGGAAGAAGATGCTTACATGATTTTGATATGCATGTCAGGGTTGTGTGCATCCAAGTAAAAGTTGATAAAAGGATCTGTATACTGGGTTGCTCGGAGATGCCAATGCATGTCCACATGTAACCTCATACTGCAGTTCTTAGTTCACCTTCATCTCCTAGCCCCAAGTTTTGGGTTTTAGGAGGTGTTGAGAGAGGTGTTTGATGACTAAACAGATATCTACGGTATATCATCTTCACAATGGAGGTTGCTGTTGCTGCCATGCCACCAGGGGTTGACCAATGTGTCCTCATTCTAGATGCTGGGGGTAAGTTGCTCGTTTCTCGTTATACATTTCAGAAATCTCAAGCTGAAATATGGGATTCACGGTGGTCAAGCAAGATGACCTTACTTGTGTATAGAGAGACAACATCTTGCAAGATCAAATTGGAATTTGATCTGCACAATGGAGTTGGATGTTAGAGTGGTCATCAGTCTTCACTTCTTAATGGTGAGGCTAGAACCTGGGAAGCACTGTTGCAAGATCCCATTGCATAGCTTCTGATCAGGGATGCTACTAGAAGTAACATACTGGTTGGAACACTTCTGTAGGTGCTATCCAATGCAATCACTGAAGCAATGAAAGGATAAAAAGGTACAGCATTTTTTTGGGCTTATGCAATATCGTGTCCAATGCAATCTCTGGAGCAATGGAGAGATAAACACATTGTTTTCCTTGGCTCATCCATTATTTGCAGGACTGGCCTAGTTTCCATGCTTTCTGATTGCAGAGCTTGTCCAAACTTGGACATCGGTTGCACAGACAAAGTTGTGGATGCATTCCTTGTGTAGGAAGCCTCATCTATTACATGCTCTCAATGTGTGCTTGCACTGGGATTATGTTCTATTTGGCTATGGGCTAGCCCAGTCAATTTTGATGCACAGGCCTTACTCAGTAATGTGTCACAGAGAAGATAGCAAAGGAGCCTGAAAGGGGAAAATGTTCCCAAGGCTCATGTCCTCCACAGCACTTGATTCTAGAACCACTGGACAAACTATGGTAAATCAGATGCAATACTGTGTCAGGCATGAAAAGTCACAGTTCTCAGTATATTTCACATGGTTGCACTTACAGTCTGCTATTCTGGACAGGTTACTCAAGGATCAGTGCTCCATCTCCAGGTGGAATCCTTGCCACGTTAAGGATTATTGCTGATCATTATCCAGAGAGGCTGGCAAAAGCCTTCATCGTGGATGCCTCCTCCATGTTCTACTATGCTTGGAAGGTGGGCAGGCCTTTTTGCATGTGTATAAACAAGTTGCAATATATGTTGATATCATTTCAGATTTTAATGTTTTTACTGACCTAGCCTGAGGTGTGCTGATGTTGAAAGCATTTCCAGAATAGATCTGCATGCTAAGGCACTGACCTGTGAACAATCCAGGGAATTTGCACATTTGTTGACCACTCGACAAGAGGCAGGTTGAGCTTTGCATATTTGAAGGATTACATACCTGTAAAGCCACAGCAAGCTCTCAAGGCTACTCCACCATCCTCACCACTTGCTCACTTTCCTAAACAGGAATACTTTCCAGATGATGTCAGACTTCCAAGTTCCATATACAATTCCACATCAGGTCAGTTATTGAACTCCTACTTGATATGACAGGTCTATCAAAACTTGTTTCGGTCTTTTGATTTTCTCTACTCTTTATACCAAGATCAATCTATCAAATTTGAAAGCTAGATTGAAAATTCTTGTGAGTAATCTTTTTGATTGGATGTGTAAGTCCCATTATTTCAGTTTTTTGTTGGTTCAGAGGTCAGCCCTTAACTTCAAATCTGTTGCGGTTGGAGAATAGGGACAAGATTAGGTCTATGTAGTCTTTCCATGGCAAGGTACTAAATGCAGCAGTTTATCTGTTTGGATTTCCAGTTAATTAACTTCCTCTTGCTTGGTCAATCGATTTTTACATAGTGAATTGGTATCCCAATTGTGACTGGTTATGCAGTTTTTAAACCTAGCTTCCACCTCTTCTCCAATGTATTTGATTTTTTGAATTGTCTTATTACGTCTAATTCCTGTTCTCCTTAGTAAGAAGGTTGCAGATTATCCATTTGTTCCTGATGTCTCTGATTTCTCTAACTTCATGTATCTAGACAAAGACACTATTGGCAGTGGCAAATACTTTAAATCATTTTGTGAAAAAGATGTTTTGCATTTCTTCCATTGGAATCTTCCTAATGATCATTTCAGAGGCTTCTTAATTCTAAGTGGGGAGCTTTTCTAAGCCAATTTTATCACCTGATGTTCTTGCTCCACAATTTCTCCTTGTTGCTCTCTGTTTACTTCCTCCTTTCTGCTTGTGGTTTTCCCTTTCTCTTTTTTTAAGAAAAGATGTTCCTATTTCTTCTTGGGGGATTGTTTTGGTCTTCTCCTTTTCATTAAGTTTTGTTGAGATAGCCAGCACAATGGCTAAGTTTCCCGTTACTGCCTTTCTGCCTGTCTTGTGAGGGCTCATCACATGGGTTGATGTTAATGTTGGACATTGGCCTCCATCCATTGCCGGAACTGATGACGTCAGTGGGATTTTTTGGTGGGCGGTTAATACCATAGATGTTGCTACTGAAGGTCCCCGAGTATGTGTATGACCATCGCTGTTGTTCAAACTGCTTCTCTATATTTGTTTTGTGGTCTTGTTTTCTCATTTCCTTTGGAGTTTGTTTCCTCTTTGTCATGCTAGCTGATTGGTTGCTGTTATGATGTCAGATCTGAAATGTACATAACCTTATTCTTGGGTCATCACTCAAGTTTTTTGTCGGTTGAAGTGTAAGCATTGAGAAGTTCTCAGTACTTCTGTAGATAATACATTGGACTTTCCTTTCATCATTATGGTGTTGCTTGCATGCTAAGTGTGGCACCAAGCTTCTCATAGTTCATATTCCAAAACTTGGGAGATGGGGAAATGTTCTTCCAGCCTTCTACTGTGGCCTCAAGTATACTAACTTAATGTTTCCATATGTCACCTGCAGGCCCAGGTGGAATTCCTCTTTCTCCTCGTTACAACAGAGATTCTCCAGAGATTGTTGAGAAGACCTTTGGGGATGGACCTCAATTGACATCCAGCAATGTTCAAAGGTCTTATTCTTTTTCTTTTTCTTCAGCACCTGATTCCACATGCCACTCACCAGACTTACAAGAAGGGAGGCTGTCAAATGCCAGAAAGGACAAATCGTTGGTAAGCAACTCTGAAACTCCCATCTCAGCTCCTGCAAGAAGCAGGAGACGAAAAAAGCCACCTCCCTCACCAGATGGTTTGTTGTCAACACCATACTCAAGGAAAAAACCAGAGGGTTTGTCAGAGCAAAACAAAAACAAAAGTGTTGACATTTTCCAACCCTACGTGAGGTTTCTCTCAGAACTGTATGATGAGGCAGCCTACAGAGCATTGATGAAGCCTCCCCTCGGTGGCCTGATGTCTATAGTCTCGAGATCATCTGAAGTACCAAATGAATTCTGACTCCAGCCTGACCTAGATGTAGATTTTCATATGGGCATGGATATACCTACCTCAACATATAGTTGTCATTCCTTGTTTACCTTTAGTCACACTTGGACTTTTGTTTGTCCTTGTTGTCCATGGGAAACAGTATGAAGGGGATTTTCATGCTGTTGTGTTTAGAGTCACTGCACCTCCATTTGGATCACACCCAAGGATCCAGGAGCATTCTTTCCTTGAGCTGAGGATGGATTGAGAATGTGCATGTCATGTATGTGTGATGCCAGGTTCTTGACACAAGTTCAAAGCATTCACGTCTTTCTTGCGTCTAGAGGAAACTCCCCATTCCCTCAGCGTCTCTTTGGTTGATAGATAGTTGCATTTTTTATCATTCTTCACTCATTCTCAAGCTTTTATTTGTTTTTAATAAAAATGGGTGGAGTGGACTAGCCAATTCCACCCATTCCATTTTGCTATTTGCAATTTCTTCCACTTCCAAGGCAAACTTAAGCGATTCACTTCGATTCATTTTTTGGGCTCTTTTCCAACATCTTGTTTGCTGTCTTGATGGCAAGCACTTCTCCTTTGTGTGTTTACATGTGATGGATTTGCCTCTTCCTCTCTAGTTGCATTCCCAAGAGGCTTTCCTCATTAGTTGCCAACCTCATGGTTTGTTAGAGATATGTTTTTCTTTTTTTTCATTTACTCATCAATTTGGTTCCGAACTTTTTCACATAAAAGAGGATGTTCCATGCATTTCAATTACTTGCATCCCTTAACATTCCTGGACTAACAGATCTCCTATTAATTGAATGTTGGTTATATAGTCTAATTCTGATGTTGGATTTGGAGATGCATTCCCACAAGATTCGAGATTCCTAGAGTTTACAGCACCTATTTAGTAAGCCAATGGTGCATGCCATACTACAAATAATTAAGCAAACAACGATAATATTTAGATTATTCAAGAATAGCTACCACATCTACATTTTGAATATAGTGGAATGGATATTGAACCTTTACTTATTCCAATTATGGTGATTTATTGAAGCTAGTTTAGATCAAAACAACTTTAGGTTCCATAAGTTGTTCTTTTGGATGATCATTCCAAAATTGAAATTTATTTAGCCAATTCTCAAGTAAATAGGAATGGAAAGGTGTCTTTTTGAACCTATGTGTTTTTCACAAAAAAAAATAGCAATGTAATTGCAAATAGATTTTCAATATCTTTCACACTAATTTGCATCCCATTTCTTTTCAATGGAATGTAAATCCAATTTGATGGAATTCAAGAATCTAAATTTAATAGAATTCAATTCAAGTTGTGTGCAATGCCATTTCAATATTTTCATTTGAATGGAATTCGGCTTCCACAAAAGCAATTCATTTTTTTCATAAGTTGCCCAAGTTACAATAGGAACAACAAATTCCCATTTTAGATCATTCCTTTTTACAATTCCTTTTTCCATCCTTCATTTTTGTTCTTTAAAGAACAATGTTAAATTTTGAATTTATTTTTAATGGATGATAGATGTCTACATTTGTAATATCATTTAATGTAATGCAAATTATTATCATTAGTTTCAAGCCTTTGATTTTATTTTATTTTAAATGATTATTACATGTTAACATGGCATGGCAATCCTAATCATATTCTTTGTCTCTCTTTTTTTCCCTTCTTCAATTTGATTCAATCAACAAAACATTCAATTCTAGACTTCAATTTATTTTTTATTGGAAGCGTTCAAATCAAGCATTATTTTCCTACATTTAAAGTTGAATGATGGTACATGCTTGCAAATGTAGCAATAACATTGTGAAATTAATTCAATTTTTATTGTAACTTCTCACCCTTATCATATATGTTAATTGTTCTTTGGATTTATCTAGAGTCTACGACTTCGAGCCATTCACAACAATGCAACATTAGCTTGTGCACACTAAAAAATGAATCTTCCAAGGCTACCTACCTCATTTCATTCCTCTACCAACCTACAAGAATATGGAAAGGCATATCAATTTTACCATTACCTTTGGGTGAACAAAGTGGAGGTTTGTCAATTTAATAATCATTTTTAAAATGTATGGAATTTACTATAATAGTTAATTTGATTTTTAAATTTAATTGTACGATCATTTAGCTTCATTACTGAATAGTAATAACACAATTATTTAGTTATAATCTTTTTGAATTGACATTATATATCCTTGGATTAATCCAAAGTTTTTCCTTATTCATAAGGTTCTAGTATGTATATAAAGTGTCAAGTATTTACTATGAGAACATTTTGTTATTTGGTAGGAAGGAATTTTATCTAGAAGGTAATTCATAAATGGAGAAAATCAACTCAATTTATAGTTGAAAATTTCAATGCTTGGAAAAGAACAAAATGAACGTTAGCCATAACAAATAATTGATTTTTGCCACAAATATTTATTTAAAGTGTAATAAGACCTTTAACATTTTAAATTGTTGTGGACACCTTAAATAAGATAAAAAGTCATGTTCCAAATTTTTTTCAAATCAAGATTGAGTTCTTTACTCAATTGAAAGTCTTGAAAGCATAATTAATTATTTTCGTGAATTGAATAGGTGTTGTTAAAATGGAGTATGTATTAAGGCCATGAATCGCATGAAAATAAAAGGGGTAATTTTATTGGACAAGAGGATGGTACCTTTAGCAAATGACCAACATTTCTATTGAACGATGTCACTCTCATTATTGGGTGATCTTTTTAATCACCAATAGAAATATTCTCTCATTGCTATTAACACTTTAAACACCTCCCATTGAACATTGTCTAATGCATTTATTAGTCAATAATGTTTAATCCCACGCAAAATCATGGGTTTTGCTAGATGGTTGGATTGCTTTGATTTTATTTTTAGGATTTTTATAAAATAATCATTGATATTCATAGTCAAAATTTATGTTAATGATTTGTATTATCTCTCTCACTTAAAAGGTTCAAAATTAGTGTGAGATGGTAAAACATGCAAAACAAAAAATTCAGAATATTTTTGTAGAACCATGTAAGTCACCCAAAAAAAAACTCAAAAATGTGTTGAACAAAGCTTGTTGGGGGGATATTTAAGGTCTCTTTTACTACCAATATTTTGCTATTGTTATTGGATTATAATTAATATTATCTACAAGGTACAATTCCTATAGTAATCAAATGGAGGAATTATTTGTGTTAAACAAGCAAATAGTTGGAACAAAGAAGGCATAAACTAAATGGTAGAAAAAAAACATTGATTTAAAAATCTTAGGGGTAAGGTTTCAAAGAAGACTCTTCTCACCTTCCAATTCAAATTTTTCAGACCTAACAAATCACAACAAAATATTAAACACACCCCAAAGCTACTTGCAAAACTTAACCTTAATTATTCCATGAGGTATTATCAACACATGAAAAAAATACACATTCTTTATTATAAAAATGATGCTACTATCCTTTTACATAATGATGTTACACCACATTTTTAGTCTAATATTATTTTAAAGACAACATTATGTATTATTATTATTACTCCATATTAATTGCCATGACTCCTTAACGTAATCTTTTTTAACATTAGTACCCCCAATAAGCTTTCAAATATTGAGATTTTTTTTCCATCACCTAAATGGTTTTGGTCATCAATAAAAATAAATCATTAGTTTGGCAACTATGTGTATTCCTTAAATTTTCACCTTAAAAAAATTAAAGTCATTTAAAAATGGTCAACTAGACATCAATGGTTCATCAAAATTAAACAAAAGAAGAAGGAATATGTTATGTGAATATAAATATAGTTTTTTCATGTATTAAGAGTAATACAAATAGATATACATTCAAAAACTTTAACCCAAAAAAAGTTATGAACTTTTGAATGTCTTAAAATGGAATTTTATTTTTAAATGTCCATATCATAATCATTTTTGGATGGATTCAATTTTTTTCTTTCAACATGTATGTTAAGTGTTATCTAACTAGGTTTTTATACACATAATGTTTATTAGTTCATTAACCACCTTGCAATCCCCCACTTCAATAATGATATCAAAATAAATTATCATTTTAACATTATTAATTGAACTTTTTCTATGAATTATTTATTTATCAAAATTGATTCATCTTATGTTGCAATCACCATTCAAGAGATTTTTTTTTTTAATCTCAAGAAATTGTCATTCTAAAGTAGTCCCACGTGGACCTACAAATTTTTTGATAAGAAAATAAAATATATGATAAGAAGAATAATGCTTCCTATGGATTCTATTGATGGTGAAGTTCATGTGAATTTGTGGGGAATTTTGAACCCAATTTAATTATGGTTACACTAAACATTTTATTTGCATGTCTTTCATTATAGAAGAAATTGAAAAGTATTTATGAAATGTGTCATCTAGCAATTTTTTGGGTGGTGATTTTTTAAAATAAATTTCCTTGGAAAAATTTAGAATAAGTGTAGTGTAAAATGTGGATTTTCATATAAAATTACTACTTTTTCATAATCAACGTTTGAAGAAAAAAAAGAAAAAAAAGAGAAAAAACATCATTTGTGTCATATTATCCTAATCATACCAAAGCCCTCACCCCTTTGTCCTACTCAGAAGGAATTAATAGCACATTTTAAGTTTTGAAATTTTAATTGTTATTATTGAATTTAGGAGTTCCCACGAATGCCACTTCACTTCACAAGCTTGACTCTAAACAAGTCCACATGCACACTATCCATGAACATGCTTGTTGTTTTGAAGGTGAATTTAGTCATTCCTAGAATAACCATGTAATCAATCCTCACCCTACACAATCTCAATGTGGATGGGTACCCATGCTTGAAACTCACCATTACAACCAAATAATAAAACTAACTAATCATAGGTACCCATCACAATAAAAAAATTACCTATGTTTAAGATTCACACCCACGACTAACTAATCAAATAACTATAGGTATTCATCATAGAAAAAACTACTTTTGAAAACCTCAACTCGTATCCATGAATGAGTAAAACGTGAATGTTCATGACCAATTTTGGTGTTAGGAGAACGTGCCATAGTGTGGGCCTTACATTGTGGGAAACAATGGTGGCAAAACACAAGGTTTCAAGTGTTAATGCTCATTAAGTGTTAAGCTCACACGATAGTGCCATTCCTAGCATAACAACCAACAATTGTGTTGATCCAATGGCCAAAGTTCCCCATCATAATAACACTTGCATGAATGGGATCTCTCACTTTTGTTACAACTCTTCCTCATGTGAGATAATTTGTGTAACTACCATGCCCCACACACATGGGACCCACATGGCCACACCAAGATCGAACATGGACTTGTGAGTGGAGTTGTGAAGGAACCAAACAAAGCCCAGATCAACATGAGCAAAAAAGGAAACCTCAAAATATGGACAAAACCCTACTGGAGCATAAAAAAAGACAAAAGACAAACCTACATGTTCACAAAACAACAAAAGATTGACACCCAAAAGTCTTCATGAACTCGTGAAGTCGGCACAACATGTCCTTAAACAACACAAGATACTATAAAGAACAGTGCATGAAACCACCACCACAAACCAAGAGTCAGGTTCATAACCAAGTCAACAAGGAATAATAATAATAACCCTTCGAACTTTGCTGGCTATGGAGTGGAGTTTTCCTGAGCGCCTCCACTGCTGTTACATATATTTTCACTGCTCCTACATGTACAACTACTATAATTACCTCGAACCTTGTGCATTAAATGCTGAGTTTCAGCATTTCATACCCAGATTTAATAAAACTTCCTTACTTTGGGGACCTCACTCAAAGAGGGGATTAGGGGGGTGAAAAGAGGCCCAAAGACAGGGTGAAGACTGGATGACTTTAAGGAAAATTCTAATATCACAGAGAAAGCAAAAATATGTCTTTGATAACAAACTATGGATAACCTGGTCAAACTGGGGGGTAAACTCCTGAGTTACCCATAAAGTACCCGGAAAATCCAGAAAGTCAGGACGAAAACAGTCCACAGGCGAACAAGAGGGGACCAAAACTGGTTTTTTCTCACCCAAATTGGAGTTTTGCCCCCCATTTTGTTGCCTTTCTTTACTCCGGCTCATTATTCTTCATTAAATCAAAAGCCTTGTTAGAAATAAGATCCTGCAAAATCTTCCCAATTGATACCCAGTTTCGTTAAACAATGTCAAGTTTTGCTCACTTTAGAGATACACACACAAAGTGCACAAAACAAGGATTACAGGGTCAAACTAGGGTCCAAAGCCAGCATGACTTTAGGATAAGTCAAATGTGTGCTCTTTTTTTTTAGTATTATCATAATTTCTATGCTGAATTTTTTAAAATTTAAATGCCACAAGATTATTTAAATATAAAATTTCAAATATTTAAAGAAAACCCAAATGACTTTTTCAAAACTGAAGAATAATCAAAGTAACTTGGAACCCAGTTTTGTGGCCCATCTTATCTATGTAGATTAGTCTCTATTTCGGATTCACAAACAACCATATCCCAAGCAATGATAAAAATCAATTCAATTGTGTTGTGGTAAATTTTCTATTTATGATTACTTGGGATATGGCCATGGTTCTCTTTTTTTTCCCAATTTTTTTATTTCAGAAATTTGGCAAAAAAATTCTGAAATTACCCATTTTTACTCTGAAAAACTATATGTTTCCCCCCTGCCAAAAAAAAAAAGAAAAAAAAAGAAAAAAAAAGAAAAAGCAAAAGCAAAAATTCACCACAAACAAAATCAAAGGGATGAGGTTGTTTGTGAATCAAAAGACTGCTCTAGAGTCACATACATAAAGGAGTGAGTCTTTCAATTGTTTTCTTTTGGTTTCCATGAGAAATTCTCAAGCCAATTGCCCCTTCATGTATGTACTCATGATATATTTTTTTGCATTTTTAAAATCTTTACTGATTTTCCAAAATAGCCTAGACATCAATGTTTTTGACATGGTAGGTATGAAATCTGGGCTGCTTACAATCTGTCTAAACTAGTGTTGGGTGGGTATTTGATTTTGTTAATATGCAGTGATTCCAGTTTTTTTTAATTAAATTAAATTAAATTAAATTTTAAAATTCAGAATCAGAGAACCATCACCCACCAACAAGGCAGGATGAATAATGATGGTGTGTGGACAGAAAATACCGTGTTTCAATATATTCCTATCCCCATAGCAAACCATGGTGGTTAGCTATGTACTAAACTAAAGGGGCCGGAGTGAACCATCCATCACCCACCAGTGTACAAGGGCAGGATGGATGCTCTTCTTGTATTCTTGTGTTATAGCAAACCAAGGTGGGTTAGCTATAAACTAAGAACATCTCCACCAACACACTATATAACATACTAGTTTGAAGCCCGTGCCTAATGCACAGGTGTGTGTGTGTATTTGACAGTACATATTACAAAATTACAACTACAAACTACATTTCCAAAACCTCTCTATATACCACATTTCGCATGTATCCATCAGGACCCTGGCCACTGAAAATCTTGATGTTTGCACTGCTTGTGACCCGTGAGATAGCAACATACAGCTGACCATGGGAAAAGACCGGAGACGGCAAATATATGTTGGGTTTGTTGCTGATATTCTTGATATCAAAATCTTGGGGGTGCCCCCCCCTGCGGCCGGGCATGCCTTTCCTAGACAGCGACACATGCACAAAGGTGGGGAGTTATTTATTTATGCCAAGGTTTTCTTCCCTGTATGATGCCATCCATGGATGGATGACGGGACGGATGGATGGAAAGCTTCACGAAAAACGACCACGACGTCCTTTACTATATGTAATTTTGAATGAAGATTACTAAAAATTTGGCCAAAAAAGTTCAGTAAAATGACTTGTGGCTCAGCATTTGAGTAGCATTTTTATTACTCAATATGCTGAGACAGGTGAAAGCCACACAGCACAGCAGAGCACAGTCTAATAGTTACTCTTGATCGACCAGATGTAAGTCTAGATGGTTTGTTATTAATAACTTCTGACCAATTTTCCTCACCCAAGTTCATGTCTATGAGTTAGTAGGCTTGGAATCACTAAATAAATAATGTTGAACAAGAAAAATACTATTGGAGGGCTAAAAAATGGGTTTAGGGTTTCGATTGTTCTCTTGCCAGGAGTTTTTCCTTTATTTATTTATCTATTTATCTATATTTATTCTTAGAACTTAAGTTTGTATCAAAAGTCGAGGAAATTCTTTTGGCACTTGTGTCATTTGAGCACCCAAAAGTCATCAATCTAAAAGTTCAATTACATATAGTCCTTTGGATAGTCCTTTGGTTATTCAAAGTAGGTAGGTACCTACCAGTTTCTTTCTTCTTAAAAAATAAAGTAAAGTAAAATAATATATATATTCAAAATCAATGATATATCCCTTGTCTGGGATCTAGGGGTTTCCCTTCTTTTTCTTTTTCCAATTTTTGTTGTGGTAACAAAAAATTTGGAATTTCTTGCCCCAAAATTGCAAAATTAGTTGAATATGGTAGGAACTAAAAATTCCAGAAATTTTGCAGATTAAAAATAAAATTAAACTGACATGACCCAAAAAATTTCCCCAAAAAATTCATTGGTGAGATCTTTAGCATATGTAAGAGAGTTTTGTTTGTCTCCACTTTCTTTCAAGTAAGTATGCATGGAATCAGGCACAAGTGCCTTCTACCCTATGAACTAAGGGTGAAGCCCAAGGTCTAGGGTGGGCGGAAGACACTCTACACAACTAGCCCTTGCCTTTTGTAACAATGGGTGTGTCAATTACACTTTGGCCTCGCCATTTACATTGAAAAGCATCTTAAGGCAAAAGAAGAATTATGGAAAGCTCAAATATTTCACCATGCAAAAATATAATCTTCAAAAAATCCTCTAAAAAATTGAAACCAAAATCCTTCAAGATATTATTATAACTCTGTAAACTAATCTCAAGTTTCAACACAAGCCAAAATATCATCTTTCAAAAATCCTCATATAAGAAAAATAGACCTATTATTATTATTATTATTACCTAGTAGGGGCCAAAATCCCTTAAGCTACTATACTCTATAATGAATCTGAACACAATATCCTTAAGGGCCTTGGTATGCAAAGGCCAACAAAGGATGTGCCTTACATCATCTTTTTGCCACCCTCGGGAGCTTTACATATAAGATCCCCACTCGAAGGAGATTACATGAGATCTCCAGCTCCAGGAAGAAGCCAAAAATTCTGTCTGGTAAGGCACCCATCAATACACTACTACAGATTTTCTCGGAGGTTGTTCTGTGTTTGTATCAAACCCCTCGAGGTCAAGTTTTGGAGTTTGAGGATTTTGAAAACCATCCAAAACTCGAGAAATGCATCTTAAATTTTTTATAGGGTGATGAACTATTTTGCAGCTTAGCTCATCACCAGTCTTGAACTAAACTAACAAAAAAATCCCATGATGCAGTTTCAAAAATCACGAGGAAATCCCATGCAGCCATTCCTGGAAAGGAAAACAATAGTAACAGATTTAATTCAGAAGTATGTATGTAAATCCTATGCAGCGAATTCCTTGAGAGGAAAACAGAAGTAACAGATTTAATTCAGAAGTGTGTATGTAAATCCCATGCAGCGATTCCTAGAAAGGAAAACAGAAGTAACAGATTTAATTCAGAAGTATGTATGTAAATCCCATGCAGGGATTCCTGGAAAGGAAAACAGAAGCTAGTAACAGATTTAATTCAGAAGTATGTAATGTATGTATGTAAAGCCCATGCAGCGATTTCTGGAAAGGAAAACAGAAGCTAGTAACAGATTTAATTCAGAAGTATGTAATGTATGGATGTAAAGCCCATGCAGCGATTCCTGGAAAGGAAAACAGTAGCTAGTAACAGATTTAATTCAGAAGTATGTATTGTATGTAAATCCCATGCAGCGATTCCTGGAAAGGAAAACAGTAGCTAGTAACAGATTTAATTCAGAAGTATGTATGTATGTAAATCCCATGCAGCGAATTCCTTGAGAGGAAAACAGAAGTAACAGATTTCAATTCAGGAGTTATATATAACTTATTTGCTGAGTGGATTGGATCTATGATTTGAGACTCCGAAGGTTCTAGAGAGAAACTTTTTCCCTGGAAAAAGAATCATCAGTAAAGGATGATGGAAAGAACCCAATTCACTGACTTGAACCTGACACATATTCTTCACCTCTGTGTGTTTTGTTGTAATTGGGGGGAGGAGGATCAGTTCAAAGGGAGTAGACTAGATCCCAGTTATAATACTCTTGCACACACCTCCTTCTTTCTTTTTGTTTCCTGGAGTTACTGACACAACTAACCCTTCCTCCTCCTCCTCCTCCCCTTGCAATTTCACTTTAGAGAATCATTGGCTCTTGCTATATATGGGTTGAAAAGCTTACAAAATCTTGATAGAACCTGAACTTCTTCCAATCTCATAGTGATGGGTTCACTCTTTATTGTGCTATTGGCTCCAATGTGTTTGTGTTGATTTTGTTTCTTATCATTTTATTTGCTCTTTTCCACCCACAAAACATTTAGTGGATATTTTCTTTTCTTTTATTTTCTTTTTTGGTCATTTTCTTGGCACACCAAGCTTCGCTACTGAAGGACCCAAGTGAAAGCACTACTTGTTAGAGTCGTCTATAAAGTCACCTTGTCTTCACCCTATCTTTGCGTCTGCTTTCACCCCCTATCCTCTCTTTCAGTAGTATTCACAAAGTAATGAAATTTTATTAAATCCCAGTACGAAACTCAGCATTTAATGCACAAGGTTCGAAAGTAATTATAGTAGTTGTACAAGTAGGAGCAGTGAAAATATAAGTAGCAGCCGTGGAGGCGCTCAGGAAAAAGGAAAGACAAAAATGAAACTCAATTTTACCACCAAAATTCCTGGAAAAACTAGTCTGGGTACCAATTATTTTCGTTTTGTAAAATTTTCATTCCCTGTTACGTGTTTGATGCCCTATTATGCTGAAACTGACCGTTCTCGCCCCCCTAATAGCAGGATTTTACGGATAATAGACTTATGGGTAATTCTATTGTGTCTTCAAGATGCTATAACTTGTGTTAAATAGGTATGGATGAACATAGAGGGTCATCAAGGGATGTCCTATGTCTCGGGTCAAATATGGTAGCTACCTTTAGAAAATCTTTTGGACTATGCAAGAATACTTTAGTTCAAGGTGGAATCTTCAAAATTAACCAATTATTCAACAGACAGACATGTTGAATCTGCCCATGTACTCCAGTACAGGAGATCAGACCATTATCAATTATATCTGATGCCAGGATTCAGAACCCCACAAGCAAGCATATGGGTTATATGACTATGACCCACAAGCATATGGGCCCTCAAGCCTATGGGCTATATGTGCATATAACCTGCCCTAGAAACCTTAAGGAAAAATCTTTCAAGGTTTATTTTCTTTTGACAAAATGGGTTGTTATTCCTTCTTGAAGATATGTATGTACCCAGTGGGGACTTTGTGCATATGAATAATGCACAAAGACTGAACCATTTTGAACCCCGTAACCTCCACAAGTGTGTGGGCTGAGTTCGTATTGCTGTGCAGGTGCCCAGATGATGATGTTTGTATCCCCCCAAAATATGCCACCGATCCCCCTGACACAACAATACATTGTTACAAAGTTTGTTCAGAACTTTGGTTCACCAAAACTAAAATCACACATCGTCATACCATCCAAAATCACACATCATCATCCCATCCAAAATCACACTTCATCATCCCATCCAAAATCACACCATCGTCATAGCCTCCAAAATCACACCATCATCATCCCATCCTGGCAGGTATCATTGGGGGGAAAAACACAGAGAGGTAAAAACAATATGAAACATTTTGAACAATCAAATGTCTGCAAGTGTGAACATTTTGTTTTCCAAAATGCGCTGTGAGTTCTTACACTCAGCATCAAAATACACTACAAATCTTGTCAGAGGTTGTTACATAGAGAGAGAGAGAGAGAAAGGAAGGGGATTAAGAAACCCAAATGGATTTCTACTGTGCAATGTGAAAGGGTAGGAGGCCTAACCCTAAAAGTTCCCAATTGTTAGATCATTCATTAGATTTTACAGGGATTAGGGATTTTATAGAGCTTTCATTTGGAGGGTTTAGGGTTTAGATCCAAATGAATGCTCTATATCAAATCCCAGCAGGTCTTTTGCTGCAGCCTTTAGTAGTTGATCCCCACTAAAATCCCACCACCCTTTTTCCCAATGTATGATCTTCAGCATCATTCTCTCTTTTATCCTTAAGTTGGCCCACCACACAAATATTTCAAGAAGAAAAGAAGGATAACCCTAAAAATTGTCCAAACCCATTTTGAGAAATTTTGAGAAATGTTTCAAAAAGCAAAGAAGGATAACCTAAAAATTGCCCAAACCCATTTTGAGAAATGTTTCAAGAAGCAAAGAAGGATAACCTAAAAATTGCCCAAACCCAACATGAATGAATGAGTGTTTCTTTACTGCATCACAATTGTCCAGTTCTTTGCCCGAGTAGGTAAGAGGGCCGTTCTAAGTACACTTAAGAACTCCAAACACTGCCATGTTCTAGCCCAAGTTTTAATGGCTTTAGGGTTCAAAGATGGACCGTAGGACTTCTTTGGGCGCTTCTATTTCCCTTTAGATCACCCCATTTGGTAAAAGGACACCCAAGATATTGCCTCCAAAACAACAAGGGCTGTTGCTCTAGAAAAAAATCCCCACCAAACTAATCACGCTCCTATTTTCAAGCAATTGACATCCTATCAATGCACATTGCTAAGTTGTCACTTGTTTTCCATCTATGTTATCACCAAACTCTCTCAACTCCAAAACCAACAAGTTCATTTTGAAACAATGTTCAATTTTATTCAATGGACCAAACTACAAGTTGGAAAAGGATTAAAAATGGATGGTGATAGGAGAAGGGTTTGTCCCTAAATCCCTAACTTCTTGAACATTTAAATTCATGTTCTCACACACTCATTTCTTATTGCCCTCTTGTGTGTGTAGCTCAACTCATGGCTTTGTGTTTTGACATTCTAATTGTGGTTGTCATCTTCATGTTTAGTACTACCTCTTAAGGTATAAGTGGGTACCCTTCCCACGTTCTTATTACTAACATCACATTCCCCCCTCCAACCAAGTGTTACCTATGGTTGCAAATATTCACATGTTGGTTCTCATTGTCATCATGCTTGGTTGTGAATATGATAGACTTGTTTTTGTTTAAACACATAGGTCTTGATCACAATCTTCTTTCTCTTATTCATACTTGCTAGTTGATTGTGATTGAACCGGTCTTCAACATTGCCTTGTTGGTTGTGATGGTGGTCATCTTCCTCCTATTCGCACAACCTTTTTAATTGTCTTCTTGATGGTCGTATTCCTCCTATTCATATAACCTTCTTGAACATATTTGTACTAATCCTCAACATTATTTCATCAAGTCCTAGTGGTGGTCATCTTCCTCCTATTTGCAAAACCTTTTTAATCATCCTCCTACTAATTTTCATCGTTGTTTTTTTAATCATGACAATGGTTGTCTTCTTCCTATTCACACAATCTTCCCAATCATCCTCCTATTGGTTCTCAACATTGTCTTGATTATCATAATGGCAGTTGTCTTCCTCTTATTCGCACAACTTTCCTTGTCATCCTCATGTTGATTCTTAATGCAATTTTGTTGATTTTGATGGTAGTCATCTTTCTTTTATGTCCACAATTGCATCTGCCTATTTTCTTCTTAACGTTTTTGCAACTTTCTTCTAACATTGATTTTATTATTATTATTATTATTATTATAAAATTTATGCGCTTCTTGTTGCCATCTTCTTTGACACGTTCTATGTTCTTATCTTACAACATGATTTATGCAACACACTTTATCTTCTTATGCAATTTTTTTAAGGATCTTCATATTTTTTATCTTCAATTTTTCATTGTAGTTCCCCCTTGTTTATTGATTTCTTCCATTATGTGCAAAGTGAAACACACTTTCTTTTCTTTGTTTATCATTCTCCATGCACAGCACTTCTAAGAGCCTTCTTAGCTCTATTGGCTTTTGTTGAATTTAAAATTCAAATTCAAGAGATTTTGAATTTTTTATTTTAAATGTGTTAAAAGAATATAAGAAAAAAATGAAAAAATAAATCTGAAGTAAGTTAAAGAAAAATGATTAAAATTTTGAAATTTTGAAAAAAATGAGAATTTAAAAAAGTACCTTCTAAATTTTAGGAAGCCCAATACAAGCTATACTACACCTTCCAAAATCTGGAAGGTACAATTGACAAAAATATATAATTAGGTTAGGTAAACGCCTTAAAAATACAAAAAATAAATTTGATTGGTTCTTTATGGTCATAGAAAATTGACTAGTTTTGTTTTTCCATGTGTTATTTGGAGCGATCCCCTTAACACCCATGTGCAAAACCAACATCCAACCATTGTTTTATTTTTGCTACATGCATTAATGTTCTTTTTATTGATGGCATGGATGGGCATGTTCCAATTCTACTTCAACTTGTTAAATTGTTGTTTGTATTAAAACATTTTGATATTTGAGTAGTTTTTTCTTAACCACCTTTGAAAACCAATATCCATAAGATATAACCTTTGGACATGACTCAAAGCATGGTTATGTGATATTTGTTTTAGTTTTTTATCAAGTCATTTACAATTTCAAGTATGTGTAAGTACATTTGTTCACCAACCACCTTGGTTGTGTTTGGATGCAAACAAATATTAAGTTTAGTGATTCATGTAACTTTAAACCTATTAATATGCAATTAAACTTTGGTCCTTTCTAATTACCTATTATTTAGAAATATTTGCTGTGTCTTCTTTTGAATTATCTAGTTAAATCTGGAGAAAGGTAGTTAGTAAATGAATGTTTATCACAATTTGTAAAGTTTCAATCTTTTCATTTAGAACTAAATTGATGCATGATATATTAAGGTATAATATTGATACTTTGTAATGTTAATGCCTTGGACAAGTAATAATCGGGGGTTTGAGCAAAAGGTACATATTGAAGCCATTGTTGCAAAGTTCTCTGCAACAAAATTCATTGCAAGGCTAATAGTCACAAAATAACAAATTTTGAAAGCCTTTGACATGGAGTATAATAGTGAAAAATTGTTGAAGAAATGGAAGAAGGGGACTAAAAACAAGACACAATTGACTTAGACAAGATGAACAATGATTTTTCAAAAGAGGCACCATGTGTGGGCTTCACATGCAAGAAAATGAACAAATCTTCCATGTAGGCATGTGTATTCCAATACAAAGTGAAAGACATTCGAATGTTTTATGTAACTACAATTTAATTGGTTAAGGGAAAGGTTCAAATATTGACATAATTACATAAATGTTCACTTATTTTTGCAAAATTGCATTATATTTGGTAAACAAGAACTAACCTCAAATGTAGTTAAAATGGCTTTGGAATCAAATATTTGCTTGTACATAATAAAACCTTGAAAATAAATAAAATGAAAGAATTTAATGAACAATATTAAAAATTATATTTAAGTAATGAAAGCCCTTCTAGCATTACTTTATGTCATTTCCTTAAAAGAAAATAAAATTGCACCATTAGTTGATACCATTTGGTGAAACTTTTAATTGTTATTATTTAATTAATGACTAGCACTATTAATTAACATAGCCACCTTAAACTATGTTCATAATGAACACATTAGTAAACTTCCATTAAAAATATTATTTCCAAAATGTACAAAAAAACTCACTAAAATGGGTCATCATTCATTCAAAATACTATAAACTAGTGGGTACCCATGACCTTTGAATATTGTGAAGTCCCCCGGTTTTTTTAAACTAAAAGGGACACACACAAAGGCGCAAAGCAGCTATTTTTATTTTTATTTTATTTATTTTTATCAATTCTGCTTTGATGTTTGTGCGAGGAGACGGAGGATCCAGCGAGCATGTGTCTCTCCACCACCACAACCCACACATGGCGCTGGAACATTTTCAAGCCAAGTGCGACTCACTTCGGGACTTCATTTCTGTCAACTACATCGATTGGTTGAAATAATACAGAAGCCTAAACTATGTTTTCCATCTAGGTATATTTAGAGGCCGATTCTGCCATAGTATTAAGTATATGTTAAAACATAGAAAATGATTTTGCAGTAGAATTTATGTTTGTAATTCAACACATGCCGACCACTATCGTTGTAATCGGCTTATAGAAACATTTCAAGAATTGGTAAATTGTCATCTAGGGGGTTGCAGAATCGGCCTCGCAGAAATTGTTAACAAGTCGGAATGGACAGGTTCTTGCGCATTATCCAGGGTACATAATATCCAACCACTGTCCTACCTACAACGCTAATCTCGCGAGAACACAAAACCCCCTTCCCAAACCCTGTCACAGACAGACAGACCAAGTGAATTAATATATAGGATAAGTAACCAATGCTTTTGTAAATTGTTGAAGATGGTTTGTTAGTAGGTGGGAGGTTACTACTTATTACAATGGACTTTTTCAAAAACAAGTCACATGACTCCATGCCTAATGCTAACAACAATAAAGGATTTATGTGATTACATGGTTTATAATTACAATTTTTGTTTAATGCATTTGCTTGGAACTTCCAAGTTTGCTTATTAGTTGTAATGAAAGGTAGCCTTAGAGTTTGAGTAATTATGCACTTCCTTTAGTATATGGTGGTTAACTTATTACATAACCCATTGATATTAGATTTTTTTTTAATTATGATTTTTCAATACATATTTTTGGTCTTACAAATTTCAACAACATGAACATAGAATTGGCCATTCAAACTAATGAACAATCATCTGTTGAAGGATTATTTTCTTTAAATCCTTTGGATTTTTTTCCTTCCCTTTTTCATAAAATAGTACAAAGTGTCTATGTGAAATATGCACAAGAATTCATCAAATTTTGTAATGAAATAATTATTGTGAAACACATTCCCAAAAATGTTGTTCCAAGACATCCATTAAATTGCGATTATTTTATGTAGGATAAAAACTTCACCCAATTGTTAATATAAATAACAATTACATTAAGATCATTTTAAGTTGTTATATTTTGATTGAAAAAGGTATTTTGAATAGTTGGGAAGGATATTGAATTTCCATATATTGGAACAAAATTCATGTCATTGTAAGAGTAATTTATGGCTAGGTTGGACAAATACAAAATAAATGAATTAAAGTTCAATTACTTATTTTTATTTGCTGGAAATGTATAATCATGTTTGACATCAATTGATGTTGTTAAACATATAATAATAATGTCATGAACACATAATGACATGCTAGACATCATAGTTTATTAGATTTAGAAAAGGCAAAATGGTTCAATTGCTAAAGTTGGATTAAGTATGAAAACATAGTTACCATGTCACATGATGCCATGTCAAATCACAAATGACATGATGTAAGTCTAAGTTACATGTATTGGATATTTCAAGAATATCAAACATATTCAAATATATAAGAAAATGATTTTAAATATTCCATGCATTTTAATGGTATATTTTTGAAATAATGATGTAAAATCATGCTGTGACATCACATCATGATATGACATGACAAATGATATAAAAACCTTGTGTCATGACATTTTTGACAACCATGTATGAAAATGATGTTACAAGAGGTGCAAAATGCCCCCACTTGACAATGGAGTTTTGCCAATAATCAAGCTTGCAAAACACACATTAAACAATGATGCAATGATATGGAACATGGTGCCACAATAGAGTTTTTAATGTGTTGATCGAAGCTGGTATTGCATATACATAATGTGTAAAAATTAGAGAGGTAGTGTAATATTTTTTTTCACAATAAATGAATATGTTTTGAAAGCTACTATGTTTTTGGGCTTCTAAGATAGTTTAAGGGGTAGAAATGATTTTGAGGTGTGCAAATCAATGCAATGTTTTTGGAATCCTACTTTAAATAAGCTATAAATCATTTTTGAATGAAAACTTGTGTTTCACTAAAATCATATTTGCAATAATTGGAGAGAAAAATATGGGACAACAATTATGTGCATTAATGGGTTATAAAAACCTTTGGTTTTTTGTTTGTTTGGTTGGTTTATTTTGTTGCTTGCTTTTAAAGCTGAAAAACTATGAACATGAAAATGAAGAAAAACAAATTTTCATGGACATGATGGTATATTTCAACCATCATTTAAATTTATAAGTCATGCATGCATACCTTAATCAAATTAGGATGAAAAACAAACAAAATAAAATGTAGAGTTTTTATGAGTACATTAAACTTGAAAACTTTATTCATTAGGGGTAAAAGCAAAATAAAATAAAAATGGCAATAAAATGGACAATGAAGTGTTGTAAGCCCTAAAAAAAATGGTTCAATCAAATCATGTCAGATGTAAGTAAGAAAAATGGGTTTGAATTGAATGTGAATTGTGATTGATGGAAGATTGAAATATAATCATGTTTTGTAATTTTAAAAATAATAATTATGAATTGAATTGATTTATGATGAGTTGAGAATCAAAGTAAAATCATGTTATGTAATTCAAAAATAGTAATGCTCAAATAATTATGAAATGTGGTGGATTGAATTGAATTGTAATATGATATGGGATTATACACATTAGTTGGTTTCACATTTGTTGGAATCCCAATAAATGGTGGTTTAATCATTTGTTATTTCCTTCACATAGTTGGCATGTAACTTAACATCCACATTGCCAAACATGAATGATCTCATTTTTCTTGCAATATGAACATGTTTTCTTCAAAGGGACATCCTTATGTTAAGGGACCTTTCACCTTCTAAACCATGATATTATTTTAAACCACTAAAAGTTCAATAGAAACCATATTCCGAAGGTAAAAACAATGGTTTTGAATTGAATTTGAATTGAGATTGATTAAAAATTGAGATACAATTATGCTTTGTAATACAAAAATAATAATTGTGAGCTAGATTGATGTGTGATGGATTAAACATTGAAGTAGAGTAATGTTGTGTAATCAAGAGAAGTAGCATTCACATAATTATGAGTGGTGATGAATTGGAATGAAATGTAACATGAGATGGGATTGTACACATTAGTGGGTGTCACAATTTAATAATCTGAATGCCAATAAATGGTGATTCAATCACCCATTATTTCCCTCACATAGTTGGCATGTAGCCAAACATTCATGTTGCCAAACACTAGTGATTTCATTTTCTTGCAAATATGAACAAGTTTTTTCAAAGGGACATCCTTATGTTGGGTGACCTTTCACCTTCAAAATCATGATATTACCTTGAACTATTCAAAGTTCAATAATTTTTTTAAAATTCCCAAGACAAGAACAATGGTTTTGAAGTGAAAGTGAATTATGATTAATTGAAAGTTGAAATATAATCATGTTTTGTAATAAATAAAATAACGATTGCAAGTTGAATTGATTTGTGATGAGTTCAATGGTGATTCAATCATATAATTGGCATGTAACCAAACACCCATGTTGCCAAGCATTAGTGATCTCATTTCCTATAACATGAACAAGTGTTTTTGAAAGAGTATCCTTATGTTAAGTGACCTTTCACTTTCTAAACCATGAGATTACTTTGAATTACTAAATGTTCAATGGAAATTGGTTATTCCCATGGTAAGAGCAATGGTTTTTGAATTGAACACGAGTTGTGATTGATGGGAAGTTAAAATATAATCATGTTTTGTATCTAAAAATAACAATTGTGAGTTGAATTGAGCATTAAAGTATAACCATGTGTAATCAAAAAAACGTAACGCTCAAATAAGTGTGAGTTGTGATGGATTGAAATTAATGGTATTGTGAGAGATGAGATTGTACACATTAGTGGGTGGCATGATTTACTTATCGGAATGCCAATAAATGATGATTCAACCACCCACTTATTTCCTTCACATGGTTGGCATGCAACCAAGTATTCATGTTGCCAAACATTAGTGATCTCATTTTCCTTTAGCATGAAAAGGTTTTTTCCAAAGGGGCAACATCCCTTTCTTAGGTGACTAACTTTCTTCACCTTCTAGGGCATGAGATTAACTTAAACTATTAAAATTTCAAAATGGAAATTACTTATTCTCAAAAAGGATTGTCACATTTCATTTTTCAACGATCATTTTAATCGTAACTTTAATTGGTTGATTTGAAAACATCGATTATCTTTTTTCATTTAAACTTTCTAACTAAATAATTAATTTGTAACACCCATTATTAAATAGGTTTGATATTTGGGCATTGATGATTTGGAAAAAAATTGAAACATATTAAAAGGTTCGAAGGTTCACTAATTAATTGGAGTAGAATAAACTCATTGTCCAAATACATGACTAAGCCAAATTAAGAAAACAAATAATAACATTAGATGAAATAAAAGAAAGAAAAGAAAAATATGAAAAGTGAACAAAAAAAAAAAAACATTGAAAAATGTTAAACCATTTAGGTTTAAATTGAATGAACATTTTTCATGAAGAAAAATTCATATGATACAAATATTGGTGTTTGTTTGCCCAAATTTTGTATACATTTATTTACCTATATACCATAGTTTAGGGTTAATTTCCACATGGTCAAAATGAATATATATTCTAAATTCTAGTGATATTGTTTCATCAAAATTGGTTTATGTAGGATGGATATTTTGGTGATTGTTAGTATGATAATTCCAAAGTCATTTTGAATTATAATTCATCATAAATCAAATTTCATTTTTGAATTGTTTTTGTTTTCTTTTGTTTGTATTTTGTTGTTTGTTTGCACCTTTTTAGACAAACCCTTTCAATGTTTTTTTTTTTTTTTTTTTTGGGTTTTTTTTGGGGTTTGTTTGTATCTTGTTGTGAAATTTTCTAATGAATCAAACTTTCATTGACATTTTGCTTGACAAATAGAAAATGTAAAAACATATTAATGGAAAAAAATGACACATATAATGAAATTTACAATTTTTTTTTTTTTTGAAAAGACAAAATTGATTACAACAAAATTATTAAGTCCACACAAAATAATTTAATCATCATCATTGGTATTGCAAAACAACATGAAACTCAAATTTGAAACTATTATTATTATTATTTCAAGATTTACTATGATATCGTCATATGAAAAAATAAAATTATTTAGAACATAGTATACCATAAGTATGATGGTTTTCAACACCTTAACCTTCATATTTTCATGAGAATTAAATTCTCTATTTTAAAGACTATTTAATGAAAAAAAATGAAAAACATATTTATTTTTCATTTTACAAGGTTCAAAAAAAACATAATGGTGAACAATAACCAACTTTCCCCTTTTATTATGATAATAAATTAAGAAATTAGCAAGGGACAAGGCCATAGACAAGATTAAAATAATAATGAACTCTACTATTGATGAGATAAACATGATTCAAAATTGAAAAAAAAAATGGGAATTTTGGGAAATTTTTCCATAGTGTAATTTTCATTTCACCATTTTTTTCTTTTTTATTTGGGTGGAAAAAATTCGCCAAATTTGCGATATCAAAAAATTGAAAAAAAATTAAAAATCCCTTGCATGCAACAATGGTTAAGTAATTTGATGGCAAAATGAAGAAAAAATTATATAAATAAAAAAAATAAAAAATAGCAGCCTTTTAGTTAGGTCTTTGGGGGAACTAACCAAGGGTTTACAACAATTAAGGTAGTAGGTTACAAAAGTGGGGATGAATAGATAGATAGATAGATGGATGGATGGATGATGAAATGGGATGAAGGAAGTCCCAATAAGTGACGTAACCAGCTTGTTGTTGTGTTTGGTTATAACTTAAAATCTAAGTGATTAATTAATTAATTAATTATGGTGTGATACCCAACTGGTACCCACTGAGTATAATTACCAGAAAATTATTATTATTATTATTAATTTTTAGCAGGTCTTTAGTCTCCTAATTTTAAGGTTGACAGAACAACAAAGGAAGAGGGCACCAAAGTGGGGATGGAATGAATGAAGAAGTCCCATCAAGTGAAGCTAAGCAAAGCTTATTTTTGTGTGTGGTTAATAAGTGGGCACGAAAGTGGGGATGGAAGGATGGAATGAATGAATGAATGAATGAAGTCCCATCAAGCGAAGAAGCTAAGCAGTCAGCTTGTTTTTGTGTGTGGTTAATAATAAGTGGGCACGAAAGTGGGGATGGATTATCGGATTATGAAATGAGATGAATGAAGTCCCAACAAGTGACCTAACCAGCTTGTCGGGTGTGGTTAAAAAGTGGGCACGAAAGTGGGGATGGATTATCGGATTATGAAATGAGCTGAATGAATTTGCAACAACGTGACCTAACCAGGTTGAAGGTTAGCATGGTGGTCATAAACTAATCACGGTTACTGTGTGCTCAAACGAACGAACGGATGTAAAACAACACGCAACAGATGTAAAACGGATGTCAAACAAACATTCATCGGATGTAAAACAGATGTAAAACAATACTCGACAGACGTAAAACATTGAGCGGATGTAAAGTAACATTGAACGGATGTAAAACAACACTCCAACGGATGTGAAACAATACTCAGCGGACGTAAAACAATGAATGGATGTAAAACAAACACTGAACGGATGTAAAGAAACAACTCAGAGGATGTAAAACATTCAACGGATGTAAAGCAACTCTCATCTTCGCCGACCGGCGGTCGCCGCAGTTGGCTCGAAGAAGGAGGCTGGCGGAGAGGGAGGTGCGACGAGACACGAGGAACAAGAGCTTCGCACAAAACGCTCTTCAGCTCTCGCACGCACCCCTCCTCCTCCTTGTGCTCGCTCTCGCCTTCTCACGCAAGCCTGGATCTCCAGGCCTTGCCTTGTGCCTGTGTTGTTGTTGTTGCTGCTGAGGAGGAGGAGGAGGAGGAGGAGGAGGAGCTACATGGATTGGAGACGGCAACAAGAACAACGAACCCACAATAACAACAACGATAGAGGAGAAGCTAGAAGGATGCGTCCTCTGGTGGACGAGCAGGGAGGAGGAGGTGCTGCTGTCGGTGGTGCTCGTCCTCCGGGAGGAGGAAGAGGAGGAGGAGGAAGAGGACAACAACAACAACAACAGCGAGCAGGAACTACTGCTACGACGCGAGCCAGTGATGAGGACGATGGCGGTTCCGAGCGCTGGAAGAGAGTGAAGGTAGACGGAAGAGAGAACGGGTTACGTGGGAATTGGGAGTTGGATTTTTATAGGGATCGTGCTGCTTGGGAAGTTGGGAATTCGCAATTGGGAGAAGGGAGAGCGACGACGATGGCGGTGGGGATGATGGGTGGTGGTGGTGGGCAGGTGGTGAGAGAGGATTCAGCTGGACGGTGTCGAGAAGCTGAGAGGTTTAGTGGTGGAGTGGGGAGGGGACAAGAGTTGGAGAGGAGAGGAGGAGGAGGAGGAGGAGGAGGAGGGGGAGGTGGCAGGAGGATGCGGTCGCCGGAAGAAGTGGTGCTGCAACATGAGTCTGAGAGAGATGAGAGTAGCAGACGCAAGAGGTTGAAGCAAGAAGAAGGGCTGGGGAACGGCGGCAGTGGGAGAGGGAGAGAAATGGAATTTGCAAGTGAGAGAGACAGAGACAGAGAGAATGGACGTGATCATCGCATGAGGGATTATGAGAGAAGAGGTCCTCATCTCGAAAGGGATGGATTCAGAGGAGGAGGAGGAGAAAGAACGGTTTTCAGGCCGCCTCCTCCTCGACTCAACAGAGAGGGAGACAGCAGAGAGAGAGGAGGAGGAGAGTTCCAAAGAGACCGATCGAAAATCAGGGAGAAAGAGAGAGTAGGAGGAGGAGAGCCACGGAACGGGGAGCAGAAGAAGAAGATGGAGCAGCCAGCAGCAACAGCAGCAGCAGCACCACCAGCCAAAGAGAGAAGGGGTGAGGAACAAGCTCGGAAGTACCAGCTGGAGGTTTTGGAACAAGCCAAGGTGAAGAACACCATTGCTTTTCTAGAGACAGGTGCAGGGAAGACTCTCATAGCAGTGCTGCTCATGAAGCACAAGTATGAAACCATGAGGCAACAGAATCAACGCATGCTGGCTGTTTTCCTTGTACCCAAGGTTCCCCTTGTTTACCAGGTAAAAGAAATTCTCTCTTTTCTCTTTCAAAGAAGAAGATCATCATCATTGTGAGTTCAACCCACCCATTTGACCGAATGCTATCACATGACATCCATGAAATTGTCACCCTTCAGATCCTTACTCTCATCATCCCACATTCAGCAAGAGACGGAGAAGAGAATTCTTCTTGTGCAGATAGATTGAAGAGAAGGTTTTTTTTTTGCAGTTTGTTTTTCTGGGTTTGGGGTTTTTTGCTGATGGTTTCTCTCTTTTTTGGCCTCTCTCCTTTCAGATTTGTGTGTGTGTGTGTGTGTGATTGTGACTGACTGACTGTTTGCAATGTGGATGGCAGCAAGCAGAGGTGATTCGTGAAGGCACTGGATACCATGTTGGCCATTACTGCGGAGAAATGGGTCAAGATTTCTGGGATGCGAGAAGATGGCAACGGGAGTTTGATACGAAAGATGTGCGTAAAAGATGTTTCCCCATTTGAAAAGTCTGATCAAATGTTCAGGATCACTGTTATCGATCACTGTTTGCTGACATCCATTTTAGTTCTCTTATAAGTCTTACATTTGATGAGGGGACTTGCTAAATCATCATCTTCTTACAAGTCCCTTTTTGAGGACGGGACTTGCTGAATCATCATCATCTTCTTCCATGGCCCCGAGCAGGAGAATCTGAAAAAGAACCAGGAATGCATGTGAGAAAGAGGAGGTGATGTTGTTGTTGTTGATGGGGGAGCATGTGTGCGTGTGTGCAGGTTCTGGTGATGACTGCGCAGATATTGTTGAACATTCTGCGGCATAGCATCATACGAATGGAGGCTATTCACTTACTGATTCTTGATGAGTGCCACCATGCGGTGAAGAAGCATCCATATTCATTGGTCATGTCAGAATTCTACCACATCACAGCCAAGGAGAAACGACCATGTGTCTTTGGCATGACTGCATCCCCTGTCAATCTCAAAGGTATGTGGGCAGGTTTTGAACTGTTTTTGAGGTGATCCGATCACATCCATCGAGTGTCAGTCAAGATGAAGAGTTCGATTTGGGAAGTTGAAAGTCTAGGAAGAAACATTCTGCTGCTGTTTTTGTGGATTTTGGCAGCTGATTAGTGTTTTGAGGACAATATCGGAAATCACCAAGTTCACAATTGTGGTACTGGGCATCATTTGAGCTGTGCAGGAGTATCAAATCAAGAAGATTGTGCAATCAAAATTCGTAATCTGGAGAGCAAGCTGGACTCAATTGTGTGCACAATCAAGGATCGAAAGGAGCTGGAGAAGCATGTGCCAATGCCCTCTGAGACGATGGTGGAGTATGATAAACCGGTACTGCTCTTCTCATTACGGGAGCAAGTGAAGCGGATGGAAGTAGCCGTGGAGGAAACTGCGAATTCAAGTCACAAACGCAGCAAGTGGCGCTTCATGGGTGCTCGTGATGCTGGTTCGAAAGAAGAGTTGCGGCTGGTGTATGGTGTGTCTGAGAGGACTGAGAGTGATGGAGCAGCAAGCCTGGTCCAGAAGCTGAGGGCTATAATATATGCTCTTGATGAGCTTGGTCAGTGGTGTGCTTACAAGGTTAAGACATATCCCCTGTTGCCCTGGAGGACATAAGAGAGTTGTTGCTGTGTCCTTTTCATTGCAGGGACTTTGAGAATCTGGAAGTTGTTGACAAATTGTCCACAGTTTTTTCAGGTTGGTTTTCTAGAGCTTTCAGAGTGTGAATGAACGGGATGATAGATCCTGGCACAGGACCCAACACACGATGGATGATGGATGGTGTCTAATTGTTTTTGTGTGGATTTGCAGGTGGCGCTGACATTTCTTACGAGTTTGCGGAATGATGAGCGGGTCAATCATCAGCTGGATGTAAAGTTCCAGGAATCCTATCTGAGGAAAGTTTGCATTCTACTGCGATGCAATTTGAGTGAAGGGGCTGTGGGGAGTAATAAAGATGCAGCTGATATTCTTGGAAGCCAGGGTGATGAGGGTGAGAAGCTGGAAGAGCCTATGGATGTTGAGGAAGGGGAGCTTCCTGATACACAAGGTTTGGACACCCTTGATGCCCTTTCAGCTTCTCTTGCACTTGATTATCTTTTAGTGGCAAGCTCATTTGCTCTATGCTCTAAATCTATGCACTACTTCTGTGATTGCAGTGGTTTCGGGAGGGGAGCATGTGGATGAGATTCTGGGAGCAGCAGTAGCAGATGGAAAAGTGACACCTAAGGTGCAGTCACTGATCAAGATTTTGCTTCGCTACCAGCACACTGATGATTTCCGAGCAATTATTTTTGTGGAGCGTGTAGTTGTGGCTCAGATCCTTCCCAAGGTACATAACAAGATTTTGCCAGGTCTTGGATTTTTTTTCCAATGTAGTTTTCTTTGCCAGTTGTGGGAGTGAGAAAATGGGTCATGATTCTGTTATGTTGTTCAGTAGAGGAGGATTTCACCTGCTGCTCTGCAGAGAAGAATCCCATCAGGCCAAATCCATGAGGTTGAGATGACTTGTGGTGACTAAACGGGGTGGTTTTTTGCAATTGGGCGTGGGTTTTTTTTTGTGCAGGTTTTTGCAGAGTTGCCATCACTGAAGTTCGTGAAATGTGCCTGTTTGATAGGGCACAACAACAATCAGGACATGCGGACAAGGCAGATGCAGGAGACAATCTCCAAGTTCCGAGATGGACGGGTGTGCTATTCTCTTGGTTTAGTGTGAGCTTTCCTGGGGTGTAATTGATTGTTGTGGGTGGTGGTTATCTGACAAAAGCCTGATAAAGCTTCTCTGGATTACTAGGTGGTCTTTGATGACATAGGCCTTAACTCTCAATGTTTTTGCTTGAGTTAACGCCAGTGTGATCAGTGATGACCTAGTGGCCCACCTGGGTACTACTTTTTCCTCTATGCAAAAAAGACATCTGCGTGGAAGGCTTCTGAGTTTCTGGGTATCCAGGTTTGCCCCTTCATCATGTGGTGGGTTCTTTTGTGTGGCATCCAAGCTTTTGTCATCGATGGCAGGTTTGATATGTCGGATGCCATAATCTGACTTCATATCCTTCTTTCCACCTGTCAGAGCAAACCATATGCCTCTTGTGTATTGGTGTGGTTTTTCTGCAACAATTGGGTCTGTGTGGTCCAGTTTGCAGCACACAAATCTCTTGATTTTCTAAAACCCTGAATGTTGTCGGGAACTGCCCCCAATTTGCTTAAGCTCCTCTCTCACACTTCCTTGGTTGATGAAGGAATTTGCATGAAAAAAGGTGCCTTAAAAAGACACATTGTGCATGATGAATCAGGAGTTGCTATGTTTCTGTGAGGTTATGTATCAAGCTGAATTTCCTATTTGCAGTTTTGGTGATTGTTCTCTTGGTGGGTCCTGAGGTTGAAAGTTGGTTGAGCCTAGGTGACATTGCTGGTGGCAACAAGCGTGGCAGAGGAGGGATTAGACATTCGCCAATGTAATGTTGTGATCCGGTTTGATCTTGCCAAGACTGTGCTGGCCTACATTCAGTCACGTGGTCGTGCGCGCAAGCCTGGCTCAGATTATATACTGATGCTTGAAAGGTAATGTACCAGATGATGTCTTCTGGTGCTGCCTCTACTCTTTTAACATATTGTTGATGGGTTGCTGCACATGAACACTTCTGTATTCTCATTGGAATTTGACCCCTCTGCTAAGCACTGTTAGAGCCTCCTGAACCTTAGGCATAGTTATATGGTTTACAAAGGCAAGACTCTGGATGTATGTGGTGGTCATGTAGAGCTTTCTGATTGGATAATTACAATTGAGATTTGAGATTGGCTATGTGTTGTGAGATGATGTTGTCAAATAAAAGCATCCACAGCTGCCCTTCTAGTAAACCCTTATGTCTCTTCTAAGTCTGGAAACTGCTTGGTGTCTGGTTTTGCTTGGGCAGGGGGAATTTGACACATGAGGCTTTCTTACGCAATGCACGCAACAGTGAAGAGACTCTTCGGAAGGAAGCTATTGAAAGGACTGACATTGGGTCTTCAAGGGAGGCTGCAATACTGGCCTCCATTCAAGGTGTGGAGGGTGAGATTTATCAGGTGCCTGCCACGGGGGCAGTGGTGAGCTTGAATTCTGCTGTTGGTCTTGTTCACTTCTACTGCTCTCAGCTTCCCAGCGACAGGTTTGTAGTCTGACTGATTTTATCCCATCTTACTTGACCTGCTTGTATTTCTGAGTGGAACTATTTCTGCATGCTTTTATTTTTTTACCATTGATGCCTTTGATCAGCTATGTTTCTTGAGTGCTAGCCATCACCATGACCCAGTCTTCTGTGTCTTCTGGAAATGCAACAGGTACTCGATCCTGCGCCCTGAGTTCATAATGCACCAGCATGAGAAAGAAGGGGGTGTCATCAAGTACTCATGCAAGCTGCAGCTGCCTTGCAATGCCCCTCTGGAGACAGTTGAGGGGCCTATCTGTAGTTCCATCCGGGGTGCACAGCAGGTGAACCTGAACTAAGTATCTCATTCTGTCATAGCCTGTATTCCTGAATCAAGGAGGCCCATAGAGGAAGATATATACAATAACCAATTACATGAGTTTTTCTGAGGAAATTCAAGTAATTGAGGAAAGATTGTCATTTCCATCAAAAAGAGAGTTAGCAATAGGATTTATTACTCAAGTTACCCGTGGGAAGTGATAAGAAAACACAAGTATATATCTGTTTCTTTTGTTTTTGAAAGTGGTGGGAAGGCTGTTTAAGGACTGAGCTAAGTGTTGCAAGTCTTTTGTGCCACATTTGGCCAATGTGGAATATGGGTTTTGCAGGCGGTCTGTTTAGATGCATGCAGGAAACTCCATGCTATGGGTGCGTTCACAGACATGCTTTTACCAGACAAGGGAAGTGGTGAAGAGGCAGCTAAAGTAGATGGCAGTGAAGAGGGGGAGCCTCTTCCTGGAACTGCTCGACACAGGGAGTACTACCCTGAAGGCATTGCTGAGATCCTGAAGGTGATGGACATATTGAAATTCTCTCTTTTCAGGAGTTTGGGAATTTTTTTCCTTTCTTGCACATTTTTGCCATTGATTTATGAGGATGAGATTCTGACCTGAATGAGACAGGACTTTGCTCATGTATCTAGAATCCATGTGTCACTGTGTCTTATGTTTTATCCCCACAATTGAATGATGACGTGATAGGAGGAGCTCATTTGGTGTTTATTGACAGGGTGATTGGATATTAGCTGGAAATGATTGGGAGACAAACAAAATGAGCAAGGTGTCGCTTTTTGTTTACAAGGTCGAGTGTGAAAATATTGGCTTCTCCAAGGACCCACTTCTGACTGAAACATCAAACTATGCAATTCTTTTTGGCCAAGAGCTGAATTCAGAGGTGAGTACTTCTGGTTTACTGTTTGGGTGATGTGCTTCTCTCAAAGCCATTTTATGCTCTTTGTTAATTGAAATTTGGAGACTATGTGAAGCTATGTAGGACGACAGCACAATGTTCATGAAAAGTCTCATGATATGGAACTGTGACTTGGAGGAACTTCAACGCAGTAGCTCACGAGTTTGTGTTTGTGGTTTCATATGGTACCTTGCAGGCGCTAACAATGAGCATGGATCTATTTGTGGCAAGGACCATGACCACAAGGGCATCTCTCGCCTTTTGTGGGACCATTGAGATGGATATGAGTGAGGTATTGAGCTGCTGACAGCTTAAGCAATTTTTCTTGGTAGCTTGAAGGACCTATGAAGTAAGGCCAAGAAGTTGGTTGATATAGCAAAAGTTTCAGTCTGACCCATTCTTGTCTTGAAAAAGCCTGGCTGGATTGCTTGATTTGTTGTGCGTGTTGGTTCTGCAGTTGAATCTGATCAAGAGTTTTCATGTGAGGCTCATGAGCATTGTATTGGATGTGGATGTGGAGCCAGCCACAACTCCATGGGACCCAGTGAAGGCTTATCTTTTTGCACCCATCTTGGAAAAACCTTCTGATGCAGCTGCAAGTATCCTGGATTGGTCACTAATACGAGCAACAGTCACTACAGACTCTTGGAACAATCCTCTACAGCGTGCACGACCTGATGTGTACTTGGGGACAGATGAGCGTGCTCTTGGTGGCGACCGAAGAGAGTATGGGTTCGGAAAGCTACGCTATGGTTTGGCCTTTGGACAAAAGGCACATCCAACTTATGGGATCCGAGGAGCCGTTGCCCAGTTTGATGTTGTTAGAGCAACTGGGTTACTGCCTATTCAAGATGTCCCAGAAACCGAAAAAGTGCAGGAAGTGGCTCCTGAGGGGAAGCTTTTCTTGGCCGATGGTCTTGTTGACACTGAAGGATTGGTTGGCAAAATTGTTACAGCAGTTCATTCAGGGAAAAGGTTTTATGTGGATTCAGTACGCATGGACATGAATGCAGATAGCTCATTTCCTCGAAAAGATGGCTACTTGGGTCCCTTAGAGTATACCTCATATGCTGACTACTACAAGCAAAAGTAAGTATATATGTGGGAACTGTCTGTATGTGCATCCTGAGAAAGAGCTTTGTGGGTATTGAACTTGTTGCACTGGTGACTATGGAAGTGTATGTGTTTATCATCAAGTGTTGCCTCCTTGAAATTGGGTATATGGTTGGCTAGTCTCTATGTGTGTTGCTTGTAGCTCAGGTTTTTAGGGTTTTAGTGTTTAGGATGGGCTGTGGCTTCTTATTTTGAGGTTGAAGACATAATTGATGTCTGGTGTGGGATGTATGAATTGGGGTGCAGATATGGAGTTGAGTTAGTCTGTAAAAAGCAACCTCTGCTCAGAGGCAGGGGAGTTTCTCACTGCAAGAATCTTCTTTCACCTCGCTTTGAAACTGCTGAGGGTGTGTTGTTTCTTCTTGAGCTTGAAATGTGGATCATTTGGGTTAGAGAAAATAATTTTCTGTTTTAGTGGAAGGTTTTTGATTGGCTACTGTGTATAGCTGAAGTTGCAAAGGTTTGTAATAGATTCATTCAGAGGATGTGTGAATCCTGGTGAAATCTTTGCAGGTGGGACAACCAGTTCACTAGAGGCATTAGACAAGACATATTATGTCATGCTGCCACCAGAATTGTGCTTAGTGCATCCACTTCCAGGACCCTTGGTGCGGGGAGCGCAGCGTCTTCCCTCTGTGATGAGGCGAGTGGAGAGTATGCTGCTAGCAATCCAGCTCAAGCATGAGATTGCATATCCCATTCCTGCTATTAAGGTCAAAAACTACTTGCACCTATGTGTTAACAACTATGATAGAAATGTTTGTGAGACTGCAGAAGAGAACAGAACTATTGAGGTTGGATTTGGCTATTGACATGGTTGTGTCTTCCTACACTCACACCTAATCTGCTGTGCTGTGCAGGTGCTTGAGGCACTGACAGCGGCTTCTTGTCAGGAAACTTTCAGCTATGAACGAGCAGAACTGCTTGGTGATGCATACTTGAAATGGGTGGTGAGTCGAAGGTTGTTTTTAAAGTTTCCAAGTAAACATGAAGGGCAGCTGACACGCATGCGACAGCAGACTGTCAGTAACTCTGTGCTCTACCAATATGCCTTAGAGAAGGGGCTTCAAAGCTACATTCAAGCAGATCGGTTTGCTCCGTCACGATGGGCAGCACCCGGTGTGCCTCCTGTGTTTGATGAGGATACAAAGGATGGGGAAGAGCTAGATAAACGGAAACTGCCTACCGAAGAAGAGAAGAGAAAAGCTGCACAAGAGGAACAAGAGGAAGAAGAAGAGGAAGGAGAGGAAGGAGAGGTGGAAACAGTTGTAGAAGTGGTGGATGATGATGATGCAAGCAACATGGAGGATGGAGAGATCGAGGGTGATGCAAGTGCCTATCGGGTACTTTCGAGTAAGACATTGGCAGATGTGGTTGAAGCTTTCATTGGTATCTACTATGTGGAAGGAGGGCAACCTGCGGCTACCCATTTGATGAACTGGATAGGGATTCCTGTTGAATTTGACGCCATAGATGGAGAACAGGCACAGGCAGGTTGTCAAGTTCCTGAGACGGTGTTGCGAAGCATTGATTTCACAGCAATTGAAAGTTATGTTGGCCACCAGTTTCGGGAGCGGAGTTTGTTGGTGGAGGCTATAACACATGCCTCCCGTCCATCTTCAGGAGTGCCTTGTTATCAACGGCTCGAGTTTGTTGGGGATGCAGTCTTGGATCACCTCATCACCAAATACCTTTTCTTCAGCTATACTGACCTGCCTCCTGGACGGCTCACAGACTTAAGAGCTGCAGCCGTGAATAATGAGAATTTTGCCCGTGTTTCAGTGAAGCATAAATTTCACCTCCATTTGCGTCACGGTTCTAGTGCACTGGAGACACAGGTAATTTTGCTGCAAGTTTGTGGGTTGGAAACCTGTCTTAAACTAATGCACCCAAATCTCAGAAATGGATGTTGTGGGTTGTGAAGCAGTATCAAATATCATCTCAGACAGTATTTGAGGCAGTTTTTTTGAACTATGATATGTGTTAGATGTTTAAGTATTGAGTTTTGTAGGAATATGACAGATTTTGTTTCCAGATTCTGCTTTGTGGTTTGAGTGAGGCATGTTTGTAGATTTGCAAAAGTTTGAGAAGTAATGGGACTCTGCGTATCTCCTGAAGTGTGCCAGTGATTCCATTTCACCTGTGTGTAAGATTTGTTTGACAGTTGACAGCTGATTGCCTGCAGATCCGTGATTTTGTGAAAGACATTCAGACTGAGCTTGATAAGCCTGGAGTGAATTCTTTTGGGCTTGGAGATTTCAAGGCTCCAAAGGTGCTTGGGGATATTTTGGAGTCCATAGCCGGTGCTCTTTTCCTGGACACAGGCCTGGACACCAATAAAGTTTGGGAGGTGAGTTTGGGTTTTTTTTCAAGCCTCTTCTCTCAACGTTTCTGTACAGCTCTTCTGGCAATTTTGTTGATCTACCAACCAGGTTACAAGTTGCATCTTGGTGTCATAAAGTTCACTGCTGTGTTGTGGAATTTAGGTTTATGATAACCTTTGCCTTTTATGTTTCCTGGCTAACAGGTGCTTGAGCCACTTCTACAACCAATGGTGACACCAGAAACATTACCCATGCATCCAGTGCGTGAACTGCAAGAACGCTGCCAGCAGCAAGCAGAGGGTCTGGAGTACAAGGCCACACGAGCAGGCAATGTGGCGACTGTGGAGGTCTATGTAGATGGGGTGCACATTGGCTCAGCTCAAAATGCACAGAAGAAAATGGCTCAGAAGTTGGCTGCGCGCAATGCACTCGTGATTTTGAAGGAGAAGGAGGTGATCAAAGAGCAAGCTGCAAAGGATGCTGCTGGTGAAGATGGGGATGCCAACAATGGGAAGGCCAAAAAAAATGGGAATGCCCCCTTCACACGACAAGCACTGAATGACATCTGCTTGAAAAGACAATGGCCAATGCCACAGTACAAGTACATTTTTTTTCTGGCCTGAATTCTACTTTGTTCTATTCTCTTATCTATGATCAGATGGGTACAGGATCAAATGTACGTATTTGGTTTTTTGTGTCAATAAAATTCCTTTACTCATCTTCTTAGTGGATCAGATTGCATTTCTGCTCATGATGCATTACCGCAGTATTTAGGTTAGAGTAGGAAGAGTGTGTAGTAGTGATTTTTAAACAGACCCAATTTCCTTACAGGTGTGCTGCAGAAGGTGGACCAGCGCATGCTAAGAGATTTACATATTCAGTGCGAGTTCACACCACTGACAAGGGGTGGACAGAGGAATGTGTTGGAGAACCGATGCCAAGTGTGAAGAAAGCTAAGGATTCAGCTGCAGTGCTATTGTTGCAGCTCTTGAAACGCGGGTAACAGAGAACCTTTTTATTTCATGATGGGGTCTGCAAATTGCAGCAAAATTTTTGCGATGACACAGCATTGACTTTTCAGCAGTTGGAAATCAACTCGGGAAATTTGTGCAAGTGTGTGGGCGAGGTTAAGGAATTCATTTATATTGTTATGTTTATGCTTTTTATTCATCAGCCAGTTCGGGCGAGCATTTGTGTGACATTTAAAAAAAAAAAGCCATATCTAGCTGTCTACCAGTTGTATTGGCTTGCAAAGAATCACAACTCAATCACTTTTTCTGACTTGGGAAGACTTTACCACTGAAACCTCTTAAGCCTTGGGGCTGTGTACTAAATTTTACTGGTGAAAGTTAGGACAGTACTTTTGTACTTGATGGATGAACCTGTAATGCCCTGTTGAGATAAGGGCACTTGTGAGATTCTACAGAGTTACTTCTGTTAAACCCTAAACTCTAAACCCTAAAGAGTCTACAAATTGTTGGTTGGTGGTTGATAGTTTTTGGGTTTTATGGCTCTATCAGTTGATGGGTATGGTGGGATTTGTTCCTTCTCTTAAACCCTAAACTCTAAACCCCAAAGAGTCTAGGAATTGGTGGTTGATGGTTTGAGAGGTGATGGGTTACCTGGTTTTATGGCTTTTTGGGCTGTGATGGGTAGGTGGGATTTGTTCCCTGCCATTGGAAAAGGTATTAGGGAGACATTGGGAAACGTTTGATATGAGGAATGCGTGGCACTCCTGGAGTATGCTACTACTCTTGTTGAAATCCAGCAGAAGTAGTTTGTAGTTTTAGATTGATTTGGTAACCCAGTCATGAATCTATGTACTGCTGTACACCCATGACTGCCATTTCTGGGAAAGTGAACCTGTGCATCAGTTTGTTCAATGTCTGCTATTCCACCATGTATTTAGGTGGATTTTGTGCATGTTCCAGTAGGTGCTGAGATGGATTTTATGACATGTATGAAATTGCATATGGGAAAAAGTAGACATGGTGGGCAACACGGTTTCCTGCTTCCCCAAATACCTTTCCTTCCCAGAGTAACTTTATTAAGTTGTGCAAAATTTTGCACTTTGGCTAAAATTTTGAAAATCTTTGTTGTAAATTCAATGATTTTTTGAAAGTATAGCCAAAAAATTAAAAAGCTTTCAAGAAAAACTAAAAAATTGCTAGATATCTACACATGCTTCAAGTATGCATCCAAAAGCATAGAAAGATGTTAAAAGTTTTCCTTTTATATTTCAATAGCCAAATTTGGCTATATCAGGTTATGGCTGATTGTCACCTCAGCTACATTGAAAAAAAAAAGAAATCACAGCTAATAAGGAGTCAGGACCATAAATTTGTTGCTCTTGGACACATGTAACAATAAGTAAACCTCTACATGATTCCATTTCATTTTAAAATATCAAAACAATAAAATTGCATCAACTCCAATGTGTTATCCTCATACACAACCTAATGCCTTCCAAACATGGTTAATGTCCCATGATCAGAATGACGAGAAACCATTAGTTCAGTGTAATTAGTCATGTGACACCATCCTCATCATGCAATGAGCCAAACACAATTTCAAGGATGTATCCAAATTGAAAATTTGTGGGTTCTCCCAATTGTTCAAGTTTTAAGGTGGGGTGTGATTGAATACTTCCAAAACAGCTACAGGAAAACACTCATCAAATCATTAAGAGCTTATTCATGAGGATCACCATGTGAAAGGTTTAAACATATGATGTGTTACAACAACAATTAATCATGAGAATCACCATGTGAAACGATAAATATATGATGGATTTGAATGAATCAAATATAAAACTTGGCATCCTAATCAAACAAGCAACTCATTGCATAAATGGTTCTACCCTTTATGCCAAGTTCAATCAAAATCACAAATTACAATAAAACCATATCCCTTGGCCACATAATTTGGATGCAAAATGAATGACAGGAAAAAGCAACATAGCAAATCAAGCTATATGTCTACCTGTCATTCACAAATTGGTTCCAAGTTTGAGCTGAAACATTATTACCAAATCCTAATTGGATGAAGTCTTCTATGAGAAAAGCCAACAAAACCAAAATTTGAATTGAAAACAGAAAACTTCTTTAATAGAGCATTTGAAAGAAAACACATGTATTTGAAATTGCAAGACTTGAGAAAGAGACATCCATTACATGATACACAAGAATATTCAACCTGGGCAGATCCAAGCATAGAAGTGTGAGAAGAGTACATTCCTATGACCTGTACAGGATGCTAAATAAACACCATCAGTTACAGAAACTAACAAATTCTGATGTCCAGCTGGTACAAACCTATGAGTGCCTTCTTGAGGTTATTTATGAGGATCTGGTGAAAACTCCACAAAGCGCTTTCAAGGTAAGCATGGAGAAACATGCTTACCAAAACAAACATGAGGAAAATGAGTGCTGCCACAACCTTGTGTTACTCAGAGTATCAGACCATCACCTTCATCATGAATGCCACCTGAATGGCTGCAACTAGCTGCCATTAGTCCCCACTGATGTATCATAGGTAAGTGTATAACAATCTGCTCAAAATTTAAGGCAAAACACTTATAAATGAATCTTCATCCTCTGTTTCTGTCAAATTTCCAGAAGCAATGGGAAGACTCAGTCATGACGTCAGCTAGTACTAAAGAGGCCACAAATAAAAAAAAGTCAATATTAGCCTCATTCAAGCTGCAACAAGCTTGCGAGGATGAGCTTCGTTTGATTTTAGCTTGTGCCTGTACAAGCAAGCATCTAATCCTGAAGGCATAGAGAGGCCTAAAGAGAGAGAGGGGGCGGGGGTGTGGTTGGGGCCTAACGCACCCTGAACATATCCATTAAGCAGACCACTGGTGACTACTTGGATCCAGTACATTCACTTTAGCCACTGGAAAACATATCTATGAGATTGCAGAGAGAACACTCCACGATAACACTCTGAAGGTAACTGTTGGGTGGGCTATTATTGGTAATGTCCAACATCACACCTCCCAGCCCCACCTTTTGCTTCATAGCTGGCAAAATATCTGAACCAGATATTCTTCTCTGAACTCCCATTTGTTGTGACAAACAGTTTGTCCTTTCATCATAAATTTGGATGACAGAAATTGATGTCTGCTGCCTTACTGCAGCCTAGATCAACTACAGCAACCACCTTGTTGGATTGCAGTGTTCCCCCGTCCCCCACCTGTGCCTGTGCCAGCACCACTGCCATACCCAACCTTGATGCCATATGACTGCCACCCACCACAATACAGTCAACCAGCAATGTCTGTCAGTGGCAACTTGCACTAAGAACAATATTCTCTCAAGTGGATTCAAAAGGCCCCAGTCCCCTGGGCCCCAACAGGTCCACAAAGTCTACTTGTCTGTGTAACCATTCATTCAGTACACTGCATCACTTCCCAATTTTCAAATACTCAATGACACTCACACAACACTCACTATAACAGATATGGAACCGAAATATCATGAAACAACAAACACAAAAAAAGAATCTCCTGCAAGCTCTATGTTCCAGGCAGTTGACATTAAGCACATCTATTAATTTTAACCTGATAAGTTCAAACCAGTAGCTCACAACAGGAGAACCCAACTGAGTAGATTTCAGCTGCACAGTTGATAATTACAACTATCAGCTATGGAGGATGCAATGCAACAAGGAACATTCTTTGACAGCAGTAGATGTTACAACTGCATTTGGTTGGGGCATGTTATTAGGTGAGATAGATGAGTAATCAGAACACCTGTCTGTGGTAAGGTGAGCTCACCTCATTTGACACATCAAATATGCCCTCCTCAATCTTCTGATAGATTTTTGCAGCAGTGTTGATGAAGGCCTGAAACAAACATGTGAACAACTAATCATTAGTCCCCCATATGCACAGAAGGAAAATCTACATACACAAACACATATAGAGCAGTTCTGGTTTTGAGGAAATGCATTTCCTGAGATAAATGGAACAACATATTTGATCAGAGTCAAAATACAGAATGATTGGTGGAAAGTTTCGCTTGAGGAATTGAAATCAGATATACAAAAATACTCTGCAGTCAAATCCAAGATGAACTTACATCTTCGACATTCTGTGCTGTCTTTGCTGATGTCTCCATAAACACTAACCCATTTTCCTTAGCAAATTGTTCACCTTCTTCAGTGCTGACTGCTCTTCTATGAGCCAAGTCACATTTGTTACCAATCAGCATGATGGTCATGTTTGAATTGGCATGTTGCCGTGCATCCTCCAACCAGCTTGCCAGATGATTGAATGTTTCCCTCCTGCACATCCCCATACTCAAATCAGCAAAGAGGCACAAGGAAAACACCAGATCAGTACTATGGTCGCCCACCCTACTGCTAGACACCAAGAGAAACAGGTCTCCTCTATATTTGTAGAGATTGAGGTGAATACCTTGTTATATCATACACCAGTAGTGCACCTGCAGCTCCTCTATAGTATGATCTGGTGATAGAACGAAATGACTCTTGTCCCGCCTAATCAGCCCAAACATACACTGGGTCAACATCAAACCATTCTGAAGGACACTCACTCTCCTCAACTGCTTTGAGGCAAAGTGACAGGACTTGATGATCAATGACAGATTGCCTGAAAAATTACAAATCAAGACAGAAAAAGGAGAGAGAAGAAAGAAGGATGAAAGGACCAGGACAGGACATGAATGCCAAGAAAACTTAGTGACAGGACTTGATGATCAATGACAGATTGCCTGAAAAATTACAAATCAAGACAGAAAAAGGAGAGAGAAGAAAGAAGGATGAAAGGACCAGAACAGGACATGAATGCCGAGAAAACTTGGTAAGAAGAGGTATTCATAGAAATTCTCAACACCTATGGTTGGAGTGCACCTGAGTAGAAATCATGAGATGACCTAAATACCATTAAGACTATGGTGACCTTCTCTGCTAAGAGATGAACTGACGACAAGATATAGATATTTCAGGTCCAACTACATATCAACAAACTGGAGAAAGGCAAGAAAAAAAAGGAAGATCCAACCCCTAAAAAGACAACAGATTGAACACCACCATGTGAGAAAGTGGAATCCACATGAGGCACACAAATCATGCTAATACCTACATCATCTAGCTGAAAACAGTTGTAAAAAAAGTCAATGATTTTAAGCCTGTTAAAACTTGTGTTATTGCTAAACCTGAGAAATTGCAAGCGTACAATCACAGAATGACTTCAGGTACATTACATTACATTACATGCCACTGACAATATAATCTTTGTCTAGGTTCATGAAGTTGGAGGGGCCATCAAGAACTTAAGGATATTCTGCAATCCTTCTTCCTTAGGATAACTTGGAAAGGAAAATCTGGACAAGCCCTAGAATTGACAAGACATCAAACATCAACCTAATATGTGAGGAGGGATGAGTTAGCCAAAGAGAATGCACAAGTAGTACCTACTTGCATACCGATTGTTGGCTACATACATCTTCTTGGTTGCCACCCTTGACTCTCGTAATGAAAAGCTCAAATTTAGAGCAAAACTTGGAACAACCTTGGTAATTGTCTTTACAACTAGTCACTAAAAATCAGGGGGATAAACAGGGGTCAAACTTTTGACAGGGTTGGGCAACCATGTGGTTGATGTTACAATGGTTAGACCTCCAAAAGAGGCAGTAGCCCTTATCTGGTGCCTTATAGGATGAAGAGCCTCTGTGTCATGCTTTGGCAGCAAACCACATGTCCCAGACAAAGCATGACACAGACTTTTGTTTTTCTGGGTTTGTCAGCGAACATAAGTTCCAATCTCCAGCCACAATCCAGGACACTAAAGAATATGATCCAGATGAACAGAAAGACAGAGCTTAACAGCCAATGCAAAATTCAGATAACCAAGTTAAGCTTTTAGACCGCATGATCAGAAGCTGGGACATAGAGATCATTAATCCATAGACAAACAAAACAGGCATCATTCATTCAAGAATCTTGGCATGAGGAAAGTACATACATACCGTGTCCCAAATTTGAAGCTTGATTGGCTTGCTGTCAATTGTAACCATCCGTGCCCCAAATTCCACACCGATAGTCAGATCATGGACAGGCTGAAACCTCTTATCTGTGAACTGCAAGAGCAGACATGATTTCCCTACCCCTGTTTTGCAAAGAAAAAAGGAAAAACACGTCAAAAAAAATCATAGAAACATACATGAGAGTCAAATATACTAGCCTTATATTTCAAAACAGTAAAATCCTGGCCATCACAACCACAAGGGCTATGAATAATAAAAAACACACAAACCTTGCATCAAACACCAAGCATCAAACCCTAATACTACTACTATACTCTCATGTGCCACACTCAGGAACGTACTTCCCAGGCTCTCCCAGGCCACAACACACATGTAAGGCTGCCTATTAACGATGATTGTGAACAAGAACGCGTAGGAAACATCTCCCTGAATCCAAGATAGCCCCGCCAAGAAAATACAAACAAACAAACAAACAAACAAACCCCAGCATCAAACCCTAACAACGGCAACGAGTCCAAGTATTACCTGTATCGCCGATGATGATGTACTTGAACAGATAAGCATACGACATCTTCTCAAGCTAGGCAGCCGTCGACACACTCTTCTTCTGTTTGTCACGGATGATCTCGTCAACTTTCCAAACGAGTCCTCTGCGATGTGGTAAGACAAATTCTGTGTGGCGCTGTTGTTCACCAAAAGAATGTGAGAGCAAAGTGGATATGAGAGATGGATTTCACGCCTGCTGGTTCTATACTACAGCTGGACCTCAGACCACTTGATGACGCGCTTCCTGTGTTGTTGTGGCCCCGAGGTCTCATCGCTGTGGCGCCTGGAGGAGGACCCCGCCATCTCCAGACGTCGTCGTCTCCTCCTCCTCCTCTGCCCACAACCCGCCGCTTTGCCGGCCTTTTCTTTGTCATGTCTTTTGGCCCGTCATTTTGCCGGCCATTTCTTCTTTATCATGTCTTTTGGCCCGTCGTTTTGCCGGCCTTTTCTTTATTCAATATAAGACTCATGCAAAATCTTTTTATACGTTTATGAGAATTTTTTTTGGACTATCAAACATATCATTATACCAATAAATTGTTAATAAACATTAATTTGTCACAAGACATGCACAAAATGTATTTTAGTATGTTTATTCATATTATAGAACATGTGTTATATAATAATGATGTGATGCATAAAACTTAATCAAGTTATCAAAATATATATCAAAATAAAATTTTAATCAAAAATTAAAAAAATAGTACGACATTAAAGAAAATTAAAATTAAAAAATAAATAAATAAATAAATAAATTTGGGTTCATTAATTATTTCAATTGTTTCTTTCACATAATGCACACATAATAATGAGGTGAATATCACTTGGTGTGTTACACTTTAAGTGAGAGTGCAAATCCCAATGAAAAAGAAAAAATATGTGCATGTTTAAACATAAAAAATTCGTTACATGTTAATATGTCAATTGACATGAAATGTTGAAATAATTTTAATAAAGATGAATTTGATCAAAGGATAACAATGACATAATGCAATAATGTAACATGCAATAAATCCTCTCATTATTTGCACCAAGACTAAAAACAATTGGAAAAGCAAGAAAACAACAAATTTCATTATGGACCAAAAAATTAATAATTTTGAATGTTGTTGAAATGAAAAGACATTAATTTATTCTTGTATGAAATTGAAATCCATTCAATGTATTTTGCATTCAATTCCAATTCAACAATTGGATTAAAAATTCAATCGATTTGAATTCAAATTCAATTAAAAACAAATGGTATGCAAATTGGTGGAGAATGTATTCAATATTTTTTATGAATATTATTTAAAAAAAAAATTTAATACACAAATGTGAGAGAAGACACCTTTTCCATGCCTCTTCACTTGGGAATGGGCTAAACAAATTTCAATTTGAAACTGTTCAATGTACAACGATTTGAGGAACTTAAGATTATCCTACCTAAACCAACTCCAATGAATCATTGTCATTAGAATTAAACATGAGTTTTGACATTATCTTTTGTCACCCTTTATGCAAGTCCAACGAGTGTTCAAGAAGAAAAAAGAAGATCAATAAAACAAGCTCTGAAAAAGAAAAAACAAAAGAGCGAGAAAATAAGCTCTCAAGAAGAAAAAAAGAATAGCAATAAAACAACAAGCTTTGAAGAAGAAAAAAAGAGAAACACAGATTGTGGTAACCTACCTAGTAATGGGATGGGGACTAGAGGGCAGGGAGAGACATAGACACGCTTCAAACTGAGATTTTGACAACCAATCCTTGTCTCGAATCAATCTGCGCATTTGGTCATTTCTTGGTTAATCTCTCATACGGTACAAAGAGAAGGGATTTGCAGCACCGCTGTAATACAACATAATAAGGCATAATTACCTTGACAGCGCTAGTGTGACACTAAATGCTTATATACTCCTACAGCAATAGGAAATCTATGGGCTGTTTCTACTGTAATCACCTCATGCTGTGGGCTGCCAAAACCCTTGTTGATACAAACAGGGGACTAATCTGGTGTGATAGACTCAAAAACTAGAGGCCAAAAGAAAATTTGTTTCTAACAGCGACCAGAAAGAACAATAAGGGTATGTATAAGAGGAGAGACCAGCTCTCCAGATGTGAACAAGATCCTTTTCTCGGTGAATTGTCAAATCCCTCCTGATTCTCAATATAGTTTGAACAAGCAGTAGTATTTCTGTCATCATACATTTCAATCACTTTTGGGGATGATCTTTGGCTTCCGCATAGTCCTGCTGAAGGGCCCGACAGAGGGATCTGTTATGTACTTGTAAATTACATGTGTCCATGATGTATGAAATGCAAGATGGTCATAAAACTCTGGGGCAATTTGCCGCACCTTCACAAGACAGAGAAACAGTGCAAATGAGTATGCGAACCAACTCCTGGCAGAATGGGATATTTTTGTGATCTATCTATCAACTTGTGTAACTTAAGAACATTATTTGAACAAGAAGAGTTTCTTTTTCTTTTACAGCCTCTAATATTTTCACCTAGAAGCCAAAATTGACAATGGGTTGAGCAGAGACCCCTGTCTTCAGAAGAAGGAAACCTCCAAAAGAAAAAAAGAGGCTCACCCTGTACAGTTTACATCCAGGAACTCGAGGGAAATCATGGTGTTCAACATGATACCCAACATTCCAAGTCAAGAGGTTAAGAGGCCCATAATATGAGTATGTTTCCTGACCCTTCATGAAGACATAGTGCTCAGCAATGAAGTGGCCAGCAACTGGGTGCATGCCTCCCCCAAGAAATGTTGAAAGCACCAAATAGACCAACGCTTTCCATCCAGAAAAGAAAACCAGTACAGCATCGAATCCCAATTGGACGATGAAGTTGGAGGCTTCCCATAATCCTGGAGTCTTGGGGTTCAAAAAGAGGGGCCGAAGCGCGTAAAAGAAGAGCTGGCAAATGACCCACAAAACTTTCATCACAATATTGGTCACGACACGGCCCTCAGCATAGCTTGGGATGTCCATGTCAAAGCCTTCCACTCCTTGGAACCGGTGGTGCTCAAGATGGTACTTTTGGAATGTAATGGACATTGGGATGCTCACTGGCAGATTTGCAAATAAGCCAAGGAATCGATTGTAAATTGGCGTTGAGAATGCAAGGTTGTGGCTTAGTTCATGGATAGCCAGGAATAAGTTGTGGTTCAGAATAGCTCCAAAGCAGTAGGATACAGCAAGAAGTACAGGCCAACTCACTTCCTGCATATAGGTTGCTGTCCATGTCTGTAGCAACACAACTGCAACAATCTGCTATGGGCAAACAACAACAAAAACCCAGATAAAATTCAGAGACGTGGGTTTCTCTAGATAAGGGGGAAAACCAGAAGACAATCGCATTATTCTGAAATTCTAAGTGGTAGAGCCTGTTTGTCTATGTATTGACTTCCTGTTCAGAGTCCTTTTCCTTCAATCTCACCCTATGTGATGTGTGCTAAGTTATGAAGACAAAACTGTTGATGGATGGCATTTCTCAAACACTGCATTTTCTCCAAAGGGTTAGACCTGAAAAAGAATCCTGAAAGGATTTTCTTGTTGCTGCTATCATATGTATACATACACTGGATGTCAATCCCCTTCAACTTCACTGGCCAAGATGTAAATTGGTATTCCTAAGCATGGCATATTTCCAAGCATATTCTAGCTTCTTCTTACAATGTAGTGAGATCAGGAATGCAGTGCTCTGTTTCTGAATTGTTGGCAATGTAGTTCTTTACAATGTATTGTCAGGAATCTGCTCTGTTTTTGAATTCCTAGCAAATGTAGTTGTTTACAATGTAGTGTCAGACATGCAGTGCTCTGTTTCTGAATTCCTGACAAATGTAGCCTTTTATGATGCGCCTGAGATGCAAAACTTGCTGGTAAAAATCTGCTGATAGCCCTATCCAGCATCTGACATCTAGTGTAATCATGGATCTGAGCTTCCCAATCAACTCAATAGATGGATGAGGCTTCCTAATGCAATTCCTCAGTATATAATCTGCTGCTCCTCAGGATAGGTGGGTGTTGCAAACACAGCCCAGAAAGTGCTCTTCTGAGGTCCAAAGAAGCATGAGACGATTTTCTACTGACCTACATTGTCAGGGACTCTCCTTCTTTTGGAAAATGCATAGCAGATCCCCACACCTGGGCTAGACTCAAGAAGAAAACAGAATTAAGGGGAGGGGGAAAAAAACCCACCCATTTCAACAACTTCCCTCACAAAACAACAGAAGCAACCCAAGTAAATAAACACAATAAGAAGAAGAAGAAGAAGAAGAACAAGAACAAGAAGATTGCGAGTACAGATTCACTCGCCTGCGGTAATGCCCAAGGATCCGGTCCAAACAGCTCACGGATTTCGGGGTGCGCTGCCAGAATCTGCTTACGCCTGGTTGCATGTGGCTCGTCGCTTTCAGACCAAAAGAAGTCTGTAGCCATCATACTCTTCTTCTGCTTCTGGTTGATGGACTCCTCCTCCTCCCCCGTAGCCGCAGCAGGAGGCGGCACCACTTCCGTAGCTTCAGGTGGAAAGCCTCCATCACCTCCACGACCCATCTCTCAAAAAAACACTACAAACCAATACAAAACAAGGCAATGCGAGGCAGGTGACGATGATCACCACCACCTCCACCACCACAAACCAACAACAAGAACGCAGCAGTGGAGAAAAGATGAACAAGAGTGTGAAAATACCCCAAACCAAAAATTCATACAAGGATCCCGTAAGAGACGCAGAAGGACGAGAAGAAGAAGAAGAAGACGAAGAAGAAGAGATGGAGGAAGCGAGCGAGCGAGCAAGAAAGAATGGAAAGAAAGGGCGGAAGCGGACGCGGTTGCAGGCGGAGGCAGGCAGCAGCGGCATCAGCGTTGCAACAACGACAGTAGTAACGGCGCCGCTCCATTCCCTGTGATGATACCCGGCGGTTCCAGTTTCGAAGTTGGTTTCCCAACACGTGATATAGGATTCCTTTCTGCTTCTCTATTTGTCTTATAGCCAGATTTGGCTAAATCCTCTTGTGGCTGATCGCCACTTTTGGAGCAACATGAGAAAATTGGGGAAAAAAAAGCAAAAAAAAAAAAAAAAACACCAAACTAATTGTTTTTCTTTTTTCTCTACCCCTTCCCCTAAGTAATAATTTAGGGGAAATAAATAGTTATTTTCTCCAAATTGGTTGGCATTATGCAATGTTGATCAGGCCTTTTTTTTCTTTCAATTTCATGTAGTGAGTGGACTGGTGGTGGCACTCATCCCAAAGAGGACTTAGCCAAAAAAAGGGGTTGAACTCGCAAAATATTTGTTCTAAATATGGCGAGTTCAACCTCTTTTTCCCCCCCTCTAAATATGGAGACTTTAGGCCTTTTTTCTTTTCCCCGAAAAAAAAACCCTTTGGATACCTTGTAGAGCCATTTTTCTTTATGGTTGCCAAATGGTGAATTAAATTCGCCACAAAAAAAACCCTGATGTAAATCAGTGATATATATATATATATATATGTAAATTTTTTTTGGATATTTTATCGTTGGCCAATATTCTAAGAGAGATTTAGCATTAAATGGCGACATGTTTTAGAGCATGCCAAAATTGTAAAGAAATTATTTTTAAAAATGCTACTCAACTAAAATCAGAGTCTAAATGTGGCAATTTCTTTTTTTTAAAAAGAAGGAAAAAGAATTAGATACCCGAAAGAACAATATATTAAAGGACCGTCCCACTTGGTGGCGGTTCTCAGGCACGGGCGGGCCGAGCTCTTTCACGACCTGACATCATTTGTCAGTTCTTCCTCTGGTGGCGGTTCTTTCGACAAACTGACGGTCAGAACTGCCCGCCAGAGGAACCAACTGAACTCACAACCAGAGCACAGGTAGGTTGCGAGTTGTGGTGTGACCAGTGTGGGGGCGGGTATTTGATTTTTGTAATACCCATCCGTTCCGGGCACTTGCAAAAAATTCGGAATCAAACAGACCCATCATCAGTTCTGGGTATTTGAAAATCTTCAAAGAACCATCGAGTTTCATGAAAGAACCGACAAAGACCCGCCAGCTTTAAGGTAGTTATAAGATTATTTTGAGAACCATGGTTATATATAATAATAATAGGGTATTTTGATTTTTGATAGTCGCAATTGTACATCAAAACCAGGCGCATTTTGATTTTTTTGATAATCATGAGTATGGACTTAGATACCCAGCTTGATACCCAAAAAGGGTCCGACTCTGTCGTGACTAGTGTTGTGCATGTAAGTGTCAATAGTCGTATATATAGCATGTAAATCTTCTGTAAATGTAAATGATTTACACTTTTGTGTCCAAACTATTTACACTTTGCACTCTATTAGTGCATGCATCATTTTGTTAACACTTACACAAGGCCATTGTAAATATTTGTCAAATAACACTTACAGAGCAGTATGTATACATTTTTTTGACAAGGTGACCCAGGGTTAATATGTTAACAGCCAGTGTTGGGTGGGTACCCAGTTTGATTTTCATGTTCGAATAAATGAAATCTCCTTGGAATTTTCTCTTTGGGAAGAAGGTCTTAACAACATGACGTCACCGAAAGATGATTTAGCCAGATTTGGCTACATACTAGATATTAAAGTTAAAAAAAAAAAAAAACAAAAAAAAACCAACCTTTAATACTTTATGCTGGGAAGGCCTGCTTGCACAAGCGCTGTACATGTATATCTTTTACCCACATGTACCCCCCGGTTATTTAAGGGTATTCATTGCCCTGACCTAAACTCATATCACAAATTACAAAATGCCATACTAAACTATAGTAAAGCATGAAATATTAATAATTTGGAAAATATAAAAATGGAACGAGATTTTGATTTCTTTATTTATTATTTAAATAATTAAATAATTAAAAAAATTGGAGGAGGGGGGGGGGGGGGGAAGACTTTCGACCTTTGGACTTTGGACAAGTTCAATGGCTACGAGGAATCCCGTGTGAAAAGGGTGACAATTATTAGGGTTTGGCGCTCATGCTTCAGCCCATGAAGAGGAGCGAGAGAAGGGAGAGAGAGAGGGAGAGAGGGGGAGACGGAAGAAGGGGTGTTGGACACGCTTCATTCGGATACTATGCAACGCAAGTCTGTGGCCGATTTCCGAACTAACTCTCGGAAGGAAAGCTGTTTGGGGGGGGAAGTGGGGGAACTGTGTCTCATTGTTCCTATCCTTGAAAGATGAGGGGGGGTCTAAACATCGCTGCTAAGACTAGGAAGTTAGATGTCGACAATCGACTGCCCCTCAAATTGTATTATCGCACAGCGGACAACCTTCTGAAACAGGTATGTTACTACTGCACCTATTATGCTGCTCGCTACGGGATTCACTCTCTGGTATAGGTTTTGAGGGACTGATGGGTTGGCGATATACCACGTGAAGTTCTTTTGCTAACGCACTTTGTTGTGGCGATCCTGCACACAGGCTAGAATATATCGGGAGGAGAGGAATATCATAGATCTTTACATCCTTTTGCTACGATTCTCTAGGTATGTACTTTGCTGAACCGTTTGGAGCTGGTTATGTCGACAGTGTTGAAATTGGGGTTTTCTCGCATTATGGAGCCACCATGCACAGTTTTCTTTTCCATAGAAAATTGTCTTTTTCTTTGATATACTGGTTGGCTATCTTTCTGCTTTTATGTTTTTCCCATGTGTAATGATAAACTTCACATGTTATTGTTGAATTTTTGTGTTTGCAGCTTGGTTTCTGAGACTATTCCAGATCATCGTGATTATCGCTTGTATGTGGGAGAGAAAGCTAAGTATAGAAGGGTAAGTAAGGATTGCGAACTTGGTCCAGATTTGATTATCCTTGATTTTAGGTTTTTTGCAGATGAATTGGTGTTTGTTGCACACTGCTGATTGGGAGTTTGTTCATCAATTGCATATCAAAGATGATGTTTAGAGTCTTCAAAGATGACTCATCAAAGCTATTGGGAAAAACACTTGGTCTGTGTTGTTGCAGAGGTTGCTTGAGGTTGTTTCAGAGCTTGAATTGCTCAAGCCAGAGGTCCAGAAGCAAGTTGACCAGATTAATAATTCATACAGCAAGCCATCTTCTTCCTCAAGCAATTTTTTTTCATCAGACTTGAGTGCCCCCCCTTCAGCTCCGTATGCCAGGAACCAGTCTTATGGCAATGCAAACTATGACAAGGTAGGACCAGGTTGGTCTTCCTACAATAATCTGATTCCCTGGCAGTCATTGTAGAGAGTCCGTGATTTATGTTTGTGTGTCAGAATAGAAGTTGCTATAGAAGAGTCCCTCTCCATCATGTCACATAAGTGTGTTTATCTTGAATCTGCAAAACTCACAGTCTACTATGACCATCAGCCATGTGAATTTCATTTTTGAGCAGTTCAAGCAGAGCTTGTTTTTGAACGTTGAGCCAAATGTCTGTTGAGGTTTTTGCAGTTTGGATCCAGGAGTACACAAGATCTTTTGACTGGTTTTGGCAATCCAGGGAGTGCAGTATACTGCCCTCCTCCTCTTCAAGACCAATTCAATAACTTGTGAGTCCACTGTCTAGTACTAGCAAGCTGAAAATTCCTATGTGGTCTGATTTGTCATCACTTAAATTGTTTTCTTGTAGAAAGGTAGAACTGCAAGATGGCTACTTATTCAAGAGAAACCTTGTCCCAAGATTATCCTCTGTATTCTAGTGTAATAAGCAATAAGCTAGAGAGGATCTTGTAAACTTCAACTGAACTGTTCTTGAGATGATATCGAGGGCCTGTGAATGAGCCAGATGAGAACCCTGAAACTGACACATAAAATAGCTGTACAAATTTTGACTTATTTTTCAAGTTCACTTAATGGAATTGGATTAAATGGTTATGACGTGTGATGATGAACATTCAGTTCTTTGAGTACTTTGAATATACCACGACCAAGAGATGAGACATTATCAAGGCACTCATTTCTGGCACCGTCCAGCAATCAGAATCGAAGAGAGCACCAGCAAGTCCGGGTATGTTGTGGATGCATGGAAACTGATGCTTTGCTGATAATAGTCTATCTGGGTCAGCATGTGCCTGCCACATGATGTGTTGCTGCTGATAGATGTGTTGCAATTGCTGCACGCTGTATGGATCTCTTGTGACAGCTCTCTCCCATTGGTTGCAGGTGCAATACCCAAGCTACATTGATACTTCACCCATTGAGATACCAAGGTTTGTGAATTTGATAACATTAGGTGCCATTTAAGTACCTGAATACTGTTCCCCATTCTTAACAGTCTAGTTGTGGTTTTGTTTCTGATGTGTGCCTTCTTGGGCATTTGTGGTGAAGCCTGAATCAGAGCTGGAGCTTACCTTCACAACCTGCTGTAGTGTCCACACCTGCTGTCTCCTTGGATACTGTTGGTGAAGCTGCTCTTTGGCCAGACTCTGGATCTGTTGGTCCAACGGAGATTGTGAACATCATCCGACAGCCATCGCCACCTCCAATATTTGCTGTGGTACAGACACTCCAAGAAGGTCTTAATGCTCATGATCATGTGCATCCCCAGCCACACCCTTCAGATGTTGCTGATCCGCGTCCTGGCCCTCCACAAGTATCAGACGATGCCTTCACCCAATCCAAGGGTCCCAAAAGCCTGCATATAGTAAGTTCCTGGTCTTGGTTGCTGTTTCTGTAAACATATCTGATGAATTGGGGCCATGATGGAATTTCCTTCCTTCTGGTTCCTCTGCAAGGACATTGTCAAGGTGTCACTAGATTGCAGTACAATCATTTCAGATAGCTGGGCATTTGCATGTGGGGGACATGCAATTGGAGTGGCTGCCTTTTTAAAGAACAGGTAATTTTGCACGCTTCTGTTTTTGGTTGCTCTGCAGCCTTTAGTCACATCAGACTTTAAAACTCTGCTCATTTGTTGCAGTCTACAAAGATGATGGACGAGTTCATGCAAATGGCCAAAGCCAATACTCTGCGAAATCTTGAAACATGTGGAGTGCTGGCTGGCTCTCTTGTAAGCAAAATCCTTTTGCCTGGGGTGTCCTTCCGACTGCTAAAATGTGATCAGATTCCTCTTATGAACATCAAGCGTCCAGCAGTAAAATTTTAAAATATCTGTATGTTCTCAGATGAGACAATAGCTGATATGCAGCCAATTAGCTTGTTGGGTACCATGGTTGTTCTGTTGTTCATGCAGGTTTATGCAATGACATATGAGCTTATTGTTAACGTAATGGTGTGCTGCAGAAAGAGGGTATTTTCTATGTTAGCACACTCATCATTCCAAAGCAGGAAGCAACATCAGATTCAGTAAGTAACATTATTTGGTGCCAAGGATCCATACATATTGTAGAGCAGTTTGCCAATAATTTTTAGGGCTCTTCTTGTGTACAAAAGGGTTTAAGGTGTAGTTGTGCAGTCAGAAGGCTCAATCTACCACCCTACAGGAATTGTGTTTTGGTAGTGTTCTCATCTAATTCCACTGGTTGCCGTTAACTTGACTTTGCATGGTGTGTATGCCAGTGTCAGACTGTTAATGAAGAAGAGATCTTTGATACTCAAGACCAGAGAGGTCTATTCCAACTGGGATGGATTCATGTAAGTAAAAGTGCAGTTTATGTGGGACGGGTAGTATTGGATTGCAAGATGTTTCTGTTATCCTCAGAACCTTTTGTAGGTGCTGTGTCTAGTGTGTTGTGCAATTGTTGGTACTGTTTCTTGTTTGATAAAATTTATTGATATTCATTTGCAAGATGTTGATTAACAAGGAGACTTGCATATGTTGCTGTTTGCTGACTTGTCTGCTTTGTGTCCAGACTCATCCATCACAAACCTGTTTTATGTCATCCATTGATCTCCACACTCACTATTCTTATCAGGTGAGAACTTCAAATCTATATTGCCTGGTTTCAGCAGGCATGTGAAACTGGTGCTCTGATGGGCAATAATTTGATCTGTCTCATGCCATCAAAGACGGGAAAGATTAGAAGAGTAGACCTTGAATGCTGATGGTAGTGCTGTCTCTCCATTTTTGGATGCCCATTCTCATCAGGCTACATGTGTTTGGTAGTGGCCTTTCTGTCTGAGACTGTGCTATGAAGGCAGAGATTCTGGGTTCAGTCTGACTCTGTATGGCCTACTGCATTTGTGTAGAGCCTTGAACAAATGTAGTCTAGGTTGTTGTGAGTTACCTTCTAGTAATGTAAGTTTTCAGTGGTAGTTATGCAGGTACTTTTGGTTATGGGTTTGGTGATATTTCTGGTGTTTTGATCCATGTTTACTTGAATCTCTACAACAGATCATGCTGCAGGAGGCCATTGCAATTGTGATGGCACCAACAGACTCCTCTCGGTACGATGTGTAAAGCCTTACAGACCTTCATCATGGAAATCTATTTGTTGAGAGATGGATGCTTGACACTTCCCTGTATTCATGTTGCAGGAAGTATGGTATATTCCGTCTGGCTGATCCTGGGGGCGTGAAAGTTCTTCAGCAATGTCAAAGGCGTGGTTTCCATCCCCATGAAGAGCCTCCGGATGGTGGTCCCATTTATGAGCATTGCTCCCATGTGCTTATGAACCCAGGTCTGCCATTTGAGGTCCTTGATCTTCGTTAGATTCTGTGTACAGAGGCCACATTCTTGTATTCACCTACAATTGAGTGAGATAACAAGCCAGACGTTTCAACAGCAGTTGAAGATCTCCCAACCTGCTTTATGTCTGGCTGAGGGTGAGAAAAAGCATTCAGCTCTCAGGCCCTTAATGGGCCATTTCCAGTGTTTTTTGTGGTAGGATGTAACTACTAAATGGCTCCAGCTGCCAGATGCCTTCTCAAGAGGATGCATCACACCACTGTATGCCTGATTTACAGCCCCAAAATGCAGGGTCTTTGTTGCCATTACTTATGTTGAGCTATTGAGTGATGTTTATATGGCAAAATTGTAGTCAGTTCCCAGATTCCTGCACCCTATAAGGTGTGCAGCACTGCTGGTGTGAATGATATAAGTACTTTTGGAGGATCTGTGAGAGGTGAATGTAGCTGCTCCAAACCCTGGGACGTTTTCTTAATGCGGAACTAAACAAAAGTTACTGAGGGAGTGGTGGGTTTTGGGGTGCGAGTGGGGAAAGAAGGTTGTAGGCTATCGTGTTCAATAATAGATGAAAGGAGTTTGATTGTGGTTAGTGTTATGTATAGGCGGAATTGGTTATGGTGTGGTATGAGAAGTTGTTCGTGGATTCTTTATAAATGGTGTTTCCAGGTTCCCTTTGGCCAATTATGCCTTCAAGGAGGGGATAAGGCCACCCATCATTTGTTCTATACTTATGTCAACAATTCATCTACGATATGTATTGCTGCTTCCAAGAAAAGGTTGTTGGAGTTTGGGCTGAACCCAACATAACCCAATTTCAAACTTTTTTCTTTCCTTGGACTTGTTTTGTCAAAATGGAGTTTCAAGCTACTTACTTTTTGTTTCAATTGCATCTACAATATGCGATTTTTGGTCCGAAGATAAGGTTGCTGGAGTTTTGGACTGCAACCCACAGAACCTAAGTTCAAGTTTCTGAGTCTTCATGTGTTGAATTATTTTGTCAAAATGGGAGTTGCAAGCTACTTACTTTGGGCATCAACCAATGTTTGTGCAGGGCAAAGTAATTAAGTAAGGTCTATGGTCCTTTCTAATGGTCTGAAATCACTTCTGAAATCATGCAAAACTTGGCCTAACTTTTGTTACAAAGGACTTGCAGATCTGAACCCATGGAAGTGAAGAGAGAATCTAGAACAGGACCAGTTCTGGTGGGGAGGGTATCAGTAGAAAGTAGCATATCCAAACATGACAAGGTGAGATTTCTCTCCGAGGAAAGAAATTTAGATACAAACCAACCCTTTTAATTGAAACCTGGGGTTCTGGGTAGGATAATTTTTTGATGTAGTGTAGAACCTTTAGTTTCGAGTTGTTTCTTTCTTTTGAAAAACCAAAACCTTCTGTTCCAGTTGTTTCTCTTTTTTCTTTTGTCAGTTCTCAGATTGATGGTTTCTTAATGAACCTTTGGTTCTGGGACCAATATGGGGCTGGTCTTTTGGAGCTCAGTTTTCTTACATAGTTTTGAAGCCAGTTACAGATTATTTTCATATTCCAATGTTGGATTTGTTTTAAAGCAATCTAAAAGGGAAGTTTTGCAAGGGAAAATTTCTTTACTACATGTCTAGTCTAAGGGAAGTCTTTGGTTCAATTTTTTTAATTACAAAATAACTTACAATGGAAGTTAATCATAGTGGTGACCACTATTCCAATCATTCACCATGATTGATTGATTCACCCACATTGTGTCCAACAATAGATTGTCAAAATATCCAAGCACAACAAGTGCAAGTTCAAATCTTAAAACGATTTAGGTTTGCTTATCATGTGCACTTCCATAATCCTTTTAAATAGCTACGGGAAAAAGTCTCATCTACAACAAGTTGCAAGTGTGTGCAAACTTTGGGGCTATAGACTCCATTACTCCTAACAAAAGATTGAATTGGTTTTTGTCTTGGGCATCACTTGCCAATAACAATTCAGGTCCAAAAGAAAAAAAAGAATTAGCAACATTGGAAATATTTATTACAAATTGGTTAAACAATGAAGAAATAAAAATATGTGTTCTTCCAAAAGTATTATACAATCCAAAAAGAGTGGAAATAACAAATAATAAATAATAAATAATAACTTCAGCAAGCATTTTCCAAAAAGTGATTGTAGATATGCATTCTCAAAAAAAACCTTCCTTTTCAATTAAATTTTTTCTCCTCCAAGCAAGTTTTCCTCATGGCTCATGAAAGTGGAAATAGAGTCACCTGCCAAACAACTGAGACAAACATCATTGGGCCAATTTTTGGTAATCATCACAAGATGTTGTAAGTTTTCATTTTCAAGTTTAAATTGACAGAGACTTGTGATCACACTTGCGATAATAAAAATCCTTTCAGTCTCAATTTGACATTCAACAATACCTAGCACTTGATGTGCGAAAAAGGAGACATTTAGAAATGGAGTTTCATGTGTTGCCCATCACAAGCAAGGATTTTCAGCTTCTAATGGGTTGACATGCAAGAGGTGAAAGAAATGGAACTCATTTTTCATAATAAAGAAGATAACATCATCATTTAGAAACATCTTGACTAAAGAAATCCTCCTCCTTGTGATTATTCGGCCAACTTGTACATTAACATGGTTTAAATGATAATAAACATGTAATAACATGGTCAACATTGTATTTTGATCATATTCTTGAATTGTTGCTTGCGCCTTAGAAACATTCCCAAGAAACTCCCAAATGGTTTTCAAGCTTTTGAATCGAGGTCTAACATGATAGCTAACATATTGTGAACCTTGGTAGTAATATGGCTATAGCAAAAGCAAGGAAATGGGCTAGAATGCTAACCACTTGGTTCAACATCCTAAGCCTAAAAGCAAGAAGTTCTGATTCAAAATCTCCTTGAATGAAGACTAGATTACTAGTTTGGATCAACTAAACCTTGGTTTTCATGGCTATACTTAAGGAAAAGGTAGAAATTAAAGCATCTAAAAATAACTAGTAGTCACACATTGTTTCATCACCGACATCAAAGTCTTGGTGATGACCTTTGCAATTGCCCACGTTTGGTTGGTTGGCATTCATGAAAATAAGTTATGGTGGCTTGCCTACCATAGCAAATTGAAATTTCATCTTGGTATTGAAGCCTTTCTTGGAAGAAAAATACATGTGAAATAAACCATGTCTTCATGAGTGTTTTCAATATCTGAGTATTTGCATGCTAAAGTGGATCATTTTTGGTGTTGCAAGTCCATTTTTTTAAGCACCCTTATGGATTAGAATTTCTCCCATGTCAAATTGTTATTAAATTTTATGAAAAGGGACTTATGTATGTGATTTTTATATAATCTAGTGTGATAGAATCTTGAAATTATTTGAAATTCAATTTTTTAAACCAAATGGGGGACTTTTCATTGCATACTAATTGCAATGTTATAGTATATAAAAGATGTGTAAATGGACTCACCATATGTTGAGCTCTAATGAACAAAATTCATGTTTTCTCCAAAATTCAAAATTGTCGTTAATAATTTAAAATGGGTGTTTGCAAATCATTTGAATGTCACATAAATTTTTATGGACTTTTACATAGGCGAAAAATTACAAAAATGGTAAAGTTCCTAATTATCAAATTCACAAAATTATAGCCTATGAGGTATTACATGGTCATGTGTCATTTGTTTTTTGAAAAAGATGAACATTTTTACTAGTTTATAACTTTGCAATTTTTAGCATGTAAAAAATATGTTGTGAAACATACTTTTAAGGAGTAAAAAATGATCCATTCTAGCTTGCAAATACCCATTCGAGGAGGGAGACCTACAATATTGCAATCATCTTTCCATTCCTGCAATTTTTTGTTAATTACTTTGTCCATGTTATGGTCTTTTGGAATGTTGCTTGTGATTGCTTCAAACTCATTTCCATTATGCCTTGACATACCTTTGAATCATGTGTGGCATATTGGGTAGCCTTTGACATAACATGCCTAAAACAAGACCTAACAAAAGGGCTAACTTTAAAGAAAGACACAACACTATTGAAGTTAGTGCAATGGTGAGGAATGCAAAGTTAAAGCCTTTGTCCATGACATATGCAATAACCTTGTCTAATAAACCAAAAGACCTTAGTAACCTTTTCATTAGTTGACATGCCCCCAAACTCCTTGAAGATCGCAAATGTGGGTCCCAAAATGAAACAATGGAAAAGGAAAGGAGTTGGGGCATGTTCCTTAGTTCATAACACTTCGGGGTAGGAAGGCGTGTTGGAGTTCCGGGATGGGACTAAAACACACTCACAAGCAAGAGTTCAAGATGAATCAACCTACACAACCAAGGAAAGAGGGTGGTTAGTGCAAGTTGAATGCAAATGGTGTGACGGATTTAATAGGGACAACCTTAAACACAAACTTTACACAGTGTTGCAACCTTTAGGAGGAGGCACTACTCCCTTTCCTATAATATATTATGTGATTTTCCATGAGGGTTACATCCAAATGACATTTTTTCTTGAGACTTTGTTGTCCCAAAACTTTGGATGGTCATATCTTCCTCAAATCAAGCCTATTTGGAGCATGTGAGGGCATTATCTTATAGCACTCAAAAAATATTTCATGCCCGCCCTAATTAAAGATAATTTGACCCCTACTCCAAAGGATTTGTGATTGGGAATCAAATTCTCAATTTCATTCTTGCCCTTTCTTTTGATCATAATTCATGCATATTAGGTCTAAATGAACAATCAGAGGGCACTTTAGTCATCTACACCTCAAGACCTTTCCCATGGTATTGTAGGGGCCCAATATGGTGTTTGTTTGTTTTTCCAACCAAGGCTCTAAACATTTGGGACTCCTACACAAATGCAATTCCCAAAGTGGGAGTGCATTTGAGAGACATTGGGCTCCATCCCTCGCATTTTCTCCCATTTGTGAGAGTGTGTTTCACACCCAAACACACTCTCTTGGCCTCATATGCCCTTGCACTCCACATTTAGTCGCAAAACCAACGTTAGGGTTGCGACACTTGTTTTGTCACATAGACATTTAAAAGTGTTTTGCAGTTCAAGCAATCCAATTGTTATGTGATTTAGATGCCATGCATCATCAATAAAACTCACCATCATTGCAAAAATGTCATAACTTGTATATGACATCCACAAGTCAAATGATATTGTGGAAGAGACACACCAAACCAAAGTTGGAAACACATGATTTCCGTAGCTTTTATAACATATTAGGCAAAACATCTTTCACCAATTGGTGACAAGATGGAAACTTACTTGGTCATTTTGATGCATAATTAGTCACTTCAACCATGGATTCTTGATTGAAGATAAAAGGCAATACCCTTTAACAATATAAAGAGACAAATCTTTCAAGAATGTTTTTTGAGTAAGGTCATTTTTGGAACATGACACCTTATTCCCAAAGAATGCAATAATTTCAAACAACATTGTACCTTTGCACTTCTTATTTTTTTGTCGATCTTCAAGTTTAAAATTGTTTTCTTGTTGCTTTAGGACATAGCCACCCAACCTTTTAAACTCCTCCACATGATCACATGCAACATGCTTGCTTAAAATAGAGGTATCATTTTCCTTGCTGCAGGTGATGAACCTTTTAATGGGGATTGTGTTGCCATTTAATGCATGAAAATAGTGTGTTTCAAGTGGCATATAATGCATCAAAGTTGTTGTGGATTATATGAAGTTGTAGCCCCACCATTGTTTGGCACAAAAAATGCCCAAAACTTGTATTGCAATGGTGAGGTGCCCATATAACTTGATTAGTTTGGGAGAATGGAAATAATAGTCTCCACATAATATCCACTTCAAGGTTTGATGATGCTTTTGAATTGCCATTAATAATAAAAACTCTAAGGTTGGCTTCTTTGATGTCTATGTTGTCAAATATAGAAATGGGATGGGTTTGGCTTGTTGAAGCCATAAACTTGCAAATTGAAAACAAATGAACCCTTCATCATTTATCATGTGCAAATGTAATGCCATCAATTACAACGCCTTCAACTTGTAAACAATTATTAATGTTTAAAGAATAAACATTCATGATCAACATTTGTTTTGGACAAATTTTCAAATTGTGGTAACAACTAATTCTAGATATCTTTTTAGGTTTCTAGGTTTTCCGTGAAAATTTGACTAAAAGTAGTGTTCTTTTACATATGTTGCCACTTTTTCAACTTCAAAGAATTGAAAAAAAATCACTACTCATGATCTAACTGAAACAATTTTTAATATTACATTTTGGTTCATTATTTTCTAAACTCATGGTGCCATAAATCCATACCATCATATTAATGGAAAAAAAGAGTGAATTCCTTGGCTACAACCTACTAGTAGACTTTAACAAAAATTCTTCAACTACAACAATTACCTTATGTTGATTCACAAATTAAAATTTTAAAAACATGTTCCAATATTTGATATGCATTTACATTTGCAAAACAAGTTGCCTCCCATCATTTTCCAAATAAATTGCATGATTATTTGAAAATAATAATTTCATAGAAGATAAGTGAATGGGACAAAAATAATTCTAGAAAAAAATAGTCCCTTAAAAAAAATCTAAATATTTGACAAATGTTTGATAGTATGAAGATGGCCATAATATTGGGGTGATGTTTTATCTAATCTAAAAACTTTTTTCTTTTTTGTATTGACTATAAAATTCCACAACCAAATTCAATTTGTGAATTTAGATATGGCAACAAAATTCTATAAACATATCATTTTTGTAGTTTCCAAAGTTGACCAATATTGATTCTCACTAAAGGTGAGATCCCATCCATTGTTGATGCACATGGTTGTACTTTGATTATACAAAGGCAATATTGTTTTATTTGTAGTAGTTGTAAATATAGTTCTTGTGGACAAAGGAATATCTCATTTATAATTGATGGAAACAACTTGGGTAGGTATCACAAAGAGAGGTGGGTATGTGGTCAATTTTCAAGTTGGTTGTCTTTCTAAACATTAATGGATATCAAATTAAATGATACCTAGATTAATAACCGTCCCATCAATTCTCATTTCAGTGAAAACTAACTCTTAAAAATTGGCTCCATTTGAGATTTTTCAAAAACTTGATACCCAAGTGGGGTAAAAGGGTTTTACTTGGGTCCGATTCTCAAGTTACTAGGACGTGTAGAGGTGTAGGTAATTAAGGTTTAAAGTGTTAGGTAAAGTCTATGTTTTTTTAAAGACTAGGGTTTCCAAGGCTTAGGATTTAAGTTAGAAATTATGGTATCCAAAGAAAAGGTTTCTTAGTGGCACCCAATAGTCTTGCAACAATTATCTCATGGGACTGTCAAGTTTTGGAAACAAAATGTTGTTAAATTGCATTTTGATCTATTTTATTTTTATTTTAAAAAATTTAAGCAAAAAAAAATCAAATAATTTTTTTTGATAAATTTGTTCTTAGACTTGATTTAGATAATTGATGGTTCTTAAATTTATGAAAATTAGAATTTATGCATAGTAAAATAATTCAAAAACTTTAATACATTAATATTTTGGACAATTCTTTAAAGTTTGAAAATTTTATTAAAAGAAGTGAGCTAGTTCTTAAAACCCTTTTAAAAATCAAAACCAATAATTCTTAAAAAAATGAGGATTCCCCAACATTATTTGACACTTGTTTTCAATCCATAAAACTTTGATGTGTTTTGTACCTTTACACTCCCAAGTCCATTTTCTTGTTTTTGACACAATGTGTGCTCTAATTTGGTCACTATTAACCATTAGGGCTATAGGAATGTCATAAGTTTTTACAAGGTAAACAATTTTGTAACCCATGTTTCACCCTTTCTAATTCCAATTTTACTCCATCAAATATTCAACTTGCAAGAGATAGGATAACACATTTGAGGGTGGTACTGTAATCTATGATCCATTAATGAACTAATTTATGTTGGTATTTTGGGTTTTGGCATCACATTTACATCCAATTTCTTCACAAGGATTCAAAAATTGTGAGTTGTTTGTTTTTGGGCTTTAGAAAACCCATTTCATCATTGTGTTTATAATACATCAGAACTTCGCCTAGCAAGTCTTGGATGAAATTTAGATGAACAAATAATCAATGAATTATTGCATACTTTTTATTGCATTTTTTGCAAATATGAAGGTTTTCACAATGTTGTGTTGATGGGTGAAAACACACTACGGTGACCCCCTTTAAGGCACTTTCAAGTTTAGTATTATAGTACACATAGTATAATATTTCCAAAAGTATGGTACATTTAATTTTGGGTATAAATTTTGGTTTTTGGGTCTTATAATTATTATTTTTACAAAATTAATGTTATGTAATAGTATATTTTTAAATCATAAATTCCATTATTTATATTAAAAGATCCATGGGTATATTTTATAATATACATTGGTATGATAGGGCCATTATCTCATTTTGACTGCATTAATTTTAAAGCTTCATTAGTCATTAAAATAATCAATTCCAATCAAATTGAAAATATGGCCCAGTTAATTATACTTGTCATCTTCCATGTGAATGTGATTACTTGTTAAAATTTCAATTTACCACACATTTATTGCATTTTTGCTTGAAGAACTCATATTTTGAAATGAAAATTTTCAAATTAGTCACATGTTATCTAAACATGGTTCAAACTATGTGAATTGACATGATTCAATATACTTTCAACTTTCGTATAGATCATAAATTATTTTTAAATTATTTTTGAAATATATTTGTGTTTTTGAGTACATTGGTACACTACATTTGTTTCTACAAATATACTCCAATCTCTCACTTTATAAAATGAAATGAAATAATTTCTTTTCTAATTCTTTCAAAAGTTTGATGTGAGATACATTCAAACATGCACACCCTTTCAAAGTAGTACAATGTGACATTCCAAAGGAGGTCACTGTAATGTATTTTCACCCCAATTTTCTTTTCTCATGATTTCAATCTTCTAATCCATTTCATTTCATTTTTTTTTGTTTTATTTGTGTTTGCATTTTGCTTCTCTTGTCTTTTATTTCAAGTATTGATGAATCCACTTTTTTGCAACCTTGAAATTTGTTAAAGTTATAACCACTATGTCCATGATATAAGTAAAATAGTTGAGGATTCCACTACGGTTTTGATATTGGACATTATGAAGGAATACAATTCAAATTTTATCTCACATTTTGTATTATTGTGGGGCAATTTTTTTTCACTTCATTTGGTGTTTTGAGAAACACATAAAATGGATTTTTGACACAAGGTCTTTAACACAATTTTTGTTACCTTTCAAAAGAGAGTAATCCCTCCGCAACCCCCCCCCCCCTCTCTCTCTATATATATATAATATTATATAATAATAATTTTTCACACAACTATGTTTGTTTGAATGAAAATTTTCATCCAAATGTTTGTTTTGAAATCACATGAATGAATTTTGTTTTTGGAATTGAAATGATACAATCAATTCATATTCAATATATGATTGAATGTTCATCAAATTTGGCAATTGTTTGAATGTTTTTTTAAAGATTCTTAATGTCAATAATTTTACAAGTATTATTTTCTAATTTTTTTATTAATTTTTTATTAGTAAAAATGTATTTTCTTTTGATAGTTTTATCTTTCAGGTTTTGAACTACTTATTATGAGTACCATTTACAAAAAACATTTTTAATATTGGATTGGTGGAAGTTCAAACACACAATTTTATAAAAAAAATGTCTAATAACATTCCTTGTTCATCCTAATGTATTTTCATTTTTTATAGTTAAGAAATGTGCTTCACTTGATAAGGCAATGATGAGGGTAAAAACCAATTGATAAGTTTGTCTTTAAAAAATGGAACATTCTAGGAAACCTATAAGTTGATGTAACTTAGAATGTATCAATAATATGTACTCCAATTAACCAAGTATGTGATACTTCAACTAATGAGTGGAACAAGAATTTAAAGAATATATATATTTAGGTAAATAACCTCAAATATATATATATATATATCCAACAATCTTCTATTGCTTTCCAATACTTGCGCATTGGCTTTCACATTTGCTTTGCTTGATTTCTTGGTTTAACAATAGATTTGGAACCTATTTTGTGAACTACTCATTGGTTGTTTTGCTTTTTTGCTTACTGTGATTGGTAGCAATCTACGAATGTTATAATCTAAACTATTTTTCCCCACTTGTGATTTTCTTGAAGATTTGAAAGTAAATGATCTTGGTGTGACTTTTCATTTCTCATCTTTCATTCCATACTCAACAAAAGCCTTACAAATCAATCATCAAGCATTTAGGCAAAAAATTACACATCACCACTCTAATATACACAATTTTTCTAACAAAAGAGAACATGAACCTTGCATACCCACAAAGTATCTACCTATACCTCCATCTTCTTCATGCATCAAGCATAATTTGGTATTTTAGATAGCAATGGGCTTGTATAGTATTTTGAGAGACAATGAATTTGAGTGTACTTAGCAAGTGAGCAAAGTTGAGTCCATTTCATGAAATTGGGTATTAGTTCAAGAGATTTGTAGAATTTTATTTGATAAGACTTGATTTTAATGAAAAATATGAACAATGGTGTAGGCAAATCCAAAATTGGTTGTGAAACTCTTATGAAAACAAATTTAGGTGAAAATTTAAACCGTTTTGGTCCAAACCTTACTTCTTAATGATGCAATTTTAGTGGTAACTAATATACACATTTGTGATGTATGTATTTATCTTGAAGATTGCATGCCACACTTCTAGCAAGATTTTGTCAATAACATGTAAATGGCTTGTGTATGCTATTGAATCAAACTAGACTTGATAGAAATTAGTTCCATTTGATCTAGTCAATAACCAAAATTGGTTAGATCAATTGCATGCATGTAATGAATGGTGGTTCAAGGGCCAATTGGATTGAACTTTCAAGCATTTGACTAGTGGGCCCATGTGCCATTGGCCCAAGTATATTAAACCTTCTTTAAGGTCACTCATCTCAATACTATTCCATTGAGGTTTGTTTAATTTTAGAGTTTTTGTGGAACCTTGATAAATGAATCATGAAAAAACATTTAAAAATAATTCCAAAGACCATAAACAAAATTCCAAATTCAAGAACTTTTTTTCCATTGGTATGAAATTACAAAATGACAAACATGCACATCACCTAATTGAGAGCTTTCCAATGGCATCTAAAACAAAACAAGGGCCCCCACAATTTGAGAAGGTTACAACATGATCACATTCAAACAAACAAGCACCTATCTTAATATATAGAATATAGATGAAGTTGTTGTGGCACATTTGTTGGGTAATTTGTGTTGTATGACTCATGCATGCTTGGTCCTTTGCATCCAACTACACTCACGTCCAACATCAAGACTTGTACTTTGCACCAAAGTTTGAAAAGTTAAAGAGAGCGGGCTAGAGTATTTGCAACTCCATACCAATAGAAGAAACATGGTTTCATAGTCCTTTTTAAAATAAAAGTGGCCATGATTATTCCTTTTTTTTGTATTTGATATATTGAGGTTTTTTTTTTTAATTCATTTTTTGTGATGTAGCACAAGTGGAGATCTTCCCAACAAAGATTTAGCATTAATTGTCAACATATTTTTAGAAACTTGTCCAAACAATAGAAAATCGCCCCACTCAAGAGACAAGAAAAGAAAAAAAAAACACCAAAACAATATTTTAAAACTTTGTCAAAATTTGATGAAAATTTTTCCCTCAAAAAATTTAATTTCTCAAAGTTTGGCAAGGATATTTTGAAAGAGCAAAGCACAATTAGAATTTTCCATGGGTATGAGCTAAATCAATTAGTTGAAACCAACGTGTTCTTTTCATACGAGATGGGGAACATAATAGCTAGAGTTTGGGGAACACCAATTTTCAAAACAACTAATAATAACATATGAAACACAAAGAACTTTTGGAGCAACAACTATGGGTAACTAAACCCTAAACCTTTGTACTACACCTTGCTCCTTGAGAGTTTTTGAAACATCAACAAAAACACCTCCAACCCAAAGAAGGAGCAAGTGACGAACTCAACAAGCACCCAATTGACATTTGTGATCACAAACATCATTCTTGTACTTATCATGGGCATAAAAGCTTGAATGACTAAAACACATGGATACAAATTTAATTGATTGCTTAATTGTTCATCCCTTTAGGCGAGGACTACACAATTATTTGGAATTGCAACATCATAACATTCTTAGTAGCTTGGAAGTTTGATGGATCTTAAGGTGCCAAATAGGATATTTTCAACGACGTCTATATATGATACCTAACAGACTTACAACTACCTTTAAACAATGTATCCTTTGGACACAAAGATCTAGAACTAGGCAAGGAGAGATCTACAAGTAGGCAAGGGGGGAAGCAAAATGATTTGATATTCCATCTACTTCTTTGAAAAAAAGATCTATTCCATTGTTGTGCATCTTTTTAAAAAAAAATTCATTCATTTGTCATTTTGGTTTAATTGCATTTTTAATATTATGTTAAGCAATATAAAATGTTTTATGTATTAAAGAAATGAGATAATCTGAAGTGCAATTATGTTTACAACTAAATCATGTTAAAATAAATATCATGTCACGGACCTTGTTTTTTTAACATCTTTTATTTGTCACTCAAGACACATTGCAAAAAATATAAGAGCACGATGTGGGTTGTGGTCCAGCATCATCTTGAGAGTCCATGGGCGCATATCCTATCATCGGCTTATGCTTGGACTTTGGAAATTAATTACTTGGGGAGCTGGTCCTGGCCTGCCCACTCTTTTGGTTTAGAACATGTTAGAAAACATGTTCTAAACCCTAAAAACCACCCTTGTTTATTCCAAGGGCACTCTTGTGCTAGCTAGCCATTTCCTAACACCAACATACACAAGTGCCAACTTGAACCAACATGACCCATGAAAATGATCATGCAAAGGCAAATGCATAACATTTGGATTATATTATTTTCAGAAATGTTGCAATTTTCAAGGATTTAAAATTTTTTTTTTTTTTCCAAGGATTCAAGAGAAGAATTGGGAATTTTTTGGAAAAACTTTTTCTATTGTAAATTTGACTGAATTTTCTAATGTTTGGAAAAAAAATTGCCAATTTGATGGCCCAACCAAAGACCAGGGAGTTTATTATTATTATTATTATTTCAATTTTTTGAGGTAGGTGGGCTGGCGATCATTTACAAAGAGGGCCTAGCCAAATTTGGCTACAGGCCAGAGTAATAAGTCAAAAACTTTCAAGCCAATGTCTAAATATGGCAACCTGAGAACTTTCTACCTCAAAATGAGGACTTTGGCCAAAAAAAATTCCCCAAAAAATCTTTTGAGGCCTTCATCTGGAGCCCCTTTTTTTTGGTTTCCAAGTGGCAAAAATTTCACCACTAGAATTTTTTTTAATTATATATATATAATTTTATTTTTTTTAATTTTTTTAAAAAAATGCATGGGCAAAGGCATGGGTACTAATTGATTTTCTTACTACTTACTACTCACCACCAACCAAAAACCAGTCACCCAATTGGTTGGTGAACTAAATACAAAAATGTTTGAAAAATAGAGGGATGATTTTCCAAAAGGGGATTCTCAATTAGACAAATGGGGGAAGAAAAAATAAATAAAATTAAAATTAAAATGGCTACCTATCATGCAATAGGGACGTGGAGTGTGGGTTTTGGGAAATTAAACGTGGAACGTGATTGGAAGGCTTCTTTAAAATATAAACTTGGGAACCCCCTTACCCTTACCATTGCCATTTTTCATTCACTCCACAGCTTTCCCTTAACCACCCTCTCCCCAGCCCCCCCTCCCCCCTCTCCTCACCCACAGCATTTTCTCTCTCCCAGCAACAGAAGAAGCACAACTCCAATTCGAAGCTTTTCTTCCCATCTCTGGATCCAGTTCCAAAATTCTTCTTCTTATTGTTGTTGTTGTTGTTGTTGTTGTTTGTTGAACAAGTCACCCATTTTCCAATTCCAAATTCAAAGAGTCCAAATTGGATCACTTCCTATTAAAGTTCTCTCCTAAATAGTGTGAGTAAAATTTCTTGATCTCTGAATTAGAGACTCTGCTTGCACCACTTTGATTTTCGTTGATGGATTTTGATTGTATTCTTATGATGTTAGAAATTGTGGTTTCTTGCAGAAGATCAGCTGCTGCTGCTGCTGCATGCTTGTTGTTTGGAAAATACATGATATAATAATACATTTGTAGCTATATATTTTGTGTGCAGAAAACCCATTTTTTATGTTGCTGTTGCACCAGGAAATTAGTTCACAAGAAACTTTTTTAGGCAGAAAATGAGTGATCCAAATTACCTCTGACAAATTAGAGAACTTGAATTCACAACAAAAAAAAAAAAAACATAGGGAATAGTGGGACCAATAATTTGCAATGTTTTTAAATTCTAGTTATTCTCCTATTGTGAAACAGAGCCTGGAAACATTAGTATTTTTCCCATTATCAAAACAAACCATGTCATGTTTGCATTGGGGAAATTCTCAAGTTCTTCTTGATCAATGGTCTTCCCACAAAGAATCCTTTAAAAAAAAAAAAAATTGCGATATTTGCTGCTCTTTGCATGTGAAGAGATTTTCATGTTCTTGTGATATTTGCAGCTCTTTGTGTGAAGAGATTTTCATGTTCTTATGATATTTTGCAGCTCTTTGTGTGAAGAGATTTTCATGTTCTTGTGATATTTTGCAGCTGTTTGTGTGAAGAGATTTTCATATTCTTGTGATATTTGCAGCTGTTTGTGTGAAGAGATTTTCATATTCTTGTGATATTTGCAGCTCTTTGTGTGAAGAGATTTTCATCTTCTTATAGTATTCACCGTATGTTAAGCTGCTGCACCAGGATATTCTGTATTGCTATCTTTTGGAAATGGATCTATGCAAAAGTACCTAATTGGGATTTTTGTTGTTGTACATGAACTGCAGAATCTATAATATCACAGTTGGCTGCAGCGCATGGACCAGCTATTCTAGTTTTAAGAACTCAGCTAGTTGATCGCTTATAGCAAGCCGCAAAACTTCTTCCACCAGATCCGTGGCAGATATAAAGACAATACATCTTGCAAACACATTGGCAGGAGATATAAAGCAGGTGCGGAACAATGGAGGGACCCATCAGTAACTACACACCAAGAAATATTCTCATCACTGGTGCAGCAGGATTCATAGCATCGCATGTGGCCAATCGGCTGATCCACAAATACCCACAGTACAAGCTGGTAGTGTTGGACAAGCTAGACTACTGTTCCAACTTGAACAATCTGGTGCCTTCCAAGTCCACCCACAATTTCAAGTTTGTGAAAGGAGACATCGGAAGTGCAGATCTGGTGAACTACTTGCTCATCACTGAACATATCGACACAATCATGCATTTTGCTGCGCAAACCCACGTTGACAACTCCTTCGGCAATAGCTTCGAGTTCACAAAGAACAACATCTACGGGACTCACGTGCTACTGGAGGCTTGCAAAGTGGCAGGTACCATCAAACGTTTTATTCACGTGAGTACTGATGAGGTCTACGGTGAGACTGAAGCGGATGCTATAGTCGGAAACCATGAGGCATCGCAACTGCTTCCTACAAACCCTTACTCTGCTACCAAGGCCGGTGCGGAGATGCTTGTGATGGCATATGGTCGCTCCTATGGTTTGCCTATCATCACCACAAGAGGCAACAACGTTTACGGACCTAATCAGTTTCCGGAGAAACTGATTCCTAAGTTCATGCTCTTGGCAATGCAAGGGAAGCCACTACCGATCCATGGAGATGGATCAAATGTACGCAGCTATCTCTACTGCGAAGATGTAGCGGAAGCTTTTGATGTGGTGCTGCACAAGGGAATCGTGGGTCATGTGTACAACATCGGCACCAAAAAGGAACGACGTGTCTTGGATGTTGCCAAGGACATCATCGCCTTGTTCAATCTGGATTCCGGCAAAGCCATTCAGTTCGTGGACAATCGACCTTTCAATGATCAACGCTACTATCTGGACGACGCCAAGCTGAAGGCCTTAGGCTGGCGTGAACGTACCTCATGGGAAGAAGGCTTGCGCAAAACAATGCAGTGGTATAAAAGCAATCCCAATTGGTGGGGCGATGTTTCACGAGCTTTGGTTCCTCATCCTCGCATGCTTACCATCGCGGGATCTGAGAAGTTGGGAGAATTGCAAAAGGGAGAAGAAGACGATGATGAAGTCGCCATTCCGCCACCTCGCAAGCTCTATTCACCACGCACCAACGGTGCTGCCGAGCTCATCTCATCAAAATGCGTATGTAAGTAGCGGATGGACAGCCTTATTATTTCTGAACAAAATAAGCTTATTGACCTCCCATGATGCTCATTAGTCCATAATTTGCTCGGTGATGACGATTTCCATACCCATCTCTATCTCTTCATCCATCCATCCCCATCTCTATGTCTTCATCCATCCATACCCCATCTCTAGCTCGTCATCCATCCATACCCATCTCTATTTCTTCATCCATCCATCCCCATCTCTATGTCTTCATCCATCCATACCCATATCTATTTCTTCATCCATCCATACCCCATCTCTAGCTCGTCATCCATCCATACCCATCTCTATTTCTTCATCCATCCATACCCCATCTCTAGCTCGTCATCCATCCATACCCATCTCTATTTCTTCATCCATCCATACCCCATCTCTAGTTCCTCAATCATCCATACCAATCTTTAGCTCTTCATCCATCCATACCCATCTCTAGTTCTTCAACCATCCATACACATCTCTATTTCTTCATCCATCCATACCCCATCTCTAGTTCTGCAATCATCCATACCAATCCTTTATATCTTCATCCATCCATACCCATCTCTAGTTCTTCAACCATCCATACCCATCTCTATTTCTTCATCCATCCATACCCCATCTCTAGCTCTTCAATCATCCATACTCATCTTGAGCTCTTCATTCATCCATACCCATCTCTAGTTCTTCAACCATCTATACTCATCTTTAGTCCCTTCATTCTGAACCATGCCCAATTTAGTTTTTCATTCTTCCATACCCATTTAGTTCTTCATTCTTCCATATATCCATCAGCCCTTCATTCGTCCATACCCATTAGGTTTTCATTCTTCCATATACCCATTAGTTCTTCATTCCTCCATATACCCATTAGTTCTTCATCCCTCCCTATACCCATTAGTTCTTCATTCTTCCATATACCCATTGTAGTTCTTCATTCTTCTATACGCCCTCTTGATCAATTCTTTCATTAATGGATGGCAAATAATTATTCATCTGTATGCATCTTCATTCTTCCATGCCCATTAGTTCTTCATTCGTCCATATACCCAATTTAGTTCTTCATTCTTCCAAACCCAATCGTCATCAATTCTTTTTCATTAATACATGGAATTAAAATATTCATTGTAATTGCATTTTCCTACTTATTTAGTTTATTCATTATCATGTTGATAAACTTCCATGGTTAAGTTCATTGCCATCCATTTGGTAAACTTCATTTATTTATTAGTTCATCCAATCGATTTATGCCTTTTGCCAAATTTTCATTTATTTATTAGTTCATCCAATCATTTATGCCTTTTTGCCAAATTTTCATTCATTTATTAGTTCATCCAATCGCTTATGCCTTTTGCCAAATTTTCACTTATTTTATTAATTCATCCAATAATCACTTATGCCTTTTGCCAAATTTTTCATTTACTTGTTAGTTCACCCATCACTTATTATGCCTTTGGCAATTTTCATTTATTTATTAGTTCACTCTCCACTTCTACCTTTAGCAAATTTTTATTGTTTATTAGTTCATCTACAACTAGACCTCCCTTTGAGAATTTTCATTGTTACTTAGTGAATCATCCATCACTAATCCTTTTTTTCTAGCAAATTTTCATTATTTATTAGTTCATTCATCACTTTTATTCCTTTGGCAATTTTAGATCATTTTGTTAGATCATCCATCACCAAACCCTTTTTTGGCAGTTTCGATTATCTACTAATTCTTCAGGCTTTAAGTAATTTTACACACACCTGCCTTAGATAGATGGCATGACATTTGTAATGGCATTTTAATTTTATTGATCATACATACAACAGACTTTTAATTACATTCTTGCAGATTTAATTAATTTATTTGTGTTTTTTTAAATTGGGACCACATGCTTAAATGTTATGCATAAAGCTAAAATTGCATCAAGAGAATTTCATTGTTCTGTCAATCAACAAAAAACCGATACCAAAAAAATGATGTAATGCTTACCATGGAGATTGATGAAGCCATAGCACCTCCACAGCACCTCCACAACACCTCCACTCGCAGGTAACTTTTAGTTCACACTTTAAACCATAGCTTAGTTCAAGTCTTAACAAACATAATCAAGTTTGCACTTGTAAATATGGCACATATCCATAGATGTGCCATTAATCATGCCCTGAGCTCCTAGTGAAGAAAAGAATTCCAGAAGCTTGCAAAGCACCCCCTCCATTTTTTCACTGGTTCTGTTGATGAAAAGCACTGCGTAAAAAACATGACAGATATGTAGTGACCATGTTCTTGGTTCCGTATGCCTGTCATTAACAAATCCATTGAGCTTTCCTCTTCTGGCAGCAACTTACAGTCAGCCACAAAGCTGGCAGTATTCACAGCTTCGTACCATAAACAAAGTGGGTCATCAGAATATGTCTAAAGGGGGAAGGAGATGGCATTGTCAAAGGGTTCCCCCCCCCCTGAGAAACATTTAACTAACAAGCAATAGGAGAAAGGCCAACATTGCTACCTATCATAGACGACAGAATGCCATGGGGAAAAATGTGAAAAAATACACTTGGAATTCAACTTGACCCTTCGAATTTGTATATGGCAAGCTCCTCTAACAAGCAAACAATTGTTGATGTATACTTAAATCATGTCATCATTGATGGTGCGCTGGAATTAGCAGTGGAAAAATCTTACTTGAAGGAATGCTAACTCCAGCGGCTTCTCTTATCTCTGTCTCGGTTTCTCTCCCTGTCCCGATCCCTTAGTCTATCACGGTCTCTATCCTTCCCTCTCTCTCTCTCATGCCCCCTCCCTTCCCTCTCTCTTTCCCTGTCTCTCTCTCTTTCTCTGTCCCTATTCAACCTGTCTTTTGCACGGGGTGGGCTTCTGCTTCTGCTTCGGCTTCGGCTTCGGCTTCGGCTAAGAGTGCGTTTCTTCCATGATGTAGACTCCCTCTTTTCATCCCGCCTCTCTTTCCTTTCCAAGGTACCCCTTTCTGCAATCCAAACATATATAGCTCAGAAATTGCCTGCAAATGTGTGGTGCTAACATTCCCATAGCACTTGAAAATTGTAACTTCAACCATGAACAACAGAAATAGAAACTCACAAAACACCAAGGGAGTATATATGACATGCCAACCTCACTACTTAATAGAAAGGACATGGGTATAATCCCACAGATTAGCAGGTAGCTGATGTAATCACCTGATGCCTGAAGGCCATCTGCTCCCTTCATGTCTTGGTCTTGACTTGACAGCCACTGTCCATCTACAAGCCCGTAGTCTGCTTCATGCTTCTTCCTGAGCAGTGCCACTTTCTTATCAATTTCTTCGGAGCTTTTTACTCCTCGCTCTTCAAGGGACTCACGATATTCCATCACTGCCACCTCCAGCCTGCGTAGCTTTTGCCTAGATCCAGAAGAAAAGTAGATAAAAACTGGAGTAAGATCTGAACAGCCAAATGGTACAAGCTCTCTCTGCTCACAAAGCAGAGTCTGTTGTAACAGAAAAATAAAATTGCTTCACCCCACAACCTTTAACCTTCAGACTTTTTCCCCTCTCCTTGAGTAAGTTGGTAGATAAATTGGTGAATGCAGTAAAGCAGATGCAAGGAGCTACTTAGTTCCTTAGATTCCCAGCTAATAGTCTCCACTATAGTCTCACTGAAATCACTTCACAGTCACAATCACCCTCATCCTCTCTCTGCTCTCCACACAGTGATACAAGTCATACACTAATTTCTACTTAGTTTGGAACTGTCAGGGGATCATGTCCAGTTCTAGGCCTGCCTTGTTCAAGTTACTGTTGCAAAGTTGTGAGGTGAATAGAAACAGGATCAACCCCAGTTCTCTGTCTGACTGGTCCGTATCAAGAGAAATCTTCACCCTGAAATCTCTCCTTTGAAAAGAACAAATATCAAATTGGTTTATCTAGAATGCATCTATGAGATTGTAGAGGGAAATTCACAACAAAACTTTTAAGGTAACACAAAGTACTGAAGGTTAATAGAAAATAATTGGATTCAAGAGGATCTAAGATTAGCCTCTACAACCCTCAGATTTCATGACAACCAAACAGCCAGCCAGCCCCTACAATTTATGAACATAATGGTTGATGAGTGTTCCATGGCTACCTTCTATCCTCATCCATGCTTGTATCGTTGGTCAAACCTGAGGAATTGGCAAAGCCACTGTCCACTTTCTGCCGCTTCATGATACTCCCAAGAAGTTCATCACTGCCAGATGAAGAGTATCCCAATCCTATGCCTTTAACATCACCTTGTTCATCACCGTCACTCATTTCATCCTCCCGAGTCCACTTTGATGCAGGCAGGACTGGCTCAGGTTTCTCAACTTTTGCACCAAAAACATTGTGTTGTGGTTGTGGGATTGCAAGGGTCTGAGGGAGAGATACAATTCCTTGTCCTGCTTCCCCCACTCCACTGAGTTTCCTTGTTGCCATCTCATCACCTTCTTGGTATTGGGGCCACGGTGCACTGAGGCCAGAGGTGTACACAGCTGCTGAGCCATGATTGGCTGGAGTTCCACTACCTGAATCACCATTCTCACTCTTGCCTTGATAACCCCTCTCATACTTGCTTACCTCCTGCCACCCACTTCCAACTTCTGTCCATCCTCCACCAGAACTCCATCTCACTTCTCCACGCCCTCTATACACACCATCACTTCCATCCTTGCCTACCACTGGTATTGGTCTCCCCAAAATGTATCCCTGTGCAGTTTTCAGCTCCTCTTCTTGCTCCTGATTCCTTTGCTTTTCAGCCTCTTCCAGGCCAAGGAGCCTTGCCACCATTACTTCCACACCCCCTCGAGTTGACAAGCCATTATGTCGGCAACGTCTCTCTAGCTCAGCAAGAGGCAGGCTAGTGAGCTCTCTTGCAGCTGCTCCCTCACCCATGGCAAGTGCTGCATCTTGCCCTAGATCTCCATATAGACCTTCCCGCGCATTGATTACAATCTCCCTGCTGTCACTTCCATCTCCATTCTCCTTTGTAGGCCCTGCATCCCCATTTAGAGAGTAGAATGGAGGCACTCCTGAGTTTCCAGGCCGTAGGAAAGTGGCTCGCAGACCATTCACGTAGGCATCAGAAAATAAAAACCAGTCTGCCCAGACGTGCAGAACCTTTAAAACACGCTCCTGAAAATATACAAACCCCAACAATATCCCCAATATTACAGACCAAAGAATTACTACAAATGGGCATGATCTGCATTTTTGAAAGGAGCTCAACAGACCAAAATGCATATATATCTCCATAAGTATAGAGAACCTCTCAATACTTAGCATTTAAGTCGACCTGAAGAAAAGAGAAATGACTTGATCATAGGGTTATCAAATTCTCACATCTGACAACATAACAGTGAAGATGGGAAAAAAGGAGACCCAACACTACAAAACAGGAAAACAGCTGCAGAGCAGTTTGGAAACAGCATGTTCATAGTTCATACATGTGTGTTCAGTGACCTTCAACAGCTGAACAGAAGGACAATAGAAAGTGGGTCGAGGAGCTTAGACAGAGGCTTACAACTTCAACAACTTGATAAAAAAATGACCAAGACAGACCTTTAAGGCTTCTGCAGTGATCCGCCCAGTAATGTTTCGATACAAATCGTTGAAACTTTCCATGATATCAGGTAGCCGTGCCTCAAAACCAGTTCGATATGCAGAAGCATTCTTTACAGGGGCACTACTATTATGTAAAACATCTGAAACCAGCATGAGACGGGCCACCTTTGTTGGTATTGGGGTCTCTTTCAGAGTCAGTGACTCTGTCAGCACCTCTACTACCTGCATTTACAAGATCCAAGATGTGAAACCATATCACAACTCAATCCAAACTTCATGCCAGTTATGGAGTACTGTTTATTGATTACTGCCACATACAAAAGGGCCATTGCTTCCCTTTTCAGCTAAGAAGGCTCAATTGATGTTAAGTAGAATCACCAGCCAGCATTTTCCTAATGAGATAACAGGCAGACTACATGATCAGTCCAGAATGATATACCAAAATGTCAGGTAGATAGAATTGCAACATACCTCTCCAGCAGCTTCTGAGTTGTCAAGTGCAAAACCCATGGCCTCCTGAATCTGACTTCTTTCAAGTGTCAATGCACGCAACATGTCCTCAAACTCATCCCGCTGGCTATCTGTCAAAGCACGCTCTTGATCCATTCTCTGGTGATACCACCACATTCCCTCTGTCAACAGTGACTTACGTCCAAAAAACTCTGGACTTCAGAAATAAAAGGACAATCTACATCAGAATTTGTCCTAAGCTCAAAACTAGCACCTTCATGCATGTTTTAATGCAGCCTTGGGACCAGTTAAGTACCAGACACCGCACACCTTTTACGGAAATATGTTGGAACAAAATCAGATAGACCCTTAGTGAAGACAAACTCAAAATGCACTAAACAAACCACTTCACCTATTAGGATCTTACCCTTCCCTTTCCAGCAGCAAAGGTGGTGGCAGGCATGACCTTCTCTCGCTCAGGACTCCTGCTAATGTCTTGGGGTGGCAAGGGTGGAGGTATCCATCTGCAAGAACACACAAGCTGACTGCTTAAGCCACCACAATAGCAGTAGACAGCAACTTCTACCAGCACTAACAATGGTGAAAGTAAACTTAATCCTTCTTTCAGAGAACTAAACTTGGTACCTACCTTGGTTTTGCACTAGTAAGATTTTCAAATGTCATAAGAAAATCCCAGCAGAAAATCCTGACTAAACTACCTACCAGATCATAGAACATTAACACAAACTAATGAGGAGAAGGGAAAATAGTGCGCAGCACCACATTTTGGCAAGCATATGTGATTAATCTAAAAGTATTGATAAGAAACTCTCTACTAACACAGGTTGAGAAATTAGTAGACTGACCAAGGTCAAGCAACTATCAACTAAAATGACTCTCCAGTATAGTAATAATGCACTTCCAGTGCAGATGTTCGTGCCTGATGAGCTGAATTAAAAGCACCAAGGGCATGATGGGATATAGTACAGAAGTTCAAATTAGCTGTTACATCATAAGCAAACAGCCCTTGCCAACAGAGCTATGGAGGTGAAGTTCCCTTTCACTCTGACATGGTCCCTAAGGATCACATGTGCACGAAACCTATGCACATCACAACTTGAACATCATGGCAATGTCTGTGGTTTAAGGCCCATCTGAAGTTCCCACATAAAACTCCATATCCACGAGGTTATCCACCTACATGGCAATTGACAAAGAGTGTTCACTGTGCCAACCCATTGAGGATTGACAGACAGGAACCACCACCACCACTCATATCCGGATGCAGGAATACATATATATCTTACTCACCGCCCACTCCCTGTAATCATGATGAAAGGTTCTGTCCGCCATCTTTGAAGCGTATCTCCCTACATTTCACGGTCACACGCTACTCATCAGCTTGTCCAGGTCCTTAAACTAACACTAAAGCTCTCCTGAACTGCAACTCAAGAAGAGATGGAGGGTTTTGAATGGATAGATGGTTCCACATCAATTCCACGAGCAGTACTGTACAGATAAGGACCAATTCTGTCTCCTGATTGGCACTGATGAAGAGGCCAAGCCCTCAAGATTCAAAACTCTCTTGTGGAACTGTACCACTATCTGCACACTACTTCCATAAATCGCAGGATGCAGTCTGCACAAGCATGAGTTATTACCTGAGCAAAAGAATACAGCCGCCAAATGTAGTATGTATGTTCACTTGAAGTCAGATCGAAGAGGAAGTTGAATAATGGATTTCCACGACCCCTCTCCATTACAGCTTGTTCAAATGCACAACCATCATCAAGGACATACATAGCTGTGGAATCTATGATGTGCTGCAGGTGTTCATTATCAGGGGGAATCACTTGAATGTCTGGGATATTCGGAGTCACCACCTGACAACATGATTCAAGTGAGACGGGCTTGCAATTCAATGCCAACAGAAGCTTGAGCCACAAAAGTGCCATTAGAATACCAAGGCCCAAACATGCTGCTATGCCTGACAAATAGAGGACATACATTGATACAAAATTAACTACAATACACGAGATATATATAGATCCTGACTGACAGTAATAGAGAAGACCAATCCACATAAAGCTTGATAGAAAACTCTAAATACTTCCCACACCAAAAACCAGAGGATTTTATGAGGACACTAACCACTTCAGAATTTTGACCAGAAACAGACTGAGGTGGAGCACCAGGCCCTGACCAGGCCACATTGGAAGCTGTTGCACCCTGTAGAAAGCATTTGTGGGAAGAGGTCACAACTCAAGTTTTAATCATCACTTGGAGCACTACTCATGTCACTCACACAGATAGTTCACCCACTCTTCCCAAGTTTAACAGATTGGAGTCTTTCCATTAGTTTGTATATCATGAATCTCTGTGATATCAAGCACAACTGACAGCATGACCCTAACAAGGCATTTATCTCCTCTACACTATCCTTTCTGGGAACTGGAAAACAGAATTGTACACCCCTATATGCTGATCACATGCATATTCAGAATATAGGTATTCTACATATGTGGTGGTATCACAAATCAATACTTGAGAAGGGGGTATGGAACTTTGGTTGTCATGAATGAATACTGTGTGTTATAGGTTTGCTGAGCATTAGATTACTACCTCTTTGGCTCGAATAGCCATTTGGCCAGGTGGAGGAGCAGGCAGTGCTTGAGCAGGAAGTGACACGGCCTTTCCCCAACCTATTCGCAGCTCATACTCATACACTATGACCCCTGCAAAATGGGGCACCAAACACTCATCAAAATGCCCAGTCAAGGAATAGCACCCTGAGATTAAAGTCAAAAATGAAACAATAAATTAAAATATTTATTAAATTGCAGAGAAAAATCTAGAACAACAGTTTGAAGGCAAATGTTACATCAGCTCCAGTCAAACAAAAAAAAACATGGCAAGGACAAGTGCAGTCATAAACTTGTGAGTGCCACTCACAAAGTATCAGACCATAACATGAATGGCAGTGACTAGCTTCCATTACTCCCCACTGACTTCATTAGCTCCCAACAGCAGGGGTACGCAAATAAATAACAACCTCCTCAAAATATTGGGCAAACAATTATGCAAAAATCTATGCCCCAAGTCCCAATCGCATTTCCACAAGCCTTAAGTGACTCAGTTGTGAGCCAGCTCAAGAGACATAACTAAACAAGAACATCAGTAGTATCCTCGTAAATGGTTATTCATTTCACTTTTGCTTCCCCCTGCACAAGGAAGCATCTAGGCTTTGGGCATAGAGAGGCCTACATAGAAACTACTGGTTGGGGCCTCCTGCACACAGAACATATCCTTTAAGCAGACCACTGTGGTTAACCAAAACAATTAGTTAAGCTACTATGCCAGAACCAAGCAACAACACCTATGTTTCATGTTCAAGCTCCATGAAATCATAGCTCACACCTTGCATCTCATCTCTTGCTGCCTGGGCTTCATCACGATTCATAAAGGCAACAAAGCCACAGTTCCGCTGCCGCCGTCGCTCCTCATCTGTCCTGGGCCACATAATTTTCACGCTAGCAATGGGACCAAATCGACCAAATGTGCGCAAAAGAAAATTCTCGTCAACCTGCATCACCAAAGATCAGTTCCCATTCAAGCATACTGCAGGACAGCCAGTACAAGGTCATTCACTCTTGTATGGGCATGCAAATTGAAGCAATCGCAATACTCTTTAAGCACCATTCAACAATTTGCTGAGAACAGATCACTCTCTTCTCAGTTCAAGTTGTAAGGTCAGGAAGCAAGCTTGCAGGCAGATACTGTCAGTGGCAAAATTTAGGGTGAACTTCCTCATGCCTTTGTCACAATAAGGAGATCATCTCAATTACAATTGCATCCAGTGCACTTAACTATATTAACACATAGAAGCCTGGACAATCATCTCATAAGGATTGAGCATGGCACAGTGACCAAGAAATAGAGGGCCTCCTGGTAAGATACATATCTGTTGAATTGTGTGTACCTGGGGGGACAAATTGCCAACATAGAGGTTGGTAGTCTGTGGATCACCATCATCGAATGATCCAGGGAGCTTGTCATCATCTAGCGCCTCTTCCAATTGAGTTGGAGTCAAATCAACTTGCAGACCCTAGAAGATCACCACAAAAACTCTGTCAAGAAGAAACTATGTAAAAGGCAACAAAAATCCCACTCTGCAAAAAGGCATTCAGGCACACCTAGTGATCAGGAACCAGAATGTATCTAGGAAATGAGAAAGTAATAGATTGTAGAAGCAGAGAAGCTAAGTTCTATTCAATCACAACATCCTGAAAGTGCATATACTTGAAACTTTTAATACCAAGTCTTCCACATGACAGAAATTGATTTCTATGTTTGGAAGTATCATCACACCAAGTACGAAAGGCTACCATCCCAGGCACTTGTGACTTTCTGTCACTCCGGCGCTGCTCACGATCTGCAGTACGCTTTTCTCGTGCCTCCTGCTCACGCTTTAGCTCCTCCATGAAATGATCAATATTGCGAGGCTTCCCTCGTTCTCTGTCCCTGTTTTTCTCATCATCCCTCTGGCATCATGGCCACCAACATGTTAGTATGATCTAGTTCAATCATATCCATAGAAATACCAAACCAGGGAACAGAAGTTGCTCCAGTAGCTTTGACACCACTCGTCAAGGAACTTTCAAACACAAGGGTGATGAAATAACTTGAAGCATGACAGACAATCTCCACTTACCCTCTTTTCAGGTTCTTTCTCCTTGTTGACCATAGCTGCCAATCCAGGAGGAATAAAAGAGGGAACATATCTGCAAAACCAACATCCATCCAATCAGTAAAAAAATTTGGCTATTTACTGCAAACATGCAATTGACCTGCAATATTGCTAGTTTCAAAGGCCATAAACACCAGAGGTCCTACCTTTTAGTTGGCCACTCATCAGTTTGCCCAACTTTCCTACCTGCCTTCAACCTAGAATCAAATGGCTGATTGGTCAACTTTCCTAATTGCCCTCTTTGTCCAACCTAAAAGTCCTACAGGTGGTTGACACTGGCATGAAGAGTGCTGGCTCACACAAAATAGAAAACAAGCACACTGTACCACATGAAATTTTATGGAAATACTCTTAAGCAGTCCCCAGAAATTGAAAATGCATAGACTCTTATGTTCCCTAGCTGTATACAGATTGCAATCTATGTGCACCAGAGCAATGAATGGAGCTCAACAAGAGCTTTCTTACCTGGACCCAGGCTTCTTAGTTGATGCAGGGGTGGATTCTTTTGAACTGCCACCTGACAAGCCAAAGCACATGAGGGACATACGCAAACAGTGATTATGTAAACTGAATGATACTGAAACCGAAACATGCAGTCACAATTCAAAACAAAGGCCTCAAATGCATACAAAAGCATAGGTGTGCTACAGTGAACTAGAAACAAGAAATTCTGCAAGATGTCCTTATACAAGTACCACAGACATGGATTTGCCAGAGCTACCTTCATCACTGTGATTAACTTGCATACCTCGAGGCACACTTTCAGAGACTGGCTTTGAACGTTCATTAGGATTGATGACTCCTCCACGCACAAATGCTTTGCCACCTGGAGCGTCATCTGCCTTAAATGATTCCACAAACTCCTCATACAGTCGTGCAGCTTCCTCATCAGCACGCTGACAGTGAAGGAAAAAAATCCAGATTTAAGACAAAAGCCAGCAGAAGAATCAGCACCAATTGAAGAGGAAGATGTCCCTTCAACGCTATGGACAAGGGTCACCATGATTCAAGTTAAAATAGGAACAGCTCTCATATTCCTTCACACAAAAAGCTCTATGCAAAAGAATGCAAGGGGCCAAAGTATTTTAGGGTAACACTATCAATCTAGCAGTACATTTAAGCTGCGTTCAGCCTTCTCCTGACCACTCTGCAAATGTAACTACCATACTTGATTCTAAACAAGAGGAAATGGTGTAAACAATAAAATTGAATCAACATGCTGCCCCCCTCCCCCATACCTTCTTCTTAGCTTCCTCCTCTTCGCGATGCTTTTGAAAGGGTGTTTTCTTCCTTATCATTGAGAATGATGTCATCTTCTCCGATGTACCAGTCTGCAGACATGAGGCAGCAATGTCATGAAGAATCGATCTTATTACAACAACATCAAGCTGGTCCATGCACCAGTGGTGCTGTGAGATTGACCCTGAGAAATGTTGACATTCCTAGGGTTCAGGAAGCACTCAGATCTACCCTACCATCATATTCCCAGGGGAGGCACTCAAAGCCACTGTGAACACCTCGGTACCAGATCATCCTGAAGATAGATAAACCTCAAACACAAAATTGATCACGAGAGCAAATCATTGTACCGGTCCTCAAAAACAAAAGATTGAAAGCCGAACACGTCGCAGGATCGCACGGAAAGAAAGGGAGAGTCAAAGGGAGAGAAAAACAGTTTACGTTTTCCAGTTCCGATGCATCATCAGCCCCTCGGAAAGCCATGGTTGCGGCGTCCAAAGTGCAAACCTCCTTTCCTCCCTCCCGTTCGCTGTGCTTCAAGCGTGGTCGACGATCATGACCGGCAAAAGTCACAAAACGAAAGGAACCGTCCCATTCGAAAACATAACAACAGTCACAAAACAAAAGAAGCTTCTTCCTCTCAGGTGTTTATCATCAAACCCTAAACCTCAAATTCACCATAGTTTTCCTACTCCCCCACTTCCCACTTTCTTTGTGGTTGTTGTTGTTGTTCTTCTTCTTCTTCTTCTTCTTCTTCCTCTTCAATTCTTACTAATCCCGGCAGCATCATCGTCGCTGCCGTGGCCGCTGTTCTTGGCCGACCATGTCCGATTCCGTAGAACCACAATTGCGCACTTCGGATTCAGTTTCTCGTTTGCACGAGAGTTCTGACGAAACAGCCTTCTGCGCCTCCGCCTCGTCCTCGTCTCTTTGCGCTGTGTTGCACCGAAGCCTAATTGGACGGAATTACAAAATCCATAATATTTCATCCACATCATCATCCATCTAGAACTCCTAATTATATGGAACTCCAAATACGTGATATTTTCATCTGCATAATCATCCATCCAGAACTCCTAATTGGACGGAATTACAAAATACATGATATTTCATCCCACATAATCATCCATTCAGAACCCCCTTAGTGGGTAGAATTATAAATACATTAATATTTTCAACCACATCATCAATCCATCCAAAACTCCTAATTAGATGGAACTCCAAATACGTAATATTGATTAAGGCAAGTTTTTAATTGTTATAGCACAATGGCAAGTTCAACATTTCAATGTCGAATAAATTATTTTATTTTGGAAAATACCATGTAGAAAATTAAAATGTTCCAAAAAAAATAAAAATAAAATAAAAATAACCAAAAATTATTTTTATTTTATTTTTAAAAAAGGTAGTTGTAAGTGACCTTACATAAGAGCATAATGGGTTGACATGTTTTCACAAGAAGTGTAATTCGAAGGCAAGCATTTTGTTGTTTGAAAAGCCTATTGTTGTTGTTGTTGTTGTTGTGTGTCTATGTGTTTTTTTTCCCCTTCGTTATATTAACATATCACACCCCGAAAAAAAGAAGTAAAAGTTAAATTGTTGCAATTTGTATGCCATTTAAAGCTTTAATTAAGGTCAAGTTTTATTGAATTCAAGCTTGCATTTAATCGCATCTCACAAGGCCATTTTTTCATAAATCTTGGCCTTTCATGTTTTACATTTTTTACACATAATGGTGTCATACTCACAATAATTTGATTCAATTCATCCACCAACCTAATGCAAATTGTTTGTGGTTTCAAAATTATGTTTTTGACAAATGATAAAATAGGGGAAAACATTAAATACCTCATAATAAACTCTATTTGGAATAGTGTTTTTTTTTTTTTCAAATTCCTCATTTAGGTGCATTGGCTAGGATCCTCGACAATAATTAGCAATAAATGGTGATTATTTTGGTGGGCTACTAGATTTTTTTGGAATCTTGCTTAGTTATGGTGGAACACATTATCTAAATATGGCAACTTCTAAGTTTTTTTGTCAAAATATGGCAATTTTATTTTTTTTAATCTCAAAAATACCTTTGCTAGATTCGCTAGCCTTTTTTTTGTTGTTAGGTTGTAAAAAATTTGCCAAAAAAACATTGATTTGAAACTTATTTCTTGAACCCTAAATACTTTAGTGCACAATGTGTTCTTCACAATCAACATTTGTCATGTAAAGGAGCAAAGCAATTTGTATGGTTTATTGTTCCTTGTCAAATTTGAACCCATGATTTTTAGGAGAGCATAAAATAATATTTGTCATTACATTAATCATTTACAACAATAGATTATATTTTAGTTTTTTTTAGTTTTTTTGTAGAGCATTAATCAAACCCTACACAAAACCTTGCAAGGTGCCACATTAACATTCAAACAATGTTCATTAAGGGATATTTAGCATCTTCCATAAAATAATTATAGCAACTATTCATGTGTACTCTAAACATAGTATGCAAAATTTTTAAATCAATAAATTTATTCAAATGCAGCACACATTTAAAAAACAATCAAGTTTTATCGCCATAGGAGTGTGATCCTCTAACATTATGCCAAAATGAAAAAGCCATAAATCAACCTCTGAATTAAGTTTGATGACACACTTTTAAAATTTTTGAGGTTTTGTTAATCCAATGCATTTTCATCATTCAAATTATCTTCATTCTTAATAACCCTCAAGTTGGATTCATCAAGATTATATTATTCAAACATAACTTGATTTGCACCAAGTTGTTTGGAATTATAATTTTCATTACTAAACAAGTTTTGTTTGATCTTCAAATGATTAAATGCCAATCTTGAAACTTGGACAAGAAACTTGATGATCTGAAGAATGCACACCCCCAAAATCATCAAATGGTATGCATGGCAATTCTTGATTTTGGTAAAGAAAAATTCAAAAGTCGAAGCACATTCCTTAAAACATTGTGACCAAAACAAAAGGGTGTAACCTTTGAGATGATTAATACAAACTTGGAGAATTATCCATGAACATCTTTTGTCCAATTCAACTGCACAAATAAATTAAAATAAACAATGAATGCAATTGGAACCAAAACAAGGTCACACACTCATAATGGATTCACAAAAACTACACCCAAACAATTATGGGAAACATTATTCACCCTATACTATATTACATAATTCACCATGGGAGTAAATCTTATTGGCATTCCATTAGAACAAAAATGAAGTGTAATTCATCAATCTAAATCACTATAAGATCTTAAAGATGAAATAAATTCACCTTACCATAGTCATTTCATTTTTATTAAAGTTATGCCATTAGAAGACCAACATGTAATCATCACATTTCATTACACTAGTAGAAATCAGCCAAAATGTAACCATTCCATTTACAACTATCCAAGGTAGAGAGCTTGGAGTGCATGTAGACCACCTCAAAATTTTGAAATAGCTTCTAAAGAGACTAAATACATCGTAAATATAATAACCTTAGAAGTAGGAGGAAATGAGGTTCTTTAGTCCTCATAAACACTAAACAAACTTAAAACAATAATAGAGCCAAATCCAAAATTAGCAAGCTAAGGGTTGTCCCCAAAATCTAGACAACAGTAGTATATCACAAAGAAAAGTATAAAAAAAACATGGTTTTTCTAGGCCACCTATGGTAGATTGTACATGTTTCAACACCCATAAATTTCAAATTCAACTCAATTAAATAAACCTTTGAAAAAATCAATTAGGAAAAAACTTTAGAGCTTGAACATTTATCATAACCTTTCTTCAAAAGGTTGATACTGTGCGAGATCCTTGAAATTAATCTCACATTTTATAATAAACCAACTCCATTACCAAGTACATAGACCCTCTGTTAGGGTTTTATTTTTGAGCGTTACATTGTGTTTGGAAGGCTTTAGGTCTGAAAGTGAGAAAAAAAAATGTTACAGAAAGGAAAGACAAGTTATTATTGGGCTCAAATTCCAAACTGTTAACCCTCTTCCTCCTTTCGATTCACTGACCCCTTGCCTTTGGAATCTTTTGATAGTTCGTCATCAATGTCACTAATGTCAGACCTCCTAACAATTTGACAATGCTTTTGATAGTCCGTCATCAACATCACCAATGTTGGACCTCTTGAAAGTCTGTTGTTGATTTTGATAGTTCATTGCTGATGTCACCAATGTCAAAACCTCCAAAGTTTTGTCATTGAAGTTGGAGCATGTAATGCCCTTGCTAAGGTCCTCTTCTTTCTTGCTATTTGACTGAGACTTGGCCTCCTAAACTAATTACTAATGCATTCCTCCATTCTTCCTTTTAACTTATTAACCATAATCTACATTTTTCATGAACATGCGGTGGCGTTCTTCCCGTCCTCCTCCTTTTGACCTTTCAACTGATTTGTAAGCACACACCTTATGTCCTCCTCTTCCTAACCTTCTCACCTACCCTTAAGCACACACTTTTTGTCCTTCTCTCCTCCTCCTGAGCTTGCACCTATTATTTTAGTGAAAATTTCTTATTGTTTACTTTAGTTACTTCTACTTGTAATGGGCACTTGCTTTGTTGGAACAAAGTTTCATGTTAAAATTTTATTTTGTGCAATTTGGTATTTTGTGTAGTTGAACTTCTACACATGATTTATGAAAATTCATGTAGAATCCACAATAAGTTTGAGCTTTTGACAAGCTAAAGCCTTATTATGTGAAGAGGCTTAAGGACCACAACACTTGTGCTTATAAGTATCATACGAAGATGGTGGAACTTTGACATGGTTTAAATAATATGTGAATAACCTCAAAAGGAATACATGGTAAAATGTGCCCATGTGATTATGATATTTGTTGTAGTGAGATTCTAGGGCAATGTAATGTTGAATGAACATAGTTTTATGGCCTCACTGACATGTGGAATTCCATTATGTGTCCTTTATAACATAATTCTACTTGGCATAATCCAACTTTTTTGAAAGGTGAATGCCCAAATTGTCGCACTAATATGCTCATGACATGCCTTTTTGAAAAGGATAAACATCTTGCACTCCATAGGCAATGGAAGTGTTATGAACTTGTGATTCATGGTAAGATTCGAGCCATAAAAGACAATAAAACATTTCAATTACAATACAAGGAAATTATAACAAAGCTGTTCTTTGATTACTTGCGGCCAAAGTTGAAAAGGTTCGTGCTTCATAATTATGTTTCTAAATTTTAAGAAAAGTTGTACAATTTTTTTTTAGAAACATTTCCACCTACTTCTATTTTGATTCTAATTCTTTGAAAGTCACACGATTCTAGTCGTTTATGACTAGATTTGGAAATATTTGCAACTACAAGACCAAATTTCAACTATTTTGGTCATTCTCACAACTATGACGCAACTATTAGAAATTTCATCCTATTTGTTGGATTGATTTTACATTTATTTTCATCCATTAATAAATTGATATGTCCCATTAGTCGTAATAAACATTAAATTAGTTGCATCCTAAAGGTATTCTACAATGACATAGGGGTGTATTTTAATGTACGTATTAAAATTATATATATAATATGCATACATATATATATTGTCCATATAATGAATCTCAAAATTAATATTTGAACTTTGAATTTATTTATTCACATCTAAAAATTGATATATTTCAATTCAAAAAATTACAATTTTAATTTTTTATAAAAATATTAGAATTTGAAACTTGATATTTGAATCTAAAAATTATTCTTTCAATTGTTTAAAACATTATTTGAATTTCAAATTTTTGATTTGAATATGATATTTTCAATTTAAATTTTAAAAGGCTTATTTGATTAAAAATTTGATATTTGAATTCTAAATTAATATTTTCAAATCCAAAAATTAGTATTTCAATATAGAAAACTATTAATTGATTATAAAATTTGACATTTTAATTTTCGATATTTGTATATGAATCTGAAAATTTATATTTCAACTCTAAAAATCATTTGTATTGAACCTGAAATTTCAACTCGAATTTTTTATTTAACTTCAAAAAAACTTATTTGATCTAAAAATTGATATTTGAATTCTGAATTACTATTTTGGAATCTTGAATTTATGTTTTAATTCCAGAAATTATTGATTGAGTTCTACGGGGTTTTTCTACGAGTGTTATCCATAATAAACCACTTTTAAAAATAATTATAAATGATTTTGTTTATTAAATCTAAGTTACACTAAATAATTATTGTTATAACATAAATTTGTATATTTTCTAATTTGTATTGTTATATACAAGAAATTAATTAATGTAATTAAAGAAACATTACTTTCAAATCATTACAATTACTTCAGATAAGAATTAATTAGTATGTGCATAATTATTTTTTAATTGAACATAATTAGTCACACCTTATAATTTATAACTTGAAATTTGAATTAAAAATTTGGAAAAATTATAGTGTAGTTAAATTAATTATTTTACTGATTTTAATTTCACGAATTATTACATATTATTATTATTATTATTATTATTAAAATTTCTGTGATTAATCATATGATAAATATTTCATAATAAGTTTACAGTAATTATGAAAACTAATGTTATGTTTAACAAATTATTTTATTTATAGTTAATAATTACCATGATAAAAAAATTACTTGACGTATAATAATTTTTACAACAATAAATGTAATTATACAATAAGTAATGTAATTAGTTGAATAATATATTTTAAAAATTCTTGTAAGAATTTACTTTTAAATAGCAATTGTTCATTCATTATTTATAATTTTACCATAATGTTCAAAATAGTTAATTTTAAAATTAGTCATTAAACTATATTTACATTAATTATATTATATATAATTTGATAAGATTCTAAAAAGTAATAAAATATTTTGAAATATTTTAGTTATTTAATTATTTATGAGTTATGTATTTGTAACTTGTGGATAACTAGATAGTTAATTTGTTAAATATTAAAATATATTACTTATTTTAGTAATTAATAATGAATACTGAATATTTGTAGTGTATAATTTATAATTTGAATATTTGTAAATTTAATCACTATTAATTAGATGAAGATTTAATTATCTAGTACTTAAATTGTTTAGAAATCTAAAAAGTAAGAAAATAAGGCATGAAGAAAGTTTTGGAATTCCAACTTAGTTTGTGAGAAACTTCAAAACTTATCCCATATTATTTGTTTTTCATTCCAATTTTGAACACTATATAAACAAAGGGTCATCCAATTACACATTAAGAAATTTGTGCACATGGGATGAGCTAATGAAAAGGCTCAACCCAAAACAAAAAAAAGAATTCTGCACATTTCTAAAATACTTACCTTCCCAACCTACTTATCTACCTAGTTAAGTAGGTACCTAGTTTGACATATTCATCTAAGTTGACCTACATACCTACTTACCTAAGTACGTAAGTAGGTTAGTATGTAATTTAGGTTTATAGGCACCTATTTATGTACCTACCTAAGTACCCACCAACTTTTTTTAATGCCACGTGGCATATTTACATTGGGCCACCTGTCATAATATAAAATAATCCAAATATTTGAATTGAACGTTTTAAATTATTTCAAAACAATAATAATAATATTTTAAATAATCAAATATTAAGACACGTGACAACACATCATTTGCCTTCAATTATGACAAAAATAGTTGCATCTTAATCGCATGTGACAATATGTATATAATGGAGTCAAAAGATGAAATGTATTTATTGATTTTTTCTTTCATAGAATACCCTTTGTCGTTTGCGACTAATTTATCACATGTGATTTGTCTTAAATGAGTAAAAGGATTTTAATTGCAAAATGTCCCTTGCAACTAAAATTTAATCATAAATACTAGTTGAAAATACATGTTTTTCTTTTAGTGTTATTAATTGACATAATTCATTATAATAAATAAGTTTATTTTGATGTTGTTATTTTATATACCTTAGGTTATTATACCCTATGTTATTGTACCCTAAATTATATCCTAGGATATATTTTATGTTATTCTACATATTCTACCTTACATTATAGTATTTTAAGTTTTACCCTAAACTATTATATCTCAAGTTATTTTAGATTATACCATAAATTATTTTAGGTTGTACATTAGGTTATTGATGGATTATTCTATGTTATACCTTAGGTTAATTTAGGTTATTATGTGTTATAATATAGACTATTTTACCTTAGGTGTTTCTATTATAAGAAAAATTGTCATTTGCAATCAAATTTGTAATGATAAAATGTTGTTTATAACCATTTTTATTGGTTACCAACAAAAACAATTCTTCTATTATCTAGGTCATTATACCTTAAATTATTTTCAGTTATATTACCTAAGGTCATTCAAAGTTACTTAATGTCATTTTTCTTTATCCTATTATTTATTATTATATACAATATTATACTTTACATTATTTCACATTATTTTAATTTATTCAATCTTAACCTACAATAACCTAGGATACAAAAACCTACAACAAAGTAGATTAAAATAATTGAAAATAGCTTTAAATAATTAAAAATTGGCCTAAGGTACAATAACATAAACTATATCCTTAAAGTACATTATGCCAAAAATGCCATTTTATGAATAGTCATATATGACTACAAGTGGATGAATGATTACAAATGGCATAAGCGACTAATATAGTTGATAAAAACTAATCATATAATGGCAATTTTGGCATAGTGGTGTAATCACCTCAAATAATTTAAAATACCTTAAGATGGAATAGCCTATAATAATTAATAATAAGTTAGGGTAGAATAACTTTAAACAATTTAAATGGAATAACCAAAAATAATTTAAAGTATAATAATTTAAAATAAATTAAAGTGAAATAACCTAAATTAACCTCAAATAACCAAAATTAGTTTATTTAAATGGAATATCGTTGAATAACCAAAAATCATTTTGAATAGTTTAAGATGAAATAATTCGGAATAACCAAAAATAACATAGGGTAAAATAACTTAATATAATTTAAGGTGGAATAACTTAGAATAATTTGTCACAAATGCCAAAACCATGGAGTTCATTCATATGAATGTTCATCCACAACTTGTAATTAATTTATACCTAACTCTTAGTTTAATTTCAATTCAATTTTATTTAATTGTTAGTTAATTGTTAATTAACTTTCAATTAACTTCCAATTAAGTTTTAGTTCACTTGTAGTTATCCTTTAATTCACTTTTAATTAATTCTAAGTTAAATCTTAGTTCATTTCAAAATAACTTTTAATTAATTCATAATTAAATCTTAATTCACCTTTAGTTCACTCTTAATTAATTCATATTTCAGTATTAATTTTCACTTAGATACACATGGATCACATATGGGTAAACATGGGCCACATGTAAGTTGGAGGGTTTTTTATAAATGATTTTGAATTATGTGTATAATGGGTATAAATAAAGGTAGAATCTCACATTACCTTTAATTTGTTCAACATTAGTTTTGGATACGTATCTTTGTCATGATCTTGTTATGTTATTTTCATATTTTTGTGATAAAATATTTTTGCATTCACATCATGCACACATCATGTTTTTACTTTTAATTTCCTTATTCCATGACTTGTTTCTAAAATTAGGTGTGCCTTCATTCATGTGGATTTGAAATTTTGTTGTTTAATTTTTTTTGTGCCAGTGACATAACCAAACATAAACTATGATAGAATAATTTAAAATAATTTGAAATATGTTATTTTTTGTATAATAATTTAAGATTAGCCTATGGTACCTTAAATTTAACCTAACATTTTTTGCAATAATCTAAAATAACCTAAAATAACTTATAATTGCCTAAAAATAATTTAATTACTAACCTACAAACTTAACTTATTATATTCTACACATAGCTTAGGTGTGGCCTAAAATGATTTACACTAACTTAGGAATAACCTAGGATTAATTTAGGGATGTAACCTTTGGTAACCTACAAATAGCCTTGGGTAGCTTACATTAATTTAAAAATAATTAAGGTAATTTATTAATATCCCATGCTACATAGGTATATAACATAGGGTAAAAGGTAACATAAGTAGGAAAAATATTTAAAGAAGATACTTAGGTAGGTTAGGAAAAGAATGTCCATAATGATATGTGATGACAAATGATTTCATTTATTTAAATAATGGTCCAATGGTTAAAGTCTTATTTCTTAAACATGCAAATGAAGGGAGGTGAAAGGTTCAAACTTTCACGCTTGCATATTAAATTAATGAGTTAGGTAGGTTAAAATATTAGTTTTGGTTAAATGACATAGATTAGTTTAGTTTTTAAACCCTAATTTAATTTAGGTATTTACGTACCTAATTTCACCTAATTTGAATTATTAATCTAACCTAACTATGCAAAAAAAGTTAGTTTATTGAATTAACTATTTATGAATTCATTTGTCCATAACTATTTGTTCTCATTAGTAAGGGTTGGCAATTTTCATCATGATAAATTTGTTCAAGCTCATTTAATTTTTAATGAAATAAAAAATGAACTTGGTCATATGTCTTTGTAGTGTTCTTTCACAATGTTAATGCATTTTTGCTATAATGAAACAAATGTGTTCACTTGAGGTGGGTCTTTATAAATGGTGGATAATTGTTCAATATGATTGGTCATTTATAGAAAATGTTTTTAAAATCATGATTTACATGTTGAATAGAGATTGTTTTAATGTTTATGGTCAAAAATATGTTACATTTTATTATTATGTAAAGGTCTATTCTTTAATTCTTAAATATGTCGTTCAATTAGTTTTTATTAACTTGGTTCCATTAAAAAATGAAAATACACATTGCAAAATATTTTAAATGTTTTTGAATACTCCAAATTCATTAAATTCATTTCAAACTTTTCCAAATGATCTTACAATACATTGGGAATATTATTGCACAAGTTCATTAAAAAATTCAATGTCAAATTAAATTATGATTTAAAACAATGAAAAACTAAACATTTGTTACATTAATAATGACTACTTTATGCAAAAACACAACCACCTTTTCTTGAAATTCAAACATCTTATTTTCTTTCAACCTTAAAGGTTCATAACTTGATTGAAACATCTATTCATTGAGAAAGGTTGATTTTTTATTTTGTTTGTCACATGGAAATCTCCCAAACTAAAGTGCCCCCAACCATGTGTTAAGTATCGTTGAAAAGCCCTTGATGAGTAGGGGGTGTTATTCAAATAATATTTTCAAAAACAAATCAACAAAATAAAAAACTAAAAAAATAATGGGGATCTGGGTGCATTCATGGTATTCACGGTATTATTGGAAAGCCCTTGATAAGTGGGATTTTTTGGAGGTGGTTTCATAATTTTCATAAATAAGGTATAGGAAATATTGAATTTTGAATAATTTCATCTATGGAAATTGAATTACAAAAACCAAGTTTGAAAGGAGAAATTAGTCAAATAACAAGTTCATAATTGGGCCTCACTATTTTTCTTAACATGTGAATACATTTTGTACCCTTTGCAACAAGCTTTCCGACCCCATATGAAGATCTTGAGTCAGACATAATTTGGAGTTCAAAAATGGACCTTTGAAAGGTTAGGAATCATTTTGATGATTCTTGTCACAACCTTTTTGAGCCTACATTATTTTCTTAATTTCATCTTTGATTTGACATTCAAAGCCTATTAAGTTATAGTTTGCACCAAGAGCTTTTAAATAATCATTTGATTTTGACATATTTGACCCTTGAAAATATCTCACATTAAAAAGGTTCAAACTCCTCAAAAATCCCAACTCTCAAAAGTGTGAATCTAACATGTGATCTTGAAAGTCTTTTCCACTTAATTTCATGAATCAATTGCGAGCAATTGCAAATCACAAAACATCCATGGTCAAAAAATCCATTTAAAATCACAATCATGAACTAGTTTTAATCTAGGTTACATTGCAATGAGAGATCTAATTGTTAAGATCCCATAACCTTAAGTTAAGCCATTGAAAAAGTAAGTTTAAGATCTAGGGCATAAGGCTTGTATCTCCAATTGATAATTGGCAATTTTTGTTCAAATTATTAATTATGAAAGCATTTATAAATTTATAAGTTTGAAGGGCTCCCATTGTGTATGACAAGCGATTATGGTGTTGGTCTAGTGGATGGGACTATATATAATTTGTGAACACGAATGATATGCTTGCGGGTTCAATTCCAAATAATTCGGTTGGACCGTGGGAGCATAGAGTTGGGTGAGTATGGAATTGCATTGGCAGAAAAGAAACAAACTAGAATGAATCACAGCTCAGTTCATAACACGCCTCAACACAAAGTGGCCTTTCATTGCAGAAGGAATTTGAGATTGAAGAGGAACTCCATAATAGGCCTTTGAAGGTAACTTCATATGTTAGTAATCTGCCTAAAATGTGCCTAGAACTTCAGGTACACAGGCATTCAAATATCTGCGCCCTGAGTTCTTGTTGCATTTACAGTAGCAACGGGAAGAGTCTGTCATGATGTTAGCTTGCACTCATGACAGTTTTTGCATGTGCATGTCCTCTAGATCATTATTTAAGAGCAAAAGATCTAGATGATTTTTCAAATAGAATATATGATTTGACCTAATTGGTTAACTATTCCAAGGTTTGTTTACGCCCAGATAGCAATAACAGACATGGCTCCAGCTCCAAGGAACAGAGCTGTGTAAGAGAAGATCTGCAGCTGGTAATTACATCGCATGCGCTTGCTAAGAAAGTCAGCTGCAATCAAATCCACCAGTGACATGTACACAAGTATTCCTGCAGATATGGAATCAAAAATTCCTTCCACAATTAAGGCCTTAGGACTGTTGTCATTGTAACTTGAACCAATTCCTATTCCAATTGCAATTCCTCCTGGAGTGGTGACTGCAAAGAAAAATACCATGATCGCAGCCGACAGGGTCTTGTAACCTGCCTGTTGATGGAACCCCACCCCAAAATAATGTTATGCAGCTTATAGGAATGACACTTCACATTCCTCATCACGAAGTGTAGGTATGACTAAAATGTTTCAATGCCAGAGTATGTTGTGCACATTTCACCTGCCAAGCTAGATTGCTGAGAGACAGTGGAAGTAAAACAAACCTGAGAGATGCAGCCACCCAGGGCAAAGCCCTCAAAAAATTGATGGAATGTAAGAGCAGCAAGTAGTGGTCGCACTGTGCAGGGACTATTTGATACTCCTAGTGCTATTCCAATTATCACTGAATGGGCAAGAATACCCAACTCCAAGACCTGAAGATTTTGCAATGAAGAAACATGATAATCGGAAGTCAATTGAAACCAGGGCTCAAAAATCCTATGTCTCATACAACTCCAACAAGTCAGTGCCAGAAAGTGAGCTCATATGGCAAGAAGGGCAGAAAAGCATAACTTTGAGGAAGGTGCACTTACAACAGACTTACCTGTGCAATAACTACATGCCTGATCTGTGCTAAAGCTTCGTCCGATATAGAACCTGCTCCATGTGTATGACCAAGATTGCCATTCATATGGGCATGGGTGATTTCTGCACAATCATGGTGGCCTTCAGGATGGCTATGACCATGGGCAGCTGCATGGGCATGCATCCCCACTATGTGTACCCACTTGTCACTATTTTCCTGTTTCTCTGCATCATCCACTTTCTCAGTCCCCTCTGCCAAGGTAGGTTCCTGGAATACTCCTGTATAAACAACTACAAACCATCATCAGCTCTGGCTTATCAAGACAGCAGGAACTGTTGCAGCTGCCTCAAAAACTGGAAATTGATCAATCTACCATCTCAGAGAACAGGACCCTAGGAATTTGTAAGAAATAGATCAATTATATCACAACATGTGGTAAACAAGTGCTCTGGACAAGTTGGGTTTCAAGACGACTGTGAGGAACCGATGAAAAGTGTTTCATTGGAGACATGGCAGAGAATAGGACAGGGCAGATGTAGTTTGGACATTAAGGAACCCGAACAACTCCATGATGAATGCACTGAGATTTTCACCAATCATGAAGCCTGACATTAGATGGACAGATAATCAAAGACTGCAAAAACTCTTGAATGCAATACAGAAATTAATACATTTATGACATGCATTGATTGCAATTTTTACCGGCATCCACAGGTGCATCCCCGCAATTTTTCATCTCGCCTCTACGAGATTGAAGCCTTTCATAGAACTCAGTCGCACCAAAGTCAACAAGCAACGTCGCAAGTGCCGCAACCATGGCAAAAAACCCAAAGAATGGGAATTTGGACCATGGATGATCAGGCAGGCAGCTACTGGTTAGAGCACCTGCAGCATCTGGTAACATGTGCACAAACGCTGTCGCCAAAATGACCCCAGCTGCAAATGCTTTTGTGATGAAGAAGATATTTCCATCTGTCCTTAGCAATGTGAAGCGCTGACCATGAATGGGCAACAACACACCAAGAGTGCCGGCTGTCAGTATTACTGCAATTGCTGTTACTTTGAGATGAAATGCTCCTACTTTGTCATAACACGCCAATTGTGTTTCTGGACCACAATCTGTCATCCTTGCTGCTTGTGCCCTGCACTGAAATATTCCCACTGGTGTAGAGTTAGAAAAGCCTGTGCCCTAATTGCATGAAGCTTAGTGGTTAAGTGCATCAGCAAACCGAAGTACTATGCCTGTGCAGATAGTTGAAAGAAACACATAAAAAAACCAGCATGAACTTTAAATTACCATCCTCCAGAATGAATTAAATTTCCAAAATGAGCAATTCACCAAAGATTGAGCTCACAGAAACCTCATGACAGAGCAAGTTTCCTAGCCTATCTCCAGAGGATCCATTGATTCCAGTAAGCACAAAACATCTCTAAACCACTTCAAGCAAGGATGAACAAAACACATACATTCTTGGCTCTCCTCCATCAACAAAAAAAATTCACATGTCTTTCAAACATAACAGAAACCTCAAATAAAAAATTTCAAACATACAAAAACCTTGAAAGATGGCATGAATATAGCAGCTTATTATTATTATTATAGCACACATTATTATTCCTATTATATCGTCTAAGGCCTAACAAACGAACTACAAACCAAAAATTCACAGAGAAAAATGAAATGTTAAAAAAAATTAAACTAAAAAGAACTTGAGCAACTTAATCATCATCCAGCATTAAGAGAGAGATCGATCGGCAAACGAAAGAACGTACCTGATGAGAAAGAATACAGTGAGCAATCTTTTGGCCGCTAGATTAAGCTGCTGCTGCTGCTGCGGCTGCGACAGTCGTGAGCGAACGAGGAGTAGAATTGACGAGAGAACAAGAGAGAACAAGGTTGTTTATATTCATGGCGGAAACAAAAAGCTGACGAGGTAGGGAGAGGAAGAGCAAGGCGAGAGCCAGCAAGCGGGGTGTGGGGGGAGGAAATGGCGTCATTCGGGTGTCGCGGCGAGCAATCAAGTGCAAAGAATGCCGCAGGAAACGCTTGACTTCGCTTCCCCGGGAACTGTTTCATCTTACAATGACAACATCCTCTTGAGAGTGGGCTCCCCACAACACTGGCGCCACACAAACAGCCTCTTAGAGAGTGGGCCCCCAGTTGTAGAGTGGGGCAGCCCACTTTGCCTTGGGTGAACCAGCCAGCCACTTTGGTAGTAACATACCATGGTTTTTTTTTTTTTTTTTTTTTTTAAATCTCAAAATCCATTTAAATTATTTCTAAAATATTACAAATATATCACATACTTAGACTAAGTCAGCGTCTCTGAGTTCAAATCTAACAAGTTTTTGGCCTTTGGAGCATCTCCGCCCGTGCTGAGTATGTCACTCTGGATAATAAAATTAAATGTTTAAAGTTTAGCTGTTTTCTTTTTCCACCAATAAAACTGTAACTGGAATGGCGTATACAGGGGGACTACTAATTTGCAAACCACCCTGACCAATCATTATGATCGACCAATCAGAAATACTGAGCCACATTCAGGTCCAATTTATTACACTCTTTTTGAGAGGTGCACAACTTTGTTGTCCCTTTTACCGACCACGGCAAGATGCACAAATTTGCTGCAGAAAAACCAATTTCCTGAGCTAAACCAGCACATGTTGAGTTTTTTGCAATAAATTTTACTGTCTGGAATCACAAACTGAGCACCTATGAAGATGCTCTAATATGGTCATTATGAGCAATTACTCAAAAAGGTCAAGGTACGACACCATGAGTGAGAGCTCAGTGGTATATATATATATCCCATGCTAAGACCCTAAGACCTCAAAAAATGTCTCAAGTTCAAACCCAGTAGTGTGCAGGTGAAATCCACCCTCTTCTGGGCAAATGCACCCTTTTCATGTTTTCCATGCATTTTCTCTTTCTTTATAAAAAAGGTTGGATTGGTTGCCATACTTATGGCTAAGAATTGGACATAGCTCTTGTTAAAATATTCATTATTGTTGAAATAGCTCATGAGGTTCAACAATTCCAATTTTCATAAAAAAAAGTGCACCTTATGGTTTGCTTTTGTAATGGTATCCCAATGGTTGGGTTCAATGTTGGATGGGTGTTTGCAAAGGCGGGTGAGAATTAGTCATAGTTTGGGATATTATACAATTCATCCTTAGGTATGTCTGGTTCTCAAACTAATAGAGGTTTAAAATTTTAATAATAGGCAGAGAGATTAGCAAATGGAATTGAACTCAAGACCTCCTTGAGATCAAAGAAATCCTTTACCACTAAATCATACCTTTGCATAAGAGCATAACTATGTGACAACTTTGCTATAAACTTTGAACACATCATGTGTGCTTTAAATAAAAATGAGAACATGTCCCTTCTTCTACAAGGTGTCGCCTAGTGGTAGAGATTTAGATCTCTCACTACAGGGTTTTGAGATTGAGTATTGTGCTAAGATAAGACCTAGGTTAAACCCAGTTCATTTGAAAACCATTGATTTGTTTTTTGGGTTTTTTTGGAAATCAAATTGGTTCTTTTTAATTTGAAAAAAATCAAATTAAATCAAAGAGTGAAGGTGGTTCTTAAAAATTACTTTAAAAATTGGAACATGTGGTTTTTATTTTGAAAATTGAATTTTTTCCAACATGAAATGGATACAAAATGGGATAGTCAATAGCTTATATGAGAAGTTGGGAATTCAATTTTCATGGATTTCCACAAAAAAGTGGTAGCTTGTTTTTAAAATCCAACCAAGTTTTCATGAATCATTGTGTGCCAAACATTAATCATAGATATGGTTTTTAGCATGTGATTTGGCACAATAATATTGGTACCTTGATTTTCTTACATGAAATGCAAGTGAAAAACTTTTTAAATGTGTTACTCAAAATGAAAAGAACCTAGTTTCCATGTTCAACATTTGAACTAAAAGATATACAACATAAAAGCATATCAGATTTCATGAAATTACAACATGTGGTTTATGTCAACAATCTTATGTTATAGATTGATTTGTTATCCAAGAATTTTGGAGGTACAATGTAGAATGCATGAAACGATGCATAATGACCATTTTTTTTGTGGCATTTATAAATTATGATTTAAACATGTATAGTCACATTCCATATAAACTTTTACAATATTGTGACTATAAGGGGGAAAAAAATTACAAAAAACCCTTTTATGCTAGATTCTCCACTATGCATTATTAGACTTGAAGAAGGTTATGATTTCTGTCCATTTTAATGTGACAATTTACATTGAGTTTGAGCTCCTTAACTATTAGCTTATGTATCTTGTCAACTAGATTTTCTTAATTAAGATTTTCTATAGTAGCAACTCAAGTAAAGGGGTGGAAAGGCAAAACTTTTTCTTTTGACAAAGAGCAATGACCTTTTGGGCAATGACCAAAAATATATGTTATTTAAATTATTTTATTAAAATTAATATGAAAATACTTTGATTAATTACCCTACTTACTTAATTATGAACCTAATAATTGATGCCAAAAAAATTTATTATTTAGTTTCTGACCCTATGTCCTACGCCTAGTTTAAGCCACCTACCTTAATCACTTAGGCTAGATCAAACCACTCAAGGTAGGCCAAGCCCCCTAGGCTAAACCAAGTAACCTAAGCTAGGTGGTTTAATAACCTTTGCAACCTAGGCTACTTAATTAAGTCACCTAAGTAACCATGGTAACCTAGGTTGCAAGTGTGGGGACTAAAAGTCCTCACTTCCACATTAAGGAGTCAAGTGCTTAACCACTGCATCACCAACCCATAAAGTGATTTTCTTGGACAACATGTTTGTAATGAACATGATTTTGGACCAACATATTATAATCAATCTCCATGAATGTTTTTCCAACATACATATTGTATTAAATGAACTTGAATGTTTAAATGCATGTACCTAAGTAACATGTAGGTTATAAATCTATTAGGCCTTATAGGTACCTACTAAATCTATGTTTATATCTACTTAGTAAAATATATATGTTTATGTTATTTAATAGGCTATGTAAATACTTATTAACCTATTAATAAACCTAACATATGCATACTAAATAAGTAGCCTATCCTATTAAATAGGTCTAGGCTTAGGCTACCTACAAAGTAGTTAGGCCTAGGTGGCCTAAGCTACTAATCTAGTTAGTCAAATAAACTAATTGTCATGTGTAAGCCAATACAATCTCTCGAGCAAATTGTTTTTACTCATTATGGCCACATACAATAATAAACAAAAAAATGACAATGATACATTATTTGTTAGTTTGTGGCAATTATCATTATTGTTTATTAGAAACTAACAATTCAAGTTATAACTTTGCAAAAATTTTAAGGTTAGTGATTTAATTAGCCCATCATTTTATGATAATAATTTTTTTCCTAACACAACATTAACTATTGCCACCACTATGACAAGTAATTCATTTTTTGCATATGCATAATCTTTTCCTATTTAAACATTATATACATCAATTTCCTTTAGGTCCTCATCATCTCCACATTCACTACCAATGGTTCCAAGCCATCCCAATACATTGGAATTATAGTAGTTTCCTCCTAAATTTCTTTGTCAACATAATTTAAAAAATTCAATTTGTTTACATTTACAATTGTTGTTTTGGATGTGGAATTGCATGTTCCAATGTAGTTTCCACCACCACACCAAACAATTACTTTCATGATTATGACATTTTACAACTATGTCCTAAATCTAGTCATAAAATCACGTAAACGAAGGTGTCTTATGTGGTTATTCATTATTACGACTAGGACTGAGTACAATATGACCAACTATTTGTAGTTATATATATTGTGATTACATGACTAAAGGTGCAACATGACAAAAAGTATAAATGACTACAAGATATAAAATCCCTCTTTTTTTCCCCATTAAATTTTGACCCATTTCAATTTTGGTCCTCTACATCAACTATATGATTAGTTGGGTAGACTAGGTTACATAAGTAAACTAAGCTAAGGAAGCAAATTAAGTAAATGTTAGGCTAGATTAAATAGCTTATCTAATTTAAACTAACATACTTATCTAAATTAACAAACCTATGTAGCTTAGTGTACCTACCTTGCGTAACATACATGTACTTAAAGTTAGCCTAGGTTAGGTGGGTAGGTGGCTAAGTTAAAATAGACTACGGAAGTAGTTAAATTAATTTTATAGGGTAACAGGTTAGCCTAAGTTAAAGGTAATGAGGTAAGTAGTTAAGTTAGGCTAAATAGATAGATTAAGTGGCTAGGCTTGGACATAGAGGCCACATGTCATTTTTGTAGTGATATGTTTAATAATATATGTAATCATTTGTTCAACTTGATCACAATTGGAAAAATCATGGGGTGACATTTCCAATTACAATCACCTCTATGACTAAATGATAAAAGTCATGAATTTAATTTGAATATATACTCATTTAATTACACATTGTTACTAATGCCACATATGATTACAATTGGAGTAATATACGTAATCATAAAACAAAAGTTTTGGTATAGGGCATGAACATGATTTCTCTTCATGTTGTTTGGAGGATTTTAAGGATGACAAAAAATAAGCATAAAACAAAAGATGGGGTATAATCACCCACTCAAACAAGGTAAGAACTAAGTTTATAATATACAATCGTTCACATGTTTTCTACCTACCTAATAACCACAAAGCGCCTTGAATTCTTCTACATACTTAAATAGTAACCACTTACATTCGTCACCTATTTGCTTATGCTACTTACCCAATTACATAGGTAGGTAGTAAATACCTTAGGTAATGTTAGGGTGCAATAAAAAAAGGAATATAGAATATTAACAAGGTGGACTTCTACTAAAGAATTGTAGGATGTTAACTCAATTGTGATTAATAACTAGGAACAAATTTCCCAATGGATGGTGCATTGGTAGTTGGATGTTGCGTCACATACCTTATCCTAGGGTCAATTTTTTCATTAAATCAATTTTTAGCCTTTGAAAATGAATCTTTGTAAAAAAACAATTGTAATGTATCATTTGAATAATTTCACTATGTTTCATATTTTTCAATTTTTGGTGGTAAAATTTTGTCATTTTGTGACCCAAAAAGGGGATTATGATTTTTGCAAAACATTTTCCAAAACATTTCCTCAAATTCACTCGATTTTAAGGAAAAAGGACTGACTTTGACATCTTTTGAACATGACTTCTTGCATGTTGCCAAAACATAGCAAGTTTTTAGAAAACTTATACTCTTCTCTTTGACTTGTAGCCAAATTTGGCTAAACATGTCTTGTGGAGGATAGCTAGTTCACCAACCCCACAAAATTGGGGAATTTTTTTTTGTTCATTTGACAATACCTTAGTAGTTTGTGAAAGAATAAAGTGAAAATACAAAAAAAGGAACTTTGTTTTGGAAAATAACTAATTTTATTTATTGTCCACTTCAATATCTAATGTATTGTTATATGGTGTTATTTTTATGACAAATTATCTATCTTTTTAGAGTATACGTTTGGGGAGGAATTTAGAATTGACATTTTAAAAAAATAAATTGTTGGTTTTGATTGTCACATTCCCAAGAGAAATCATAAAAAAATGCTAGATTTCTATGTCATGCCATGGCTAGAAATATAAAAGGACAATTGAATTGTTTACTTTTCACATCTCCTTGACATCCAAATTCGGCTAAACCTTTTCAAGGACAATGGGCACTCTGGCTACGTCATAAAATTAACAAAACCGGTCATTGTTTCTTTCAAATTATATTTTCTCTCAAATTGGGAGGAAGCAAAGGCTCAATTTAATTTTAGGCACTTGAACCATTCAACAAGTCTTGTCTTTAGTGTCTATCCCACAAACCTAACCAAATATGCAACAACACCTGGTGCTAAGTGATTCATAACTCAATATTAAGAGAGACAAGTTCTTTTGCTACATGTTCAACCAAGAAAGTCACTTATCACAAAATTCTAAGTGTAAACCTTACATGACACACAATGTTAAGCTAATGATAAGTAGATTGTTGCTTAACATGAAATCAATTTTAAAAGTAGTTTTTAAAAAAAATAAAAAGACAATGTTATATTGCAATCCAAAAAAAGCTTAGTAATGACAGTCTTCATTTTGCATATTAAATTTTTTAAAAATTCTTCATTTAGCACCTTGTCAAAACATTCTTCGACACGAATTTTAACGAATTTTCGTGTTTTTTTGGGCTTCCATAACATTCCCGCACCAAGAATGTCATAACTATGAAAAAAGGGCGCTTCAAATTAATATGATGTAGCCAAGATTTCATGTATATCACAAATTGGCTTTAGGTACATGTTTTGCAATGTATAGATATCATTGGACTATACCAATTTGGGTGTGTGCAATTTGAGTTGATATATGAATAAGTGTGTCCTCTTGCAAAGGAATTTTTTTCTTCTTGAGGAGTAGAGTTATCCTTAACTAACCCTTGGATATTACAATAGTTAATGTGTGATGTGTTTATTATCGTATTATTTATTGGGAAAAATTCCCTCCTTTCTTTTGGGTTAATTTTTATTTTTTCACAAAGTGGAAAAGAAGCCTCACTTCTTTTTAAGGTTTAAAAATTGGGACAAGATTTTATTGTATTTTGGACATGAATAGTTTTTAGATTATTATCTCTAAAATTTAAAATCTAAAAAAAAAATAGATTTTTTGCTAGTGCCATCAAATCTAAAATTTAATGGTTGAAGACCATAACTACATACACAAAACCCTCAATTCAGTGAATTTTTTTCTAATCAAATTTGTCATTTTTTGACAAAAGCATTGGGAATTTTTGGTTTTGTAAATTCAACTAATTTTATAATTTTTTGAAAAAAGAATCTTTTTTTTTTTTTTTTTTTTTTTTGTATCAAAATTTTGGAAAAGAACCTAGTCAATAGAAAGATTTTTTTTAATATCCATGAATTGTTTACAACCAAATTTGGCTAAACCTTATTATGGATGACTGTCATTGCGGCTAACATCACAAATTTTTGAAAAGAATCAAACTTGTGAAGCAAGTTTTAGGGTTTAGGATGTCAAGCAAGACCACATCAGAAATTGTTGGGTCACTTTGTTGAGTCATAATTTAGGGGGTTAAGCCCAACTTTTGTGTTATGAAGCTAACCATTATCTTTCAACGAACCCCAAAGACTTATCTTCCAAAAGATTGAAACCAAGCATTCATCCTAAATCAACTATTGGGGTGAGGTTGGTTTAGGGTTCCGAAACCCTAAACCCTAACTTCCACTTATTGCACACATTCTCATATTGTAATTACCTAGCATGATTTAATTTTGTGTTGGGGGAGGAGAGCACAAATTTGTTATAATATTGCCCTAGAAATGCAGGACATTGCATAAAATGCAAATGCTTGGTTCATCGAGCGTTTTGCTTTTTAAGATGCCCTACCTTGTTTTTTCTTTCTTTTTTATGATACTTGGTGGGTATCATGAGAACAAGGTTACTATGTGAGGATAACAAGCTTAGATGGGGGCATTCCAATGGAGGTGCCTCCCCTTGAGGGGTCCATCCTTTGGGAATAATGCCTTCATCCTGGGGCATTATCCTACACGAAACCATTACTTGGTGTTATTAATTGAGCCACAACTTAATTCTTTTTACATTTTCCTTCCCTTATATTGTATTATTCTAGTACAATAAAATTTGGCAACTTTTCATCAACTAAAGAGCATCTCCAGGGGTGCTCAATATGTGACTCTGCAAAAATCTTTTTTAAGCTCCAATTTCAGTTGTTTACTTTTTTGCAACCCCACATGTAAAACTGAAACTGGGACAGCAAATAGGTGGGTGGGGGACTACTAATAGCAAAACCACCTGGACGAATCATTATGATGGGCCGGCCAATCAGAGACACTTATCAGAAGTCAGATCATTAAACCCCTTTTCTACATTTCATTCACCAGCCACCATAAACTGTGAAATTATGCTCAGCCATAAAAACCAATTTCCTGAGCGAAACCGCCATGTTTTGACTTTTCTTCATCGAATTTTGGCCGTGCAAGATCACATACTGAGCACCATTGGAGATGATCTAAACAAACACAAAAAAGGAGTTGGACCACCTTTTTGCAAGGTGAGATAGATACCCATCCCCTATGCTCTCTGTTGGTGGCCCATACCAACTTAAGCTTCTACCGATTTTCCAGGATTCTTTTGAATGGCATGGTTATTCATTCGCACATGCCGCTAGTGGTTAGTTCCTACACATATTCGACAACATTGGTAAGTGCTATCGGTGAAGAATAATGCCGTAAGGTAAGGTTGTAGTCTATCTACCTAGTGAAAAATGACTTTGATGTGTGTATCTCTTTTTATTGGAAGCAAACAAAGGGCAACATAAACTAATATAAGATTTTGGCAATTGGGAAGTGGTGTCGACATGTTTTTGTGATACTATTACAAGGCATCAAAACCCCTCATAACACGACAAATGTGAATACAATCACTCTTTTAAGGATGTCGACATTTCTCCTTCAGTTAAGAACTCTGATGTGGGGGTTTACAGTTTACACCTGACCTCATTAAGACCTACACTGGGAAGGACTTAAAGAATCAATCCTCGTCAATTGACAATTGATTTTGGCTCAAATGAGAGGAGAAATCTCGTGTGTCATGCTTCTTCTTCAGAAATCTCGGGGCCTTTCTTCTTCACTTGGAGTACTTGTGATATGACAACTTTTGGTCTTCTTGTACTTTCAATTTACTTTGTGTTACAATTGTGGCTATTAACCTAAGGAAGAACACATGGTGATTCGGGTGGTCCCAGCTTGCATCTTCCTTTGGCATTATCCCATTATAATAGAACCATGCCCAAACCACAAAGGTCCTAAGGAGTAACATACGCTTATACCCCGCAAGCGTTCTTCAATCAAAATTGCAAATTCAAGTATGACAATCCAAATTCACAAGGAGTTGTTATCCCATGCTCTCAAAAGTATGGAGCTCAAAAGTAATTTAATTTGAATAGATTAGGCTATTACTAAAAAATTACATTGAGGTATACATATTGGAGAGATTGGGTCGTTAAGAGTGACATATACGAACACCATTTGTGTCTATGTATGTACATAGAAAAATTAGTGGCCCTCTAAAATTAGGTAGGTGTGACAAAAAGCAACCCAAAACCAAGTTGGGCTGATAGATTCGTGTAAAAAATGGGTTGCATTTGAAGAGCACCTTTTTCAAAATTGCTAGCCATTCCTTTTGGGGGTGAACACTATATTAATATTAAGGTTGTGGAGTAATTTCTCTTGTTGAGAGGCTTAGGAAAGAACTCAAGTACTCATGATCATAAGGAATAGAGCTGACCTTTGGGGGACCTTTGGCAAGGAGTTTGTTGGGATGGGAAACAACAAGAAATGGATTTGGTTTCAATGACAATGAAGATTGCATTTGGCAAAGAATGATAGATAATAGAGTTTTCCATTTAAATCACCCTGTCTTGACCATGTCTTTGTCACCCCAAACCTCTCTTTCAGTGGGGTCCGCAAAGTAAGGAAATTTTATTTTAAAGTCTGGGTATATAAACTCAGCATTTAATGCACAAGGTTCGAGAGTAACTATAGTAGCTGTACAGGTAGGAGCAGTGAAAATATATGCCACAGCAGTGGAGGCGTTCAGGAAAAAGGAAAGAAACAGGATGAAACCCAGTTGACCACCCCCAAAAAAAATGATGTTTTTATGAGTTGCCCCAGAATTCTTTGTCTTTTGTCAGGTTTTTTTTTTTTTAAAGCACTCAGTTTTGGACCAAACTCAGGGGGTTCTGGTGCTGGGTTTTCCTGACTTTACCGATTTCTCTCAAAGCTTTCCATAGTTGAAGGGATTCATTGACCTAGATGAATGGCTAGTAGGAGTGTATGAAGATGCCTCCGAAGATTGACCATAAGTAACACACAAAATTTCACACCCAACTACAAGAAGCACATACAAAAAAACTTGGACTTTCCAAAGGAGGTCTCATATTTTTTAGTGCAAAGAGCTCTCTAGGGTTGCTCCTACAACGCGGCCCAACATGCATAACAATTGTTGAAATTGATTAGAGATCGACAAATTTTGACCAAGACAATACTTGAGAAATGGGAATCACTTCTTCCCACAGATTTCAAACGTACATGGGACAATGTATGGTTGAAGATGAGCAAAGAAAGACATCAGATTCATTTGGTTTATGTGGCACAAAGCAATTGTAGTGTTATTATGTGGAGAGCAAGAGTGAATTTAGAGATTGATGCTAAATGCTACTCATGCAATCTCAATATTCTAAAACCCATCTTGCATATATTTTGGGAATGTGAAAGGGCTTGCTAAATCTTTTTGCACCCAATTAAGGTTCCCTCTCAACATGAGAGGCAATGGAAAGGCCTCCAAATGAAGCCTAGGTTTTTTTTAATAAGAGGCTACCCAAGAAAATCAAAGCATTCAGCTCAATATGGACCCTATTTCACAGTGTTAGGAATTGCATTAATGGATGATTTTTTAGTGTCTCTTTGGCCTATGTAGCATTCATGCCATGGTTGGCTTAGGTCCCTTGCAACAACTAGTTGGATCCACAAAATATTTTAAACAAATATTTTATTAATCCACTACTCAATGCCCATTCAATAATACATTACCTAAAATATAGAGTTGTAAGGATGAAAAAAAATTATGGAAAAATCTAGGCCCACACAATTGAAGTTGAAAATTTTAATAGCCTTTTGTTTTTTCAGTAATGGACTTGGATGTAATAAGTCCAAGCATTTCCAAACTTGTATTGCTTTTAATATTTTATTTTCCAAAAAATAAAATAAAATTTGCTATAGAAACTTTTGTAGATGCTCATAATTCTAGTATTGTCTAATGGCAATGCTTAACAAATGTTCATATTAGTCAAATACCATGATACACAAATGGATTTGGCATTGAGGTGATGAATATTTTATTTATTAGAATGCATTTTAACATATAGTATATTGTTTTGTGAAAAGATTGAATTACTATATTGTGTATCTTTCTTGCAATTCTCTTTGGAAAAACCACTTCCACCTTGAAAAGCAAGCCGATATGCTTGCATCCTTTGTTATGTTCCTTAGTCACCATTTCCAATAGACCCACAACCCTCTCCCCTTGCACCATGAATGTGCAAAGCATAGAAACATAATCCTTGATATCAAATTGCTAGAAGAAAATATTTACATTGTCTTTTTAAAGCGACATCACTAGCCATGACATTTGTTTTTGTTCAAAGCTTATGAATGGCATACATCAAAAAGCATTACAAGCATTTCATTTTTAAGTTTCCACAACTTTTGATGATGAGAACTCAAATTTTCATATTTTCAACAACTTTCAAGCAACATGCTTTTCCAAAATATATAATGTTTGACAATGACCCCACATTAGGGCTACATAATGGTTCACTTGAAACTTATACAAATGACTCAAGGCAACAATCATAAGAATGATACGATTACAAGTTTTTAATATCTTTTTATTTGTGTCCTCTTTTTATTTGACATTTTCTACATGGTTTCAAAGCCATGAAATTTTTCATAAATTGTGATTTATTTTTTTTTCGAAATGTTGTGTCTAATGATGAATCATTCAAGTAAAGCCAATAAGAGTTGCATGTAGTAGACATTTTGGAAATCGCAAGTCATTCATGAATTAATCTTTAATAATTTCATGCTAGGATAATTTGAGATAAATGCATAAGCTCATTCTTGAGCAAATTATCAATCCAACTAAGTTCAATAACATTATATCATCTTTTATTACAAGTCAAGAGATGAAAGTTTGTTCCATTGAAAAGTTCAAGAATTCAAATTATTTAACATAGAGCGCTAGAATTGAAATTTTCCTAAAAAAGAATGACTTAAATTTTCAATGGAGGGTGAGAGCATGATAAAATCATTGCTCATAGATTCCAAATGTAATATAAATGAAAGTAATCATCAAATAGACCTTGATATATTGAATTCATAAATGTTATTTAATTTAATATTTAATATGAATATGTTCTTTGACATGTTACAAATATATATGAGAATGACACATTTTAAATAGGTTTAAGTAAAGTCATCAAAATTCAAGCAACATCACAACTATCTAAAATAGATTGCACAAAAATGAAATATTTGATTTTCTTTATTTTCAAGTTCATATGTGCTTAAAATGTACTTGTGAATTTTCAACTTTTTCATATTTTAAGAAAAATATATCCAACTTGTGATGTAAAAGTTTCAAAAACACAAATTTAAAGTTTAAACCAATTAATTTAAAACAAACTTGTTACTTATTTTATAATACTAAAGTTCTTCAAATTTTGTATTCAAGTTACCATGAACTCAACAAAGGCCTTATTAATTTCATAATGAGACTTTTTTTTTTTTTAAATCTATTTTCTTGTGTTTATGTTGAAAATTGCCATATTTAAAAATGTGGAGTTTAATGTCACTACTTCTTTGGATTACTTTACCAAGCTTGGACACTAGTGGATGGGACAAATCCAAACCATGGAATCGCAAAAACCAAAAGCACTTTGTGCATAGATGTTGCATGATGACAATGCATGGCTAGACATCTTCCTTCATTGTGAAGGTGTTCAATTTCATTTGGGTTTAACATAGACAACCCCAAGCAAGGTATGGGCAAAATTGAAACACATTTTATGAACAAATAGATTGTGCCTCCCAACTTTTTATTTAGACAAAGTTGATGACCATCAAACGTTTGGAGTCTGTCTATCACAAATTTTCTAGAGGATTTTGGAGGGGTTTTTTATGAATAAACTTCATTTAGCTTAACTATAATTGATGAATAATTGATCACTTTATCACTAGCAATTTTGCCACCATCATTCCCATTATTTATCTTAATGCATGGACATGATCTAACTTTAACCTTTGTGGTCATTGTAGGAAAGCTTTTGTAAAAAAAAAACATTAAATCTACAAATAATCAATCACTTTATCACTAGCAAGTTTGCCATCATCATTCTAGTAATTTATCTCAATGCATGGAGACGATCTAACTTTAACCTTTGTGGTCATTATAGGAAAACTTTTATAAGAAAAAACATTAAATATGCAAAATGACCAACAAAATTCAATTTCATTTCATACCAATAAAAATGTTGTTTTAAAAAAAAGAAATGTTTTCAAATCATATGAATGATGAGGTTGCAAGTATATCTTTCAATCTTAATAAATTTGTGCAAAACAAGGCCAACATTGAATGTAATTATTGTCATAAGAAAGGCCATTTTGCTAATAGACAAACTCAAGATTGAACATGTGGGATTCGCAAACATCTTGTACAAGCCAATGTTGTTCAAGAAACTTCATCAAACAACATTCAGTTTTTTATGTTTCATTTTAATCAAACCCTCATTTCAAGGATACACAACAATCAAGCTTTCATATGACATTGAAAAGTGCATGGTTTAAAATGACCAATTATTTCAAAATACACAATATGCATAAGTTTTGGGTGATAATAAAATCCAAATAGGTATTGATTTTGACAATTTTTCAAAGCAAATCCATTATGAGAAAGTTGTGGACATAAAATTTTATTGCATGTGCTTCAATTGGCAAAAATAAATAAATTTGGTGTCAATCAACTCAAAATGGAAGCTCCATTGAATTCTATCACATTTTGGTCTCTTAAACTTTTTACGCTAGAAGGTGAGCAAGTTCATATATAATGTTTTCAAGTGATTTCCTTAGGCCCAATTGGAATTGGATTTGATGCCATTGTTTTAGATACAAGTGAGATAAATCTTGTTTATTTCATTGTTGGAATTGATAAAAACACATATGAAACTATGCAATGGCACTATTGGCTAGCCCAATTCAATATTGTTTCTATGAAAAATATTTTTAAAAAATCAATTATGCCCACCATACTAAACTTTATGAATTTTCCACTTTTTGAAAGTTGTATAATGGACAAACATCATGAGGATATTTTTCCACCCAATTCCAATGAGATCGCATCTCATGTTAAATTTGGTGCATTTCGACATATGCAAACTTATACAAATTCTTTTTATTGGGGTGAAAAACATTTTATTTCCTTCATTGATGACTATTTGATATATGCCTGTGTATATCATTTCAAACATTAATATACATGAAGCCTTTACTATATTTCAAGCATAAAAGGCCTTGGTGGGGGCTCAAGGGTATTTTTCCCTTGCTTTTAAGTCATTTTGTATTGCTTAAGGTACTTGCACTGATCTATCATACCATATACACCCAAACAAAAATGGTATTGTTGAAAGGGAAAAAATAAAATGTCCAAGTTGCACCTAGCATGTTTCATATTGCTCAATTATTAAACTATGTTTGGGCAAAGGTTATTTATATTGCCTATGACATTCAAAATTGGATTCCAACATCCATTACAAAAAATACAAGCCCTTATGAAGTTTGAAAACATCATAGCCAACATTTGCACATTAACATGTATTTACATGTCCTTGTTATGTTCAAATTGTCATGCATTATTAAATTGAATGCTTATTATCATAACATCACATGATAATTGTGTTTGATTTTACTATCAATCAACAACATGAAAATGTTTGTGTGTGAATTCAAGTGAATTTTTGTATTGTCACAACCCTAACCTTGGGCTTGCGACCAAAGTAAACGCTTGCAAAGGTGCAGGCCAAGAATGAGCCTAGGAGTCACATTTCATGCTCCCGAGAGTGCAAAAGAGTGTGAGGGAATGAACCCTCACACTCTCAAGTGAGCTTTCATTTTGGACTTTTGAATCTTCAAAGGGCGATTATAGGGGTCAAAACCCATTATATTGAGAAATTCCTTATATCATTGAAAATTTCATAGAACATAAATGTCTAAAATGGTTTCGCATGACCCATTTGGGTTCTTTAAACATAAGTCATGGCCAAAAGAAGGGTTGGGAGTCAAATTGCCAATTTGACTCCCGACCACTAAAAGTCAGGAATCGCCCTGATTTTTTTATGTTCAAGTGGCGTGCCACATACTATTGAAAAGATCTTGATAAGGGCTACAACTTTGGTATAGAGCTCATCTTGATTGGAGGTTTATAGAAGAAATTATGGGCCTCCAAAGTTGTGAAAGTTTTAATTTCGGGAATTTTGGGACTCCAACTTGGGAGTCCCGGACAAAATGACATTTGGGTGTTGGCCCCATGGCCAGGCATAGAGAATACTATAAAGGGGAAGGTGGTGGCTTCCCCCAAGTCCAAGCTGTGGTGAGTCTTGTGAATTCATGTTAACCCGTGGCTCGTCCATGCACCAAAAATGCTTTAATTATGCACTAACAAACTTATTGTTGGGTTTGTGCAAGTCCGTGTGAGTAATTGACTTGCTTGTCACTCTTCCTAGTCCCCATCCTAGAGCTTTAACACGCCCTTCTACCCCCAAAGTGTTACTTGCCAAGAATCGTGCCCCAACTTCTTATCCTTCCGTTGTTTTCACATTTAGATAGCAGTTGAGTCTACCAAGGAATTTGGGGGTGCATCATGTATGTTCTTTTTGTATCTTCATGTGTGTGAATAACCATAACCCAATGGGCTAGCTTAGTTCAATATTAAACATGTTGTAATTTTATAACATTTCAAAACAAGTATTTGGGAAACGATTTTGAAAACTAAATTACAAAAGAAAAGATTAATTCAACAATAAGAAAAGGGGGTTTATCCCCCAAATGAGGTTTTGATTTGAAGTTTTAAATTAAAAATAAGCTTGAGTTCAACAACAATCATTCAAGTTTATCTATAGTAAATTACGGGTTTATTTCACCTAATAATGATTTTTTAACCATATAATAAAAACCTACTAGTTTCACCCATTGTAATTTGTGTAACAAAATTCTTTAAAAACTAGATTACAATGGGACATAAGTCCAATAAATGCATTTAAACTAAGTATGAAAAACAATATGGCATCAAAGGTTACAAATTGTATGATAAACATGCAAAAATAACAAATTTTAATTGAAATGTTATAGTGCATGAAGAAGTTTTACTACTTGACCAAAAGCCCAAATAGAATGATGTTAAAATTAATAATTCTAACCGCATTAAATAATTAAATCTTATTTTGATGACACATAAATGGCCCCACCACTTATTCCAATTGTATTTCCACAATTACAAAAGGTTCTTGCCCCTCTTATACAAATCATGATTCCAAACACCCCAAGTCAAACCCCAAGAAATTTACATAATTTGCTTAAAAAGGCCCTAGTTCCATGTCCCTACCATATGTTTAGAACACAATGACTTTTACACAATCCATTAAAAACCAAAAGCATTATCACGTTCATAGTGATATTGTTCATGCCCTTATCCTCCCAAGCTAATATATTATTTCAATTTCTAAAGCTTTATCAAATTTAAAAGCTCCCCAATGGAGAAAGGCTATTGACTTTGAAAATGATTCCCTTACGAAAAATTGTATTTGGGAGCTTGTTGATTTGCCACCGAATTGAACTACAATACCCTATCAATAGACTTTATTGAAAAATATATTATAGATGGTTCATTTGCTTGATATAAACTTCACCTTATTGCTTGTGGTTTTTTCTGAAAGTTAAGCATAAATTACAACAATTCTTTTTTCCATGATCAAAATCATTTCTTTCAAAATCTTGATTGTTGTAGTAACGATTTATGACCTTGAAATCCATCAAATGGATGTGAAAATTGCATTTTCACATGGTTTGTTAGTTGAAAATAGTTATATGTTTTAGCCACCTAGTTTTGAACAACTTGGTGTTGAACATAAAATTTGTTGATTGTTACACATTAAATAAATGGTCTTAAACAATCACTTCCTATGTGATATAAATGTTTCAACTACTTATTACATGTTGGATTCCTTAAAATCAAAGTTGACTTCAATGTGTACATTAAACATTTCACATCCACCATGTTTGTTACATTGGATCTATATGTTGATGACTCAATCTTATTTTTGAACAACATTCCTTTATTAAACACAACCAAAATGGAACTATCATAAGCTTTTTGATATGGCAAACAATGGGGAACTTGATTATTGTTTAGAGATACATGCTCCTCAAAATAGAACAAACAAGACCATTCACATTAATCAAGATCCACCAATTTGGGATGGGAAAATTGTAAGCCATGTTCAACACTCATGCAAATTAGCATGAAGTTAACAATTGACATGCTTCCACAATCCAACACTAAAATTGATGACATAGATTTGATCCCTTATGTTAGTGTAGTTGGTAGTTTAATACATGCTACAATTTGCATGCACTTGGAAATTAATAACATAGCTCAATTTATTCAACACCTTGATTAGCTCATTAATATATTGTTAAACACATATTTCAATACTTGTAGGAAACCTCCAAACATGGCATTCAATATGGTGGAACAACTCCCTCTAATGTAAGGACTACATAACCAAATGGTGTGATGCCAATTGGGCAAGATACATGTAAACTCAAAAAACAACTTTTGGTATGTCTTCAAATTTGAAGGGGAGCTATTTCCTAGAAATTTCAAACTAATAGTCAATAGCTGCATTATTTTTAGATGTTGAATATATTTATTGTGACCTTAGCCCTAGGCTTGCAATAATGGCTAAGGGTGTGAAAGAGGATGTAAACCCAAAGAATGTCTTGAAATTTAAACACACTCTCACAAGTGTCAGAGAGTGTAAAAGAGGTGAATCCCAAACATTCCAAGTGAAAATCACTTTGAGATTTAGAGGATTGGAATGTCCCAAATATTTGGGACAAAAGTGAAAACAAGAAATCTTGTTCAAATGAAAGTTTTATATACCCTTGAAAAGTTCTTGAAGTGTAGATATTGAAAGTGGGCTCATATTTTCCAATTCAAAATTTGAAGTTGAAATTAAGTGACAAAAAAAGTGGCCATGAATAAAATTGACAATTTGACTCTTGAGCATTAAAACCCAAGAAATGAAGGTCAAATGACATTTAAATTAAACAAGTGGTATGACATTCAAAAAATATTTTCATATAATGCAAGGTTTTTTTTCATTTTGAAGTTTTAAAATCAAAAATCAAGCAATTATGCACCCACAAAATTGTAGAACTCATAACTTGGTAGTTTTCAAAAACTTTTACTTGGGAGTCCCAATAATTTTAAAAGCCACTTTGATGTAGGGATCTTACATTGCCAATCACAAAATATATTATAAAAAGGAGAATGATGTTTAAGCCATGTGAATTAATGGGTTTGAGTTGCTCATGAATAAGTCCTAAATAACATTACTTGGGTTCAACTTGTGTGAACTAACTTGTTTGGTTTGTGCAAGTTAACTTATTAAAAAATCTATTTAGTCACATCAATTTTTTGATGACCTTTTGTTATTCATACCCTTTGATAATTTGTCTCGTATTACTTTGTCCATGATCCAAATTTTCATGATTGATTCAAACCTTTAGAGATTTGATATCATTATTTACATGATTTAGTTGAGGCTAAATTATTATTTTTTGTTTATATTTTTATTGATGATCTATGTTTGCATACAGCTTCACTAAAGCATTACCTAAGTTTTAACATTTTTATTGTCAACACATACTTGGATTCATAGCATTTTTTATTGAACGGAAAGAAGAAAAAACTAGTATATTTAATTTCAATTCCCAGTAAAGGGGACAATTAATAATGTGTTAACTTTTAATGAAATTGAATATAATCACGTCGAAAAAAATGCAATGGTTCACTTGAAACTTATATAAATGAATCATTTACCTCGTGACAATAATCGTTAAAAAAAATAGAAATACAAGTTCTAAAATCTTTTTTTTCTATTTTCCTCTCTTAGCATTTCTAGAAAGACCACATGTTGGGACATTCCCAAAATGGATAGTTACAATTGGATATCACCTTCTTTTGCGAAAGCCCCGACTTTGGGACCTTGCCTTACTAGTTAGTGTAAATAAATGTAGATCACAAGGCTTAGGAAGGACTTTATGCCTATTATTTAGGAGTAAAAATTAGGACCTTATGTTTATGATGATTATGTGTAGTTAGTCCTAGGCCTAAATAGTAGGAATAAGACCCTCCTCTTTCAAGGAAGGATATTCATGGAAATAAGGTGTTTGGATTATGTGACCTTGCTTAAAAGGCCATGTTATAGTTTTAATATTTGGGACATTCAAGATGCATGGTTACACTTTCACTCTTTTGTCTTCGTAATTGTTTCATGTTGCACTCTTATGTATTTTTGGCATATGACAATCTTGTAGTCTTCTTTGAAGCAAGTCTTATAATGGAATGACAAACTTGAATAAATTTGATGAGATTTGTAAACAACTTCAAAGTTTTTATAAATTGAACACTATGGTGTTTTTATTTTCTTTATTTAGTCCACCACACTTATGTGAATTTTATGCAAATTTAGTAATTGGGATACCCATTTGGGTGATGTTGTTTGGACTAATGTGGGTTAGTTATTACTCTTTTTGAAAAAACAGATAGGTAGGTTTTTTTTTAAATAAATTTGGCATCACCTAATATATCAAAATTTCAACCCACTTGTTATCAAATTTCTTATCAACTAATACAATCACAATTACAAATTAACATTTTTCAAGGGCCAATCCCCACCTATTATGCATAATGGTTTGTTATCAAATATTCACCTTGGGAACCATTTAATATACCACCCACATGGGTTCTAAGATATAAATAGTTTTAGGAAAAAAATGTTAAACAAGTTATTTTTATTAATACTTTGTTGATATGTTGAATAGTCATAAAATAATAATTATAGAAAACATTATCAAAATTGGTTCCAAAAGAAATGAAAATACCCCCCAATAATAGTTAGAAGACTATGGGGAATACTTATGAAAATAGTTGGAGACTACCAAAAATGATTATTGGACTTTATTTTACTAATGATTTCAAAAGTCAAATCAACTCCAATTGGGGAGCATGATATGGTGTTGGGAAGCTCTTTTTTAAGGGCTACAAAATGGACTCTTAAAATGTTAAATGTAGAGTTCTTTTTTTTGAAGAAATTATGAATTCCCAAAATTTTTGTATTGAAATTTATTTTGCATGTTGACACCAACATAGTAGGATGGTATTGCCACCTCAATTGGGGCGTCGACCTGGTAACTAGGTTATAAACACTAGTTTACTAACACTAGATGTAAAATATAGTTATGAATTGCCCCTTGAAGAAGTTAAGTTGATTTTTAACAACTAAAAAGGGAGATTATTCTACCATTTAGAATCATCTTTTCTTTTGAATGTTTTAGGTGTTTTAAGAAAAATCACTAAGTGATGTATTCAAGTGAATTTTTAAAAGTTGATGTAATTTTTCCCACATGAACTGTAGAAATAAACTTTGTAAAAAAAATAAAAATTACAATATTTATTGTCTTTGACCTTTAAATTCCATTGCATAGATTTTTAAATCTATTTGATCATTACCACAATTAATGGTACTTTTGCAACAAAATTAGATTAATATTTGAGTTACTTATCAAATTTTGTTTTTGTAAAAAATTTCCTGCAAGCTCATTTAATAAATTTATTGAATGGTTTTATCAACAATAACATTCTATTTGCAACAATTTATTGTTAAAATATACACTAGATTTGTTGGAAATCATTTTGAAAATACAACAAATAAGTTAGAATATTTTGAGAAAATTCCCTTTCTTAGAAATAGTTAATAGTTATGTTGTTGGAAATGGTTTCAAAGTTCAAAGAAAAGAAGGATCAAAAGATGCAAAATACATTAAATGGGATTAGGGTTTATAGATTGATAACCTACCTAAATTCTAATGATTTAAGTAGGTTATGAAAAGTTAACAATCCAATACAAGCATAGTTATGACATTCTTGGTGCGGGAATGTTATGGAAGCCCAAAAAGCACGAAAATTCATTAAAATTCGTTAAAATTCGCGTCGAAGAATGTTTTGACAAGGTGCTAAATGAAGAATTTTAAAGAATTTTAATGTGCAAAATGAAGAATGTCATCACTAGGAATATAAGTAATCCATAAACCCATGAAAATTTGCTAGTTCTTTGGATGTTATTTACCAAGTGGGTAGATTTCCTAACAAGTTTTTTAGAGAATTTAATAATTGGTAGCTAGGTTATTAAATTACCTTAATGATAACCAAATTATTTTTCAATAACTAACCAAAACTTGTTGGGACCCTTTTGGTTTGCCCAATATGTCCATATAGGATGAACAAAGCTATTATACATTTCATCCTAAGTTTAAAATGAATTAACCCCATAATTTGGAATAAACTTTCAAAAACTTTTTATGACATTAAATTTCAGCACAAAACTATATAATTGATCTCATATTTCACTTTTCAAACATTTTCCAATAAATTAGATTTCATTACATTATGACCAAGGTTTTTAAAAAATGCCATTCAATTTTATGACAGAACCAAATTGGCATTCATCCATAATAAGATTTAACCAAATATGGACCATATGTGGAAGAAGAAAAATTAAAGATCCTAGTGTATTTTGGAAATATGTTGGAACTAGTTGAAATTTTGCATTCCCCCCCCCCCATTGGCAAATTAGTTTCATTTTTTCACAAAACTCCTTTGTATGTGTCATAATAATAAAAATGAAAAACTCTTCCAAAAAAACTAAAACACAACTACTATTGGACCTAATATGCACCTTCAATAATTATGAATGTCATCACTTTGATTTAGCTATAATATCAAACACACATTGTGAGATAAATATTATTCTAGGATTTTATGAATCATGCTAAAGGAGTTGTGTTACCCATCAAAATGAAAAGAATTTGGGGCATCACATATTTTCAATGTAGGTTCATGCAAACTTGCCTTGTGCTCCCTTTTTAGGAAATTTTATTTGTGTTTTATAATTAAAAAAATCCACATCCTCATTGAAAGTGTGTAAATTGAAGATTTTTGACCTTTAGAAATTGGAAGGCAACTAAATGCCTATAAGGAGGATGCCACATAATAATGGGGATATCACTTGGCAAGAAAAAATCAATATAAAAAATGTTGTTGTATGGAATGTGTGTATATGTGTGTGAGAATCATGGTATTTCTTCATTTAATTTTATGGTGGGCAATGTACAATCTATTAGGTATTGAATCACTCACATTCATATTAACACATATTTTTTAATTGCTTATATGCCCATTTATAGATTTGAGAAATGCATTAATATGTGAGAAAATTTCCATCATCCTAAATTTTATTCATTGTATGAAAAGAAATATTTGGCTATTTAATTATTTAGGGAAAACATTCAAATTGAAATATTTCACATGATCTTTTCATACATAAATTTAAGTTAACATTATACACCATATTATGAAATTTTTATTAAGTGGAATTTTCATTTTTGGGTTGTAAATAGCTTTTCAAAGGTTTTTATAAAATGATTTGAACTTCTAATGTTGTACACTTATTATTATCATATGGTTACATTTATGCAAAAAGATGTAATTAATCACACTACATTGGACATTTTTACTTTTGATTTTTCACATTCAAGATTAGAATTGTTGGAAAATGAATGAAAAATAAAATAGCCACTGCAAAAAGCATTTCGATTTTCGAAACATCCTATCCATGTGTATCATGGAAAAAAGACATTTTTTGGTAGTGCTTTACATAGGATAACACCCTTCAAGTGGAGCATTTCACTATTAAAATCATTGTTCAAATTCTCTATTGAACATTAGATTGTTAAATATATTTCAAAAGTTGTGAAACCACAATTCTCCAATAAGTTCTAAGGCTTGAGTTCCCATGAGGAAAAAAATTGCTAGAATTCTCACATATGATCATCATTATTACAACATGAGTGTCATAGAATCCCCCAACTTCAAATACCTGAGAACATGTTGGCTTGGAGGAGAAAAGAAATTAAAATTTTGACCCAACAATCTCCACAAATTTTCTTGTAAATTGCAAACCATGCAATTGGGGTATGATAGTTTTAAAAAGTAGGAGAAAACTCATGTTGTTATGGTACCTAATCAAGTTCAAGCCTATTCTAAGCCCAATTCTAAACACTTGTTTGATATATACAAGCCTCTAATCATGAGATTATGTATATGACTTTGCACCCATTAATCCTTTTTCTAAAAAACATCACCAAAATTTGGCATGGAAAATGGCCATTTGACTTCCCTACCTAAAATGAGGGCAATTTTTTATTTTGTTTGTTGCAAATTTTGTATGAATTGCAAGATTTTTGTGAGTTTTAGTTGTGTTTCAAAGTTCATGCACTATTTGTCCTTTGTGAACTAATGTTTCTTCGTATGTTAATACTTAAGAATCAAAAAATTATTTCTAATTTGTTATTAAGTTTGGATTTCCGTGTGTTCTTTTTGTTGCATTTTGAGAGTTTGTTATTGTGCAAAGGAGAACACCATGCTTCGTTTGATATTGCCAAACAACTTTAGGTGCAAATGATTATTTTATTATGTTACACATGAAATAGGTTTTGGTAATAATGGGTGTTTGTTTGAATCTTCTTGTGACCTTATATTTGGGGGTTCAATTGTTAAGGTTGTAGGCTTTATAAAAGGTGTTGGAGGTGCTTTAAAATCAAGTACTACTATAGAAGATTGTTGTCGCAACCCTAACTTGGCCAAGTGTGGGGGTGAAGCCCAACACTTGGAAAAGTTGGGGATTGGGAGTCCTCCGAGACTCCTGAATGTTTAGAGCTCGACAGCAAGGGGCAAAACACCTCACATTGGGGTGTTCTTGGTGTCATTGGAAAGGTCTTCAAACGTAAATATTGAAAATGGCCTCGCATTGGCCATTTGGACATCTGCAGCCCAAGTTATGGGCAAAAGAAGGGCCAGTTTGACTCCCGACCACTAAAAGTCGGGAATCGCCCTCTTCCCGACATCCGATTCGGGAGTGCGATGCGGTGTTGGAAAGATCTCGACAAGGGCTACAAGTTCGGTTCAGACCTCGTCGCGATCCAACTCTGCAGTCGGGAGTTATGGCGGTTCAAAGTTCCGGGAGTCCCGCCGGGACAATTTCGGGACTCCATTTCGGGAGTCCCGAGAATTTGTGCCATTTGGATGTAGTCTCCACGGCGAGCTGCAGAGAATACTATAGGGAGTAAGGTGGTGGCTTACTCCCGAATCCGGGCCGTGGTGAGTCTTGTGTGTCCAAGTGCTTGTGGCAAGTCCCAACACCCAAGGGTGTCCCGAATGCTAAACTAACCTCCCGTGGTTGGTTTTTGGATGCAGATTCAAGCTTCATCTTCTAGTCCCTCTTCCTAGTCTAATCCCGGGGCTCCCAACTCAACCCTCTACCCCTTTCTAGAGTTGGAAGTCGGGAGCGTGCCTTCGGTCCCAACTTTCCGTAACTTGACATTTGGTGAACCCTCAAGTGGGTTCACCCCGGGACCAAGGAGCGCGTCATACATGTTGTAAATTAGTTTCTTGGAAAATGACAACTTTGCTTCTGGGTCTTGTTTGAACATTGGGGTTTTCAAATTTCTTGTTGGCAATCTAGCTTTAATGCAAGCCTTATCCCACTCTTGTTGACCCTTTTAGGCTTCTTTGTTGAAATCATAGTCTTTCAAATAATTTGTTGGGCATTTTTCAATGTCATTTCCTTGATGCCAACACAAAGTTTAATATCATTGGTAAAATATTAACAAGCTTTGGACATGTGAGCAAGTCCTTATAAATGGCACATCCAATTGTAATGATTCAAAAGAAAATACAATAGAATGGGCAAAAATTAATGTGTTCAAATTCAAGCTTTCATTTTCCACATATGTCAAAATTTTATTTGTCAATTTGAATTGGGGTAGTAATGGTTTTACAATCTTTACCAAAGTAACACAAGTAGTGTAGGGGGTTTCAAAAAGACCAACAATGTGTCTAGGAACCCATGCATCATCAATGAAATTCACAATTAGTGAAAAACTGTTAAAACCACTTTGATTCATTCACAAATCAAAAGTGTCACTAATTATAACGCAAATAGAGATGGTAGGCAACACATATGCATCCGTGGTCTTTTGCAACATGGGAGGAATATGTTCCTCCATTAATTGCTTTCAACATGGAAACCTCATTTTGTTGTTCCTACTCATAACAAGATGGTGAAGCTTTTGCCAACATACAAAACCAAATCTTTGATGAACCTTAGTTGTGCATGGCCACCTTTTCATTGGTAATTTTTTCTCAAATTGTTTTTTGTGATTGTTATGCAATTGTCTTCCTCTTCTTTGTTGACCTCCAAAATCCCCATTTTCAAGTTCCTTCACAGACCCTTGTACTTCATCAACTTTGCAAAATGTTCATGCACATAATGTTTTTTCATATTGGTCCTACCATACAAGGGATTGTGTTGAACAAGTCCCTTTCTATGGCATGTGGTGCTTTGAAAACTTGATGTAGATCTAAATCAATCATGGACGTTTAATTCGGGGTGGCAAATGACACACCTCATCATTTAATATATTAAACAAACGTGGTGTCCGTTTGTTTGTTTGTTTGTGTGTTCGTTTTAGGTTTCAAGAAATGAGGGGTCTGTTTGTTTAGGGACATGGAGACAAGAGGTATCGTCAGATGATGAGGAGACCTGAATTTGGTCTCGAAGGTATTGGAACCTGAAAATTTGCCATGGCAGCAGAGGAAAAGATTCCATGTCTCAAGAAATGAGGGGTTTGTCTGTGTTAGGGACATGGAGGCCAATCTATCGTCACATGATGAGGAGATTTCAGGTCTCGAAAATATCGGGACTTGGGGTTTGGAACTAAAAGAAAAAGCAATGGCAACAAGTGACAAAATCTAGGTCTCAAGAAACAAGGGATCTGTTTTAGGGACACAAAGACTATGAAGTAGGGGATTTCAGGTCTCGAAAATATCAGGACCTTGATTTGGGACGTGAAAAAAGAAGGGAATAAAGGAAGAGGAGGAGGGCATGGCAGGGAGAACGACAAGAGTTGCCTTCTGTCTGTCTGTCTGTGTGTTCGTCACAGACATTCGCGGATTGCAGCCAAGGCAGCCGCTGCGGGGGGCCGGGCGAGGTGCCTAGGCCGGTTTGGCCCACCCATTGTGCCCTGTGCACCCCCGTGTGTTTCTCTTGGTGCCCAAGCCGGTTTGGCCTGCCCATCATGCCCTGTGCACCCCCGTGTGTCCCTCTTGGTGCCCAGGCCGGTTTGGCCCACCCATCATGCCCTGTGCACCCTCGTGTGTCTCTCTTGGTGCCCAAGCTGGTTTGGCCTGCCCATCGTGCCTTGTGCACCCCCATGTGTCTCTCTTGGTTTAAAGAAACCGGGGGACTTCACAGTGTCCGAAGGTTGTCCGAAGGTCATGGGTACCCACTAGTTTGAGTAGTAGCCATTTCATGTTCCTAATCTTTTACATAAAACAAAAAAAACCCAAACTACATTCCATTTATATAATAATAGTTAATATCTTTGGTTGACATTTAATGCAAACAATGACATTATCCATTTGGCTTGTGCTTTAGTAGCTAATATTTCATCCCAATTTTCAATGATGTCAAACACATATGTTTTTCCATAAGTTTTTTCCTGCTTCTATTGCAATTCAAAGGTATGACCTATCTCCCTCCCTTCATCCCCCAAACTATATTGAAATCCAAAATTTTGAAATCTTGTTCATGATTCCATGACCTTAAAAATTACAAACTATAAACCTTTGACATTGATACACATGAGACACAAGACTTGCAAATAAAAATAAAGGAAAATCAAGTACCTACAAATTGTAAATTAAATTTCAATTTGATTGATAATTCCAAACAAAAGGAACAAAACAAAACTCAAGTATGAGCTCTAACATCATCAAATGTGAACATGTGATTCCTTGTTAACTATGTAAGCACTTCTTCCACATAGTAAAAATTTGAATTTTGACAACAGATTATTGAATTTGGGAACAAATTGTAACCTGATGTTGAACATGTAGTTTCACATATTTAGTAATTAGACCCACAAAGCAAAATCGCAATGACCATAAAAGCAGTGACACTAAACAAAACTATTGACACTAACCATCATGCACACACTAAAAAAAAGCACATATTCAATGCATGATTGTGCATAACTAGCCAAAATTTCATTCATTCATTTTTACTCATGAACATATACAACCCTAACAACCATTCGACATTGAACAACTACATGAATTGTGAAATAAATACAACAAACAACACATAATTGTTTTTTGGGTCAACCTTTGATGTTTTATGTTGCCATTGCAAAATACAAGTTCCAAAAGATGTCCACTTTGTAGTTCCAAAATCCTTTTTTATTACTTAGGTTTACAAAGCTTTGTACTTTGTAATTCTGCCCCCTTTCTCATTATTTGTTATTTGTTATTAATCACTTAACCCTAGTGAGCAATATCTAGGACATAGGAACTAGGTGTGCATTACAAAGCAAGTTCCTAAATCTCAAAGCCACAATACCCATTCATTCGGTTCAATTCTTCTGTCGATCTCGATCGATTTCTCTCGAAGGATTTGCAGTAGCCATTGTGATGGTCCCTACCAACTAGTTCTTGTCCATAGATGCGATCAGAAGAATTGTGTAGTCTTCCGTCTTCGTCATTTTTCCAGCTTTTGAGTGAAGTTGAAGGAAAGAGCCGCTGTTTGTTTTTGAGAGATCGATCGCCGAAGTTGTAGCTGCAAAGGTGGGCAGAGTGGGGACCACTACTAGTTCGCAGGACGGATGTCCGTCGGTACAAAGAAACACAAAACTCTACTTTGTTGTTGTGCTGAAGCTTCTCCTTGACGCAACTTTCAGTATGTATACAAAGGACTGTGTTTTTCTCTATAAACGGAGCTGCAGCTTCATTCCCAAGCTGCAATTGTTCTTGCCCATCCTCACCTTTTATTTTCTCTCGTCATGTCCTCATCAAAAATAGCCACAAAAATCCTCCTCCTCTTCTGTCTGCACTGATTCTTCCTTCCCTGAGGAATCACTAGGATTTAACACAAAGATTGCTGTACAAGAACGTAATTTGCAGTTTATCAAATCTGAGCTTTCTGTAGAACAGCAGCTTGTTTTTGTTTAGAACTTGAGTTTAAAGCTGATCAACTTGAGATCTTGTCGTCGTTGAATTCAATGGATTCAAGCTGCGCCATGACTGATGCAGCCGGACAAAAGGTCATGTGCAGCGCTCATGCCTGCAACTTCCCAATGCTGGTCATGGGTCTGAAATCCCTGAACCAGAACAGGATCAGGGCAAGATCAAGGCTGCAGTGCAAGAGAAAACTGCGTGCTATCAAATCAAAGCAAGCAACTAGTGCAAGGAGAGCAACAAGGCGGAACAAAGTCCACATGATCACAAATACTACATACAAAAGTTGCTGCAAAAAAATTCCATTTACTCCTTTCAATAGCACTTCGTTTCTGATGAAAGAACACTGGAAGAAGAATCAGGTAAATCTTCAAATGGAAATGATCTCCCATGAGCTACAACAACACATACATCAATATGGATCCATGATCAGAGTCTTGAGACTCCATTCTTTTGCTGCACATCATTTATGGCACTAGAAGAGCTCGACATCAAAAGTTCTAAGAGGTCTCGAGAGCTTGAGCTAACAATTGTAATAATATCAAGGCCTCCTTCCCCAAAACCACAAGGCAATGAAATTGGTGACAAAATTCTTTGCAAAAATTTTACATTCTCCTCACCTCATTTGGGATTTGCTTCTCCCACAACAACAACAAATTGATCAAGAAATGTCTCCTTGATCTAGAGAGAAATTGTTGGTGCTACTTTACATCCAACTCTAGCAAGGTATTGTTTACTTTGCTTTGCTTTGCTTTGCTTCCACCTTTCAAGTACAATTGACCTAACAAAATTCTTTAGCAAAATTGTTGTGCATCTTAGTCTTCTTTGCTTGTTGTGTCCACAACACAAATGGACCAAGAATTTCTCATTGACAAAGCTTGTACAAAACCCACCCAAATCTAGCACATGTATATCAATCTACCCAAAATTGTAGAAGATTAGATCATATTCGAGTTTTGATTAGATATTAAAAGAGAAACCGTACTTGTATACTTTCTTAATTCAACCATATGATCATCATCATTTTGTGCATTTCTTTAGGAGAATATAAAAGGTTATGTTGAAGGTTTGGGTTTTGGTTTTGCTCTTTTGATGTCTCTTGAAGAGATGTAAAAACTTTAACCCTAAATAATCCCAAAAGGATGTAACAATTGGGTGCTTTTGAGTTTGATACTTTGCAAGTGCAAAAATGTCAACCATGTTTGTCAATCTCTTGTGATGAACTTATCATCTTGTATTTCTTTGAAAATTTCTAAATTAAAAAACTTAGTTTTCAAGGGATTTTCAACTTTGTGAATTGTGTTGTTTGAAATATTTTTTAAACATAATTTTAAATCACAAGGTGAAAGCGTGGTAAAGTATATAAAGAAAATAAATTCCAACAAGTTATTATTGCTTGCAACATTGTTTACAATGCTTACAAAATCAAATGGTTGTTGACAATTAAGAAAATGCATTATCTTTGTAAGAAAAGGTATGTAATGATCGAATGTTATCCTATTGTTGTTCCATGGTAAAATTTTCTATTGTCATATACATGATTCTCTTCAACAAGGATGCATGCTATTCAAAAATTTGAGAACATATGTTATGTTCATTGAGATTAACCATTACAACCACATCCCTAGAAATATTTGGTGGTAGTTGAAGTTTACAACTTAAAAACAAGAAATGAAAGGAAGGGGTAAGGATTCTTGCTTGCTTATTTGTTTGTGTGTTATTTTTAAACTCATCTCTATTGCTAGGCATGTTAATTGTAGGCTCTAATTAATTGGATGTCGTTTTTGTAACCCATATTTTAAAATGTTGTTTCAATCAATTTAGTGGTTTTAAAATGTTCATCAGAAGTGGTTCAATGGCCAAGTAAATTTATTGAAACATTATGTGAATTTTCATGCTTTGACATGTGGGTGATTCTATGGAATGCAAAATATGTGTTTTTTTGTTCATTATGGTGAGAATTAAGAGGTTCATTGTTTGAAAAATAGTCATCCCTAATTTTTCAAAGATAATTATAGTTGAAAAAAGTTAACATTAATAAAAAAAAATTCATAAAATTGAATGAAAAATGAACAATGAACTTCATTGAAAAACTATTATAAATCAAGCAAGTTAACACATGATACTTTCTATAACTTTTATGAATAATTGTAAACTTTTTACAATGATTTTTGAACTAAGATAGGATGGGTAGATATTATTTGTGATAATTGGGGTTCAACATAAGTTAAACATACCATAAAACTCTTGTAATAAATATTCAACAAATGCTTTTAGCATTGTGGTGTTTAAACATGGAAATTTTGTATCAATATAAAGGTACATAAATTGTAACAAGACTTGTAATGTGGCAACATTAGTGTAAGTACCTTGCTTATGTGAACAAATTATTTAAATTTTTTTTTTTAATTTCATTAATTTTTGTTGCATATGGCCTTAAGAAAAGGATCTTTTCGCCCCACCACCAATATTGAAAATTTAGATATTATCACCAAAATAATTATACAATATCTTTTTTGAAGTGTTATTGATAGAAAAACTTGACTATCATTTTGGCACGCCATTTGAAAAATAACTATTATTTTACCAGAAAGACCACAAGGATTTCAAATGAATTCATATATTAAGCATCTTCATCTTCATTTTGCAATCATGTCACAAATTCAAGTTTGATTTTGCAAGAATATTAAGTGACTATCTTTGCAAATGTGCAATTTGGAAAGCAAAAAGCAAGAAGGTTCTAAAATTAAAAGATTGTTTCACAATTTTACTTGAAATTCTAAAGCTACAAACTAACTTGAGATCACAAAGGTGTTGTTAAATCATGTTTGAGGTCAAAAACCAAGTTTTTATCCTTGGAATGCAAATAGTTAGCCTCAAACATATTTGGAATTTTGAACATGACATCAATGTACACATTAAAGTTTATCTCCTCATTCATTCCTATTCACATTATGCTTAAAAGTACATTAGAGTTAAATGTAGACATACACATTCAAGTTGATTTCTTCAAATCCATGTTCAATCAAGCTCTTTGTTTATTATAGATATAATATATTAGAATTCATTTTCCCTAGTCATTTCTATTCACAATTTACATGATTAAGGTAAGTTAGAGTTGAATTCTAATTGTTCATAGAGAAAATTAGCTTCAAGGCTACTCTTTCACATGCAAACATGTGAACTCTTTGTCACCAAAGCCTTGTACTAAAACCTCTTGTGATGATTTCCTTACTACCCCATGTGAATTGCAAATCCTTTTGACCTCGTTCTCAATCATTCATTCATAATTTGTAACCCTTCCATGAGAGAAATTAGAAGAACGAACTAAAAATCTTCAATCAAAAAGACCACACTTTGAACTACTCAAATGATGATGAAAATTTTCAAAAGGTCATCTCTCCAAAATGTGAGACAAACAAGTCGGAAGTGGGGATGCTTGGGATGCTTCATGTAGAAGCAAGTTGCAACCCTAAAGTCCAACCAAACCCAAAATTTTTGGGTTGATGGATGGATGATTTCACATGAGCCTCACACGAAGGTTGATTTAATGTCCAATCACATTCATCCAACAAAAGATAGTGAAAAAAAATGCTTCAGATTGAGCAGCTCACTAAAAGCTTAATAGAAATATTATTATTATTATTATTATCACTTTTTGTCAACTTAATTTTTCTCAGAGCGTCTTTTAATTGATTAGAAACTTCTTCTTATTATTATTACTATTACTTTTGTCACACCCTAACTAATTATTTTTATCTAATATATATTTTCTTTTTTTACAAAAAAAATGGGAAAAAATGGTTTTTTTCTAGTGTAATTTCGACTTATTTTTGCTAATTTTCAGAAAAATTCGCCAAACACAAACCCCAAAAGTTGGATGCTTTTTCTGGCACAGAAACTCATCCATTTTTTGGTTTGTGTCTTTGATGTGTCTCATCCATCCATCCATTCATCCATCCCTGTTGCATCTCCCTCTTTCCTTTCGGTTTGTCCCGTGTTCGTGTTTTCCTCGCGTTTTCCTGGACATCTCCAGCTTCTCGCGGAGATCGAGCTCTCGTTCCTCGGGTTTTCGTGTTTTGCGAGATCTCTTTCTCTTGATTTCGAGCTCAAAACATATCTGTAAATGTTGTTGTCGATGTTGGGTCTTTTTTCTCAAGTGCAAAAGGCGTTGCTTTTGGTCTCTGGAGTGGGAAGAAGTGAGGTGAGAAAAAAGGGAGCAGAACAGATTGAGCCGCATCAGCAGCTAGGATCGACTTTTGCTAGGGTACTGTAGAGCGAGAGAGAGAGAGAGAGAGAGAGAGAGAGAGCTACTCCTGAACAGCAAGCAAGCATCAATGATCATGCCTGTTGTTTTTATTTGACATAGGGATTTGTTGGGTGTGTAATTTAGGCATGCCTATTTCGCAGCAGAGCTCGCAGCAGGATCCGAAGCAACAAGGATGGGTAGAGCTACAGACCTATGACGATAATACGGAGCTTCTTCACTCTTCCACCTCTCACTGGCGGCAGGATGGAACTAGTGAGCTGCAACATCATGGCTCCATCCAACCGGCATCTTCACAAACCGCAGATCTGACATCAGCTGGTAAGCTAGCTACATACTTGAGCTTCAGATTCTAACGAGACTCCCAAGCTGTTGCACTACTGCAGCCATGCCTCTCTCGGTTGCAGCTTTAGATCGCTGCAGAATGCACATGTCATTAGTAGGTCAGATCCTCCATCTCCACCATCTCTTACCATCTCCTGGATCTCCTCCAGCAAGATATTGTAAGGAATATGTACTATGGAATGGTCAAGTCCCTGCCCATTATGTTGGGCAAGGCACCTGGCAAGTCCGTAAGGGCTGCAAGCTAGGCAAACTCACTGCCCAACATAATTGGCAAGGTTGAGGCCATTCCATGACAGCGGTGGCAGAATCAACAATTTTGAGAAAAAAGATCATGTTCAACAAACAGTTTTTTGGTCTCTATTATGACTGTAAGATGGTTGTGGGAAGATTGTGTGATAGAATATATTCAAGGAAATGACATAATCTGCCACCCCTTGAGACCTTAATGTTCATATTTCAGTGCATCCTGCAGTAATTTCAGCTTGCTTTTGCATAGAATTTGAGTGTTGAGTATTGGCTCTCTGAGCCAGCAAGTAGACATCTAGTGTGCGCTGGTGCTTGGATTGCAACTGACTTCTATTGCAACAGGTATTGTAGTAAAAAGAGAGGATTGTTTCTCACAAATGTATTGATATTTTAGCGAAGTCCATATTGCAGAAAGTATGTCACTTACTACTCTGATTCTGAATCAATGTTTGCAGTACTGTAATATGATAAAATGCAGTCGGTTCATGTACTAAGCTGTGTGACAATTCTTAACTCCAGACAATAGTGAAGAACCAGTTGATGTTTTCTTGCATCATCTTCATCTTCTCCAACTCAAAATGTGCACCAAGAGTGTCCTCTGGTGGAAGTAAGCAATGAGTTTTGTGAACCGGGGATTTGTGCTTGAAGCAAAAGGTGAAGCCTTTTGCTTCATCCAGTAACCAGTTCCATTTCTTTGTGAGTGAATCTGCTGGTTCTGGATGAGGATAATTGCATAGCCTGCTTTCTGACAGATGCAGTAATCTGACAAAGAAATCTCATGGCAGCAGGTGTCTCTTTGATTGAAATTTCTGAAAATATGCACAAAGTGCCAGTTGATGAGCTTCCTCTGCTCCCTCAAAGCCCTCATTTAACAGGCACAGATGATGAAGAGAGACTGGTTAAACAGGAGAGGCTTGAACAGCTGCCGGATACTGCAGGCGCCAGTGTTGGAAGTTCAGTGTTCAATCTAGCAACCACTGTCATTGGGGCAGGGATTATGGCACTTCCGGCCACCATGCGCGTTTTGGGTGTGCCGATTGGCCTCCTCACCATGCTGCTTATGGGTGTTCTTTCAGAGATCAGCATTGAAATGATTGTCCACTTCTTAGATCTTATGGAGGTTCGGACATTTGGAGATATGGTAGGGAAGGCATGTGGCTGGCCAGGCCGTGTGGCTGCACAGATTTGCATCATAGTGAACAACGCAGGCATTCTCATTGTGTATCTGATTATTCTGGGCGATGTTCTTGCTGGGTCCGTGAATCACAGTGGTTTGTTTGAGGCCTGGGTTGGTGCCAGTGGGTGGTGGACCAATCGCAAACTTATTGTGGTGCTGCTGATGGTGTTTGTGCTTGCTCCCCTGTCAGCATTGAAGCGAATTGACTCCCTCAAATTCTCGTCGGCAGTGGCTGTTGCATTAGCCTTAGTCTTTGTCATCCTAGCATCTGCCATTGCTGTTGTGAAGCTGGTGGAGGGAACGCTGGAGGTGCCACGGATGCTTCCATCCTTTGGATCCAAAAGAGCAATTCTGGAGCTCTTCACTGTGATACCCATCATGTCGAATGCCTTTGTGTGTCAATTCAATGTCCCACCTATATATACTGAACTGCAGCACCGCTCACCAGCCAAAATGTTCAAAGTGGGGAGAATCAGCACATCTGTGTGTGTGCTGGTGTATATGGCCACTGCCCTCTCTGGCTATCTTCTTTTTGGAGACCTCACAGCCTCTGATGTCCTTGCTAACTTTGACACCAACCTGGGCATTCGATTTAGCCATGTCTTGAATGATGTGATCCGAATTGTCTATGCTGTTCACCTAATGCTCGTCTTTCCAGTAATTCACTATTCATTGAGGCAGACAATTGATGGTGTGTTTTTTCCTCGGGCACTTGCACTGGCTGAGAGCAACTTAAGATTCACAATACTTACATCTCTGCTCTTGACATTGGTTTTCATAGGATCAACTGTGGTACCCAACATATGGATTGCGTTTCAATTCACAGGTGCTACAACAGGACTCTCACTTGGTTTCATGTTCCCAGCATTGGTTGTGCTGAGGAGGTCTACTTCAAAATGGAGTACCAAAATCATTCACGAGAACCATGCCCTTGCTTGGGGCATGCTTATCATGGCAATTGTGATCAGTATCATTGGCATAGCAACACAAATCTACAATCTTGCAACTGGTGAAGACTCTTGACACTTAGTTCAGAAATGATTCTTTGAGTGAATTTTCATTATGCCTCCCCTTCCTGGGGGCCCCAATTCTTTTTTCTCATGTCCTTTAAAATGGCCAGAGTTGCATGGGCTGAAGGACACAAGAAAGCATATGTAAGAGTGAATCAAGTAGATTGAGTGAGAGTGAAAGGCAGGGGACTTACTGGTGACAAATGAGAAAAATCTGCCATTTGTTACATGCTCTGCATGATGAGTGAGACATTGCTGCTGTCTTTGATGAAATTGCTTACGTCAAGTGTGCTCTCTGATGCCCTTGTTGTGCTGATCTTGGACAACAAAACCCATCTTGCACCTCCAGAATTGTGTCCATCTGTGATCCTCCACACCCTCCCATGGAATCAGCAGAATTAAGAAAAATGTTTAGATTGATCGCGAGGAGGCAAAATTCTCAACTCTTGGGGAGCTACATGTACTAGTCAGAAAGACTGGCAGCCATATTTTCCTCATGTAAGGAATAATCTCTGCAAGGTGTCGCAACACAAGATGTCTTTTGCCATGATTTTGTAGCCTCCTCTGCTAGTGCTCTTTGTAATCTGTAACAAGCTATGAAATTAAACAGTTATGCAAAGATGGTGGATGAAGCTTTGGAGTTGCATGCAAAGAACCTATCATCAGAACTGTTTGCATAACTTCAAGGATGTACATTGTGAAATCTGGACTATGCTGCTTGATGAAGCGGCATAAATTACTTTGCTTCTACAATGATGATGATGATCTGCATCTGGCTGCAAGAGCTGAATCAAGATTGTGAAATCTGTGCAACAGATGATCATTGTTCACATACAATTTTTGCTTTGCCCACACATGAACCCTAAAACATCCATAACAACACCATCTTCAGGAGTATACACCAAGAATTCTGAATTTCCACAACTGAGATTGCAGAATTTCTACAATTGAGGTCTTCCAAGGCTTTAGGGTTATGTTGTGTGGCTCACCTGAATGCTGAGATTGTTTCCGATAAAAGGACATCCCATCAAGGAAGAAGATGATGATGAGCTTGATGAGAGACCGTCCATGCGGAGGAAATGTGGTCACATCTGCACCATGCATCATTCATTTGTAGCCTACTTTTCAGAGATTTTGAGAGACAAAAAACCACACCTTAAAGTGTTGGGAAAATGCAACAAAGAAGAAAGAAGAACCAGCAGGAGAAAATGCGCAATTGGCGCTAGTGTCTAGTGGCATTTGTGGATAGAAAATCTGGAAGAAAGAAATAGGTACGCGGCTCCTCCTCCTCACTACTGTCAGATTGTTGAATAGGTACTCTCTCTCTCTCTCTCTCGCGGAAAAATTCTTTGCTGCTGCAACAGAAGAAAGCAAGCATCCAACAAGCGAGGGAGAGCATGGCCACCGGCGCCACAGCTACCTTGAAGCCACTTTTAGGAGCAATTTCAGCACCTAAAACAACAACATCAGCAGCAGCAGCAGCAGCAAGAACAACAACAATAAGAGGCAAGTGCCATTCATCGCTCCTTCTGGCTCCAAGCTATGGCAAGCTGGCATTCTTTGGCAGCAAGTGTTGTTGTGGCCAGAATTCGCGTCTGAGGAGATCGAGGACATCGGAGGAGAGGTTGCGGCAAGTGCAGTGCAATGCTGGAGAAGTATCCGTATCCGAAGCCTCCTCCACGGAAGAGACCTCCGCAGCAGCAGTCGAAGATAATGACGCCGGGAACTGGTTGCCCGTCATCCCTGTAGAGGCGTTGCCGAAAGGAGAGCGGCGCCTTGTGAGGCAGGACGGAGCCACTGTTCTGCTGTTGTGGTACAAGAACGATGTCTACGCCATTGAGAACACATCGCCTGCGGAAGGCGCTTACAGCGAGGGTTTGGTGAATGCGCGTCTCACACCGGTAGTTCTCCTATTCATACTCCTCCTCCCTTTGCTTCCCCTCCTCCACGCTTGATTTGCAAGCAAGCCAAGCATCCAGCTCTGATGATGGCTTCAGAGTTGTTCATACAGCATTCAGGTAAAGAGAATTGATGACTGACTGGCCCCCCTATTGTTGTTTTAGGATGGTGCGATTGTTTGTCCCTCCACGGATACGACGTTCGATTTGAACACAGGGAAGGTGAAAGAATGGATGCCGAACAATCCAGTTCTGCGGTTCTTGACACCGCCTCTGAGAGATCTTCTGACCTATCCTGTGAAGATGGATTCGGAGTACATCTACATCAATGTCCAAGGCATAAAATCTGGCAACTCTGCAGAAATTGTGTTCGGCGGTGCTACTCAAGCTGGCAAGACAGCCAGTGATGTCAATGTTGATGAGGTACTGCGGAAAGATTCGGGTTTTCTGCCATTCTCTTTCCTTCTTAAAAATCTGTGCTCTTATACGCTTTGCTTGCTCCTTCGCTGCACCACCAACAGAGTGGAATTGCTTGCGCTGCAAAAAACTTGTGCAAAACCCTATTCTGCTTTACTTCGAAACGGTTTCCACTGCAGATGGAATGGAATGCATCTGTAAATTTTGCAATCTCTCTGCAGGAAGTAGTAGATCTCTTTGTCTTTCAGACAAAATTTTCCCAACTTCTCTGACCCTTGTAGTAGAGTCTCTGTGCATATATCAGATTCTTCCTCCTGAGTCATGATTATGGATCATCTGACAGAGGAGATTATCTGCAGCAGGAAGAGCATGAAGGCTAATTTGCGATTTGTGAAATGCTTTAAAATGAATCTCTCCCCAGGCGGTCATCAGGTTATATTATGAAAGCAAGTCCTGAATACCCCAACTGTTGCTGGGCTGTTGTTAAGCTTTTATGATGGAGGATCTATTGTGAATCACCTATCTAATAATGCATATAAAAACCTTCTCTTGTGTGTGTGTGTGAGAAATTCAGGTACGGATGGTAGTTGATGAGAATGAGCAGGGTTTCGGATTCACTCCAAAGAATGAGCTTATCAATGGCAGAGCAGCAATGATCGGCTTTTTGATGATTGTAGTCCAAGAGTTGGTGAGTGGCAAAGGTTTCTTGAAAGGAATTGGGTTCTTAGATTTCTTGTACCAGTATGTCTTCCCAGGATACTCTCCTTAGGATATACCTACCCAGCAATTTGTGAGGTGTCTTATTGCCTCTTGTTGGAGTTTTAGCACAGCTTTGTAAATTACCTGTCTGCCACAACAAGCACAACAGATCAGCCGAAAGTGCTTATCATCATCAGATCAATAAGAGATAATTTGTTGCGCCCTTTTTTTTTGGGTCTAGAAATTTGCATGAATGATCTGCATTGTGTTTGTTGAATGATGCCCATGCATCTTGAACACATCCCTAGAGGCTTCAAGTTTGGAATGGGTTAGCATGTCTGTAGAGGATAGGGATATGGTTGATCTTCTTTTCCTGTGACATCCAAGTTTTCAAAGGCAGCAAGGAGAACACCCTTTGTCTCACCACTATCTGTTCTGCCTTCCTTAGCTTCTCTTTCTGTCCACCTGAGGTGATTGTACAACAGAAAGCAATGTCAGCAGAAAGCTTGGACATTCTCAAACATCAGTCGAGAAGAGCAAGAAGGGCAAGTAATGTTAAACCCATCACGCTCCATGTACACTCCAGGATTGTTCCTTCTATGCTTCCTTCACAGGTGATATTGGTTGCTGGAATCCACAAGATGTGAAAGCCAGTCATCTCTTTTGTGATGTATGTAAAAGAGGCTGGTGACATTCATGTTTGCGCTGCATGTCAAAGACAGATTGACTTGCTGCTGGTTGCTGGTTGAACACTTCTACTGCAGTCTGACAACCTTCTTGGCTTCAAAATGGCCACAGATTTGGCATGATTTGAGCTTCGTACAATTGAGGGATTGATCGCTGGCACAGTTTTCAACAGGTTCCTGATGTGCTGCCCTTTCTCTGTCATCTCTTTCCTGTTTCTTGCAAGTCCTTTGGCAAGGTGTCAACAGAAAATCTCCAGCACTGCTTGTCTGCAGAGATGGCTTAAGAATAGACTTGCATCTACTGGAACTGCTTGACTGATGATCCCACGAGTGTACTGTGTTGCTTCCTTAGTCCTGTAGCATCATCAGAGATCACTAAGGGATTCATTCCAGTTTCTGAGAAGAACAACCTCTCTCCCTGTCAATGCTTTTTGAAGCTTGAGCTTCATAAACAATTGTCATGTTTGTGAAGGATTGCCACAGATAGTTCACCTGCAAAAACTAGGAGTAAAGTCTTATGATTTTGCTGTATCTATGGGTAATCAGTCACAATGGTGCTTGAAGAAAGAGTGACACCAATTGCAGGTAGTGGCACCTCTTCTTGAAGTCTTTGAGCTTTTAACTTCTTCTTCTTCCATAGCCAACCTGTGGTGAAGTGCAGCAAGCAAGCTCCCCCTTGAGTTCAACCACATCAGATTGCAAGCTTGACCCATTTCTCTCAAAAGAAAGCTTCTCCCAGTTCTGCACTCTGATGAAGCATTTGTAGAGCAATTTGACAGGTGCACAGCAGGCGCTCACCTATGACCCAGGCAATGTAACAACCCACCAAAATTCTTTCAGTGTATTTGGATGGCATATTCTACATTGAAATTTGACTTCTGAGAGAACAAAGGGCATTCTGTTTTACTGAAGGTATCTCCAGATGTTTAAGTGGGGAGTCTTTTGATTCTGAGGTATCTTCCATTCTTTTAGCACATTTTGACAGGTCTTTACTTGGGGTAAGGTCCTTGGTCAAGGGCATTACCAGAAGCGGGTCTGCACTTGGCTACTGACTTGTGACCAAGGGCCTTACCAGAAGTGGGTCTGTGCTTGGCTACTGCCTTGTGTGGTCCCTTCTTCTGGCAATACCCTCCACCTCAGGCCTTACCCTACACTTAATCATCTCCCCACTTTGAAGCTCACTGCATTCTGGAACTGGACAGCCATAGATGTGGGATGAAAGGACCAGTGATATAGGTATCAATGTAGGGCCTAGCTTTCCTACTGAAGGCCCTTGTCTTTTTAGGACCTATTGAATGGCCTAGATTTTTATTTTTTTGGGTAGGACCTAGGCTTGCGGTAGTACCTAGTAAAGTATACACAATTTTAACTGGGTACCTTATTTTGTCGAAATGCTGACTTGAATTTGGGCTTGGAATTTAGGCAAAACAACACTTTATTCTTTTGGCGCACCGACAATTTACAAACCCTCTTTTCTTCCACATCATGATGCTCTTATTGACTTTCCAAAGACAATTTCAAAAATAACCACCTAATTAATTCTTTTTTTTCCTCCTAAGTAATTGCTTCCTTTTTCAATTGCACATTGTCATATTAAATTGAATTTAAATTAATATAAATTTCATGGACATGAAAAGATGTATGTTAAATAATTTGATTTTTCATATCCATGTTGGTGAATAGGGGAAAAGAAATGAAGGAGTTATAAAATGGATATAATTCTTAAGAAAGGTGAGAGATTGTTATTGAAAAAATTAATGAAAAAATGTAATAATTAGGTTTGAAAATGAGATAATTATTTTTGAAATTTTTCTTTGAAATGGTCCATGGATGACCATTTGAACGATTCCAAAAAAATTCCCCATATACCAGTTTTGATTACTCGTTACTGAAATTTGGCAATTGAGAAAGTATGAAATATTTTTTAAAACATATCCTTATATATTTTTGGCTACCTACTTGAATCTTACATAGAAATCTGGTGATCATTTAAGGTTTTTTTTAATTTAAAAAAAATTAATTTTGACAACCTTTTTTCAAAACACTATTGAATTTGTGACTAAAAAATTCAAAAATTTCACAAGAGTGCTAAATTTTACACCCAATTTTTTAAAAATAAATGCCAAAAGGGATCACAAACCTTCATTGGTCCTCTTGTTTTTGCACTAAGTTATTCTAATTTTAGCACATACATTAAAAAATGCATCTGTACACCCAAGTGTCAAGATTCTCATTGAAAATGCCCCTTGTACACCTTAATAATTTCTCAAAACTCCTGAATCTTTTTTGCTTATAATTAATTATTTAGTGCTAAATCTATTAGGTTAGGTACATTATACACTAGTGTTGGGCAAATATTTCTTTTTCATTTTTTCTAAATTGCCAAGATCAATAAACACATAAATACAATATTAAGCCAATATGAGTATACCATACTACCTTGACCAATGTATTTTCCGGTGTTTTTTTTTTAATTTTATATTTAATTATTTAATTAAAATTATTTATTTATTTATTTAAATATTTTATTTATTTATAAAAAATATTTAAATTTATTTTAGTGTGATTTGCAAGTCACGCTATGTGGGTAACTTCCATTTATTCTAACAAGTTGAAGAATACTTTCAATTGTAAGTAAATTATTATTCTTGTGACATTAGTGCGATGTCATCGAATTTGGTTTTTTTTCAGCTTAGTGAGTGAGAGACATAAGTAAACATGATTTTTTCAGCCTAAAAAAAAGACCAAAATATACAAAAGAAAAAAAATGTGAGGATGCTTTGCGTCCTTTTTAAGGACATTCATTTAAGCACAATTCAACATTATTTGATGGTTGATGATTAGCATCATATATATGTTCTTTCGACATTAATGTGCATAATTTTGTAATTTTGGCTATATATAATAATTCAATCAATTTCAATTAGTTTTCATCCATCATGGCCCATTTCATCTATTTGACATATTTTATATTTACCAATTTGACATGCTATTATAAGAACTATTAGTGCACAAAAATTTGTGGTTTAAGTACTTATCCATTCAAGTTTTTTAATCAATTTACACTAGGGATGTCCCCCCCCCCGCCCCATTGTGTGAAATAAAAAATTTGGCAAAAATTTCTCAAAAAATTAGGAAAAATAGTCAAATTTAAACTAGAAGAAGGGGGCCAAAAAAATCCAATAATTTCCCAATTTTTTTGCTTGAAAAAAAAAGTGACAAAATGTGTGGGAAAAAAAACAATACTGATGTACACATCATGTGCCATACCCATTCTAGAATCGCTCTCTCTGTCTGTCTGTCTCGTCCATACCATACCATACCATTTTGGAACGACTCGCCGACAGACGATTCTTACATAATCTGATCTGATGCGAACAGACAGGAAAGAATGCTGCAAATGAGCACTGATTACGAAGAATAATCTGCAAGTTGCCGGGGTATTTTTTGCTCTTGTCTGTGTTCAATTAAATCGCAGAATTGAGCCCTCGAGCTCATAACGTCAACTGCGTAGCCGCCCTGTCCCTCCCCTTCCCATGGTACTGTAGGAATTTTCCCCAAGTGTTTTTTCCAGGAATTTTTGTTTGTAGCCAAAATGATAACCATCTTTAGGAAAGAAGATGATCATCCCATGGAAGATTTAGCCAAATCTGGCTATATGCCAAATATGAAAGAAAAAAAATCTTTAATCATTCTTCTATAATTTGCCTACAGACTGGGAAAAATATATAAATAAATAACAAGTATAGAAGAAATCTGGCGATTTTTTTCTCACTTCTGGCGATTGAAAAACTCCTAAATCACTGAATTTTCGATTTTTGGCGAAATTTCACCGTCTCTCTCCTTTTGCAATGAGTGCATTTCCGGGATGCCGTGTTTTGCAGCGTTTCCTCTCGTCAACGCGGCCATCGCTTCTGCTGCGCCGCTGTTGATGCACGTGCTCTTGTCCTTCCTTCGTTGATTGTTTTCTCCCTTCTTAATTACTATATGTTCTCTAGCGTGCAGACAGAAAGAAAAAGAGAGAAAGAGAGAAAGAGAGCGACACACAGAGCTCTGAATTGCACGTTATTGAGAGACTAATGCAGGTTCTTTGGTGAGGAAATTCTTTTCACTGTGATTTGTTTAGACTTTCTCACATGTATCGGTTTTCTCTTCACTGAAATCGTTCTGCAGTTTCTGTTGTGTTGTCAATTTTGTGATACAGATTCAATCCTGTTTCGTTTTGTGCTTTTTTTTTTTTTTTTTTGGTGGCTACAGAAATTGGCAACCTCTCTCTCTCTCTCTCTCTCTCTCTCTCTCTCTCTCTGCTTCTGTCTGCAGTTTTGTTGAAGATTTTTTTGTTACCTTTTTTCTTCGTTTGTGGAGTGGAATATCTATCATATGCCTTGCTTGAGGCAAAAAAACCTGCAGTTGGTTCATCATGAATGATCTTCTTTCAAAGTCATTCGGGAAGAAGAGCAACCGGAATTACGTGGATCTGAAGCGGGATGCGTTCCGACGGGATGATGATAATGATGTGGAGACGCCGACGACAGGAGGCGAGAGAGAGATGGAAGTCCTGGGATCTGGAGGAAGAGATACGACACAGTTCTTCCAGGAGGTCGGGGTAATTAAAGCCGAGATGGAGAGAATCAAAGAGTTTCTGACCAAGATACAAGGAATGAACGAGGAGAGCAAGATGCTGCACCAGGCGCAGGCGATGTCAGCTCTCAGAGATCGAATGGATGCTGATATTGCTCAAGTTACCAAGATCGCGAGGTCTCTGAAAGCAAAGCTTGAAAACCTGGACAGAGCAAACGCTGCCAATCGGCGCATGCCCGGCTGTGAGCCAGGCTCCACGACTGACCGCACCCGGACATCCATCACCAGCACGCTGCGGAAGAAACTCAAGGATCTGATGGGAGACTTTCAGCTCCTGCGTCAAAGAATGATGGGTGACTACAGGCAGACTGTTGAGCGCAGGTCAGTCAGTGCAACTCCACAATTTCCCTTGCAATGGTTTCTTTCACCAGGGAATAGCCTAGTAGTCTTTCTTTGCAACCTTAGAGCATCAGCCTCAGCAAACTGTGCAAAATTGCTCGGCCAAAACCATTTTGCTAAGCCAAGCTGGCACGTTTTGACTTTTCTTCCTCCAATTTTAATTTCCAGCGTCACATACTGAGCACCCATGGAGTTGCTCTTACAGATGTTTGCAGAGGCTTGTAGTTGGTCATATTCTTTCGGTCTGCTATGCTTTGCATGTTCTTGTAGCAGATGTGCATTGTGCAACATGATTAGGGTGTGAACTGCCATACAATGATGATCCCCACAACTCCACTGATCCATCAAATGAATTTCAAACCTATCATGGTGGCTTGATTTACATTACAATTGAGTACAATCTACAGAAATATCTGTCCCTGAGAGTAGCTCTGAAAAGGGTTAAGCCTGTGTGATTTTATTCTAGATTCTATACAATCACTGGAGAACATCCAGATGAGGAGACCATTGAGAGCATCATCGAAACTGGAAAAAGTGAGTCCTTTTTACAGCAAGCCATCCAGTATCAGGGGCTGAGGCAGATTACAGAGACAGTCCAAGAAATCCAGGAGCGTCACAATGCAATGAAGGACATTGAGAAGAATCTGCTGGAGCTGCATCAGATCTTTATGGACATGGCAGTGCTGGTCGAAAGTCAGGGAGAGCAGTTGAATGATATCGAGCAACAAGTAAACAAGGCAGATTCATTTGTGCAAAGGGGTACTGGGGAATTGAGGATTGCTAAGCAGCACCAAAGGAGCAAGCGCAAATGGATATGCTTTGCCGTCTCCTTGATCATCATTCTGCTTCTGATTATCATCCTCCCTATTCTGCGTAGCACAGGTGTAATCTGAGGTGATGACGATATCTGGAGTTGTGCAACTATTATTGTGTGAGTAAATCAATCACACACAGTCCTTCCCCCATGGATTGCCCATGTATCTATACCTTCAGATTGGCTGTGTGCCTCATGAAGGAAAGAGTGTGTGGGTTTCATAGCCTTGTGACAGAAAGAGTGTCAGTTTCATAGGCCTGTTCAGAGAGACTCCTTATTCTGCTAAGTCTCAGGATCCTATCTGCACCTGCTGAATAGCATGTACATTATCCTTTTCTGTATCTTTTGTTGTTCTGAATAATTTCTAAATTTACAGTTCAAGCCTCAAGGCCACCTCTGTGTTCATCCCTTTGCTGCCATCTATTGCTAAAAGGCAATAGTTCTTGTAGTGCTGACTTTGTTGAATCTGAACAGAAGTTGTCATGTGCATACATTCTCCATCGAAGCAATTATTTACTCCATTTTCTGTGTTTTGCATTTCACTGACCTCTGATGATGGCAGAAACCAGGTGATTTCAAATGGTACTGGCTCTGCATCACAAGGTTTCTGTGGTATGTGGATCTTTCGCAGCCACTGGTGATGGTGCCCATTTCACTGGACACTGCTTGTGGAGGTTGGAAGCTCAGAGCAAATGAAGGACATCCCAGAAATGGGCACTGCTTTTGCTCAGGGGGCAGGTGGAGTAAACTGGTAACTCTTTGGCACCAATAGCCATGTTTTAGATAGAATTCTTTGCAGTAAGAATGCAATTTTGGTTGAAGGAGAGATGCTGATAACAAACAAAGAGCAATTACAAGCAGCTTACAAGCTACCAACCCTTTCAGACTGAGATGAAGGAAATGATGGAAACAGCCTTAAAACAAGAAGCATTCTAACTCTGACATTGGAACTCCAAGCAGGAAGAAAACCCAGTTTGGACCTAATTATGAGCTGGGGGCAAAGGGAAATGCAGAATTTGAATGACTGGTCCTCAGCTATTGCTTTTCAAGTGTGAGCAACCTGAATGCACTGGCAGGTTATCATAACCTGCCCTGCTGATGATTTCTGTACATGTCTTAAATAAAGAAATCTTTGTCGGAATCTTTGTCACAATGATTCTGACAGAGAAATCTCCATTTGTCAGGAAGAACATGATTTAAATGTTCCACCACAAAGTGCGCTTTTGGTGCAGATTAATCAAATACATAGCATCAAAGCAAGTAATTCCACAAATCTGTGCTAAAATATCTCCGTTTAAGGAAAATCATTGTGACATGTCCAAGCAGGATGCCTGTGCTTGGCATGCCTATGACACATACATTTGGGATAAACTGAATCTGTATTGAATTTAATAATTCCATTGAAAAGGAGTTCATGACTTGTGAACAACATGAGGTACCTCTGATATTGCAATGAAATTTTTCCTTGTTCAAATTGATACCTAAAGCAATGTAGTTGTTGTGGGCAGTTCAAGGGTTTAGAAAACTGTCAAACATGAAAACCTGAAACCCCCAAAACATGAACTCGAACTTTAAGCACAGGCCAAATTTTGGCTCTCGGTGGTGAGCTTTGTTGCATCAGCACAATGGAGATCTGTACAACCACTTCTGATAATATGTGATTTCTATATTGTGCAGAACTTGCGTAAGGGACAAAGGGTCAGCATCAGTACTCTTACAAAAGTTCAACGCTAGTTATGAGCAGCAGGAATGGATCACTCAAATGAAGAACACTGCTGATAAACTAGGTACCCAGAAGAGACAATAATTATGCAACCAGTAATCAAGGAATGGAAACTCGAATTGAAGTTTTACATGATTTTCCTGATGTTTTCAGCTGCTCTCAGGTGGTCTGGAGTGATGAATTTCTTGGATGTTCAACACAACCATTTTCCAGAACAGCTGCAATTTCCTACTTCATCATTTTAGAAGCTAGCATGCCTGCAAAACAATTCAATTAAACAAGCTCAGATGTTTGGACATAAATGAGAATGAGCATAGAACGAGAGTTTCATTTGGCAAATAACTTCGGGACAGAGCTTGCTCACTCACTCTGTCATTCAGGTGTATTATGCCAGACAACACCACATACCTACCCCTTTCGCATATACAGACCAAGAGAGAATCCAGATTGCTCCAGAGGCAGCTGAGGAGTCTTTTCAGATCACTCAAGGTCAGAGGTAAGAAATCACACTTTTCTGATGCCATCTGTATCTGCTCTCTTATGATGTAACAACCAGCTCATGTGGATTAAGAAACATCAAGTTGGGCCAGAACTTGCCTCAAACAAAAGGGATTTCATCCACATGCTCTTGGTGACAAAGACATACATTCGGGGATGGATGGAAAACCTCCCACAGAAAAGGCTGCAAGTCTCTATGAGCAAGATTGGCACCAATAGAAACTCATGCAATAGTTGTAATTTACAATCCACTCCCAATTTGGACTACCAGTGGCCATCTCAAATGCAGAAACTTGGGTTTCACATCATTTGGTCACTCCTTGCAGGTGCACCACATGCTTGGTGTACCAAAATACACACGAACATACTACCAACATTTTCAAACATACCAATTCACAGATCTCTTCTATTGCTGAGCTTGTTCTACCTTGTCACTTGATTTCAACTTGAATTCTATGACAATAAACCTGCTGGAAAACAACATGAAGAATACCCATCCTGCATCCACAGAATCATGACCAGCTTAACACAGTGACCATTATGCACCAGCCAAGTTTTCTTGTGCAAAATTTTGCATCTATGCAGCACTCCTTTTTTTTGGACTGTCGCAAGATCCCTGTTAGATGCCCTTTTTGTTCACCAAATTGTGAGCAGAGAAAACATGGAAGTCACCATATTTAGTAGATAGTGGGTTCTTGGAGGTCACCAAAGCATAGCAGGATTCTAGAAAATGTCTACTGTCTTCTCTGATGTGCAGCCAAATTTGGCTCTTTCCTCTTGTGGTTTCTTCCTCTTGTGAATGGTTGCCAATGTGGCTACATCACAAAATTGAAAACCCAAAAAAAAACCTATTATGCACATGCAAGATACAGAAAAGACCCCAAAAAAAATTCTTGCTTGATCAAAGGAATGAGAGAATAAACCATGTTGTGGCATATGTAGATATACATGTTTGTTGCTGGATCACAGAATCACATAAGTCCTGGGCCTCGATAAGTAACCTCCACAAAAGGGATTGAGACCTTGAGATCCTTCTTCCCTTCTGCAAACCTTGAGCATTTCAGCAGCAGCAACAACTGCACAACACAAGAATGTCAACATTTGTGTCCACCGACACACTTTCATGCATCAGGAATTTTTGAACCTCAAGAAACCCATGAAGCAGATGTAGACTGAAAATGTACAAAAATCTGATGTTTCAGGGGCATTCATAATGTGTTGTTCAACAGTGGGTTGTGAATGTCATGCCTGCTTGTGAAACACCAGTCTTCTTGCACAATGGACCCCATTGGAACCAAAGTAAATTGGAAAAGGATGTCAGGATAGAAAGGAAAGATTGAATGGTAACTTCAGAGTTTGATCTGTGTGCTGGTGAAACCAAAAGTATAGTCTCCTTACAGAATTGCTTGCTGTCTTTGATGGGTTTTTGTTTTGCTGGCCCCTTCCTTTCTGCTACCAGGTTTTTGCCTGAAACTCTGATACGCTCCAGGCAGACAGAGAGTGTTTATACCTTGAAAGTGATGATGTGACTGGGGTGCAGGCAGGGGAAGTCATGAAACACACATATTCAGTGCTCCCCATTTATGAACAGATAATAGATGCAGTGCTGAAATTTGGAATTTGTAAGCTGTCAGAAGTCTGTAGCTTCAAACTGGGTGTCCCTGTGGGACCCATGCTCGCAAAGCCCACCACAGGAGTCTCTGAGGTTCTCAACAAGTTCCAGGACATGGACTTCACATGTGAATACAAGTATGATGGAGAGAGGGCTCAGGTTCTCCTTATCTTTCCCCAATTGATGTTTCTTTTGTGACTGAAGTCTTTTATTAGACCTCTTGTTATTGGGGGGGTGTTGGGTTAGCTGTCACTCCTAGCAAATCATATCTAACATGATTGTATTCCCATTCAATCTTTTTGTCAGAGTTGGTATGATGACAGTGGATACATCTCTTGGAGAGATTGCAGATACATTATATGGAAGATGGACCTATCCAGATTTATAGCCGAAATGCAGAACACAACAATGGGAAGTTCCCTGATATTGTAGCTGCAACACCTAGGTGCGTAATGGCTCTTTTAGTCATCACCTTGAACTGAATGAACAGAAGCCAAGTTTTGCCATCTTGCATCTTCTATGATCCTTAAATCAGGCCACTGAATCTGTGCTATTCAAGGAGCTTAGTCCCTGAGCATTTGGAAGGATCTTTTTTGGACTTTGTACCTCTCCTTGCAAAACCAAGATCCGTAATTTTGGCCTAATCTCAGCAATGCAATGTGCAGTTTATGTGCTTCTGATATTCTTCAATCCATAGCAAATAAGCTCTCCATAGTCTGATGGTGTTCATCAAAGGAGTTGTAATCCTTTTCAAGATCTGCTCTGGATCTCATTCTTGTATTTTATGGCTGGGTGCCGATTCATGAAACCAGGTGTGACATCGTTCGTTTTGGATTGTGAGATGGTAGCTTATGATCATGAAAAGAACAAAATTTTGCCATTCCAGGTGACTGCTCAGAAACACATCAGCATAGTGTCTAGATTCTTGGATGCCATCTTAAATTTGGTTTCTTCTGAATCTTGTCAATGATTTTGAAAGAGACAGACAGACAGACATCAGGTGATCAGAGATGCTCATCCAGGATCATGTCAATTTTTTGGACAATATGGGGTTCCCCTGTCAAGAAACAAATTGGGTCTCCAGGTTGTGTCCTCAGATGGTGGTAGATGTTTCAACATGGCAATTTCATGCAGCAGGCCTCAAATGTTGGTAGGAGAAGAAAGATGTTGAAGGTAATGAGGAAGAGTTGAGCTGATTTGAAAATTTGTAATTTGGATGCAGATCCTGAGCACAAGGGCAAGAAAAGGAGTATCACTGAGCACTATTAAGGTTCAAGTTTGCTTGTTTACATTTGACCTTTTGTATTTAAATGGTCATCCGCTGCTACAGGAACAGCTCAACATATGAAGAGAGGTATATTTTCTTGGCCTTCAGTTGTAGGGTCTTTCCTGGTACTTCTGCAAATCTGTGTTCTTGTTTTTGGAGTAAGTTTGGAGTTGGTATTGTTTCAATGACTTTGGATGGGTTTGCACCATGTTGACATCTTGATATCCCTGGTGATGTGTAGCACTTATATGCATCCTTCTTAGAGGTGGATGGAGAGTTCAGATTTGCAACAGCCAAGAATTCAAATGACCTGGAGGAAATTCAGAAGTTCCTTGAAGATGCTATTGATCACAGGTCTCTCTCCTACTCACTTGTGTTTTCAGTCTTTAGCTAGAAGGTAGGGTACCATGCCACATGTTTGTTTCCCTTTTTTCCTTCATCTCTGATCTCTAGACCGGATGTTAGCTGATTGGTTTTTTTCTTTTTTTCATATTTTCCTTCGTCTTGCTGTGTGAAACATGTGGAAGGTGAGGAAATGATGAATTTTCTCAGGCATTGTACCATGAGACTCAAGCAAAATGGCTACATCAAACAACAAACTGCTTTGGCAAAGCATTTCCAACTTTGTTTTAATTGTTGGAATTGAAATGAGGGCCCAGTGATGGACAGTTATGAGGGACTTTCAGAGAAGACATTGACAAAGGATGCAACATACAAGCCTGCCAAGCAATCCAACAACTGGCTCAAGCTCAAAAAGGATTATATGACATCGTAACTTTTCCCCACCCCCCTGCATTCCTAAGATCTATGCATGTCTGACCTTTCTGTTGATTGCAATCCTTGCCTTTTCAAATTTCATGACTGAATACACCACTATGTATGTGGGCTCCAAATAAGTTGGTTGAGAGCCTCCATTTTTCAGTGAGCTGCAATTCTTTGTTGTGTAATCTGAGGTGTTTTGTTACAGCCTAGCAGTTCTATTTCCTGAGGATACAGGGGTTTTCTATTCAAGCAGCTTTAATTTCCTTATAGTAAATTCCACCACAGGACAGGTGACTCCCTCAATCTTGTGCTAATTGGAGCATTTTATGGCTGTGGAAAATGTGTGGGTGAGTGACACAGTCCTAAAATTCCTTCAGAATTTGTAATACCTGTTGTTTGATACTTTGCTCTAGAAAATCATTGATAGTTGTCTGTGTAGTCGTACCTGGATTCAGTCCCGTCTCTGAGCATGGCATTATGTTGTTGCTGGGACTGAAGTGTGGTTGGTGAATGGTGTGGAGCAGGGGTATAGGGGGCATTTTTGCTGGCATGCTATGATGAAGATCGTGAGGAGTTTCAGAGCATCTGCAAAATTGGTGGAACACGCTAAATCCAAAACTGGAAACTTTTTGCCTAGTGTTCTGCTACTGCGTGATAAGTTTGCTGAATAGAAATGTCATCATTGTCACTTTGATTTTGAGATGAGCCTGTCTGACAGATGAGCATATGCCAGATGCTTTTGTTGTAACTTTTAATCTAGTGAAACCCCTTACATAATAGCTACCAATTGATGACTGTTCCATGCTTTGGTGCTCTTTGAAGACTTGAGCAAATGTTGTGTAGTCATAATCATGTTTGTCCTTTTCCACCTTCTCAGGAACGGGCTTCTCAGAGGCAGTGCTGGAGGAATGCTCCACCACATTACAGAGTCATGTTATTGACCAGCCGAAGGTGCTTTACATGGGAATGACCATTTGTTTTATGATACTATGTTCCAGGACTGCTGTAGCCCAGTCACATAAGAGAATTGTGTGGCTTGTATGAAGAGGAATTTCAATCCAGGATTAACAAAATAATCCACGGGTCATTTACTGCTAGCCCCACTTTTGTAATATTACCATCTACACACTATCACAATTGTGCAGAAGACCTAAAAAGAGGATCTAGGCACAGCACCACTTCAGTGGTAGCTTAGTTATTACATGGTCTTTTCTGAGCTAGTTTGTTCAAGAGTCCATGAAATTGGGGTCTAAACTTGATGATCTCATCTTATCTTAGGGTATTCTCAGATCTGTCTCCTCTTGGTGTGTCTCTGAATGAGTAATTGGGTGGTGCTACAGAGTTACTATCGATATGGGGAGACCATCGCTGTTGGTGTGGTTTGATGAAGTTGAGGTATAGCACTTTGTTATTGCTTATTCATCTTTTCTTTTTCCAAGAGTGGTAGCTCAGAGAATAAAGGGTCACCTTCTTAAAAAGAATATGGAAATCTGGACAGGTTTGGGAAGTGAAGGCAGCAGATTTGAGCATCAGTCCTGTTCACCGAGCAGCAATCAGCTTGGTTGACTCCAGCAAGGTACATCAATATTTCTACAGAGTTCTCTTACAGTGTGTAGTATTGAGTTTTCCTGTTTGCAATCACATTGAAGAGTTTGACATTGCCAAAACACTATGCCAACAGATTTCTTCTAGTTTATGCAGCATACTGACATCTCATGTCAAATGTTTGCCAATGAAGGGTATCTCCTTGCGATGATTTCCCAGACTGGTTAGACTCCATGAAGACAAGACTCCAGTGGAGGCCACTTCAGCTGAGCAGGTGACAATCTTAACCATTCCTGACAAGTAGGAAACAAAGAAAGACTGTTGTGAATTGAAGCTATCTTTTCGTTTGCTGTCATTTTAGATTGCTCAAATGGAGGAAACCCCACTTTCTAACAAGTGTTATCAACAGATTGCAGAACTGTATCGGGCTCAAAAGATAAACCATGGCTGTCACAGCTGATGACAATGAAGATGGCAATTAAAACCACAAATAAGAAACACTTAACAAAATTAGTAGGCCTCCAGTGTCTATTAGTTTGACCACAAAGGTCTCCAGCCAGCTTTGTTATGAAATCCAAGAACACGATCTGAAGCATCCCGGTTTGGTGGAACTCATAACTACAAAAACAAAACAAAACAAAACAAACTACCTTCCTTCATAGATAGATGATGGGTCATGGTTGTTTCACACAAATACCTTGTCTAGTGCTTTTCAGATCATTCTTTGAAGACTATTTTGGCTTATGGTTTTCATAGCTCCAAGGCCCACTTTGAACTGAAACACACTTTGAAGTGAAATGCAGAGGATTTTACTTGTCTTGTGATGGGCCTCATTGATTGGTCCATTACAAGAAAAAACATGCTTCTAAACTTATGAACCCTTTGCATCTTGGATGAATATTTCATAATCACCCTCTGTGTGTGGATGAAAAGAGGGCATCACGATTCTCATGAGGGATGATTTAGTCTGGTAATCAGCTCACATGTGTTGGTTACCTAGTTCAAAACCCCCTAAATTGGGGAATTTTTTTGAATTCCCCAATGAATGTTTTTTTTTTTTTTTTTTTTGGGGGGGCGAGTTTTTTGCACTTTGCCAGAAAAATAAAAATTAAAAAATTCAATTCTAGTGGGAATTGCTCAAAGGGTTTTTATTTGGAAAAAAATACACAAAAATTGCCATATTTTGAAGGAAAAAAGGTTTAAAAGTTTGCCAGATTTAGACAATGAGTTCTGGTAGGTCGCCAAAACTAGGCAGGATTTCAAAATATTTCTACTCTGCTCTCTGACTTCTAGCCAAATTTGGCTAATTCCTCTTGTGGATGATCCCCACCAGTCCACATAATTGACAAAATTGGGGGAAAATAAAATTTAAATTAAAAACCCTATGAATTCTCATCCCCAAATTAAAAATGAAAATCCTGAGCCTCTTCTACTAATATTGGCTCACCTCATTGGCTCAACATCCACAAAAGGGTTTAGCCAAATTTGGCTACATTGTCAGAGAGGAAACTATAAACATTTGAGAATCTCGCTATATTTTGGCAACCTGTTGAAACATATTTTCTTAATATGGTGATTACTAGAGGTAAATTTTAAATATAATACTTTGGCTCTATGTCAATATCAAATTTAATTTAAATTAATATACATTTTATGGACATGAAAAGATACATGAATTTGTTTTTTCATATTCATGTTGGTGGATTTTTTTTTTAAAAAGTAGTTACAACATGGAGATTAGGCAAGAAATGAAATAATTAGGCTTGGAAGTGAGATAATTATTTTTGAAATAATCTTTGGCATTGTTTAGAGACAACTAACTATATAATAGGAATTGTTTTTGAATTTGTCCAAGGAGCGCCATACGATAGATTCCCAAAAAAAAAAAAAACACCCATATACCAATTCCTTCAAGAAAACCATCACTTTGATTAATTATTGCCCATGGCATAAAAAAGATGGGAAGATTGGATAAATCATGAAAAACCTTATAGGATTCTAAGTTTGGGACTAGGGACTTATTTTGGACTCACTTATGGGTACTCAAGTAATAGATTTATTGAAATGGATCATGGTTATAATTAGTATTTTAGTAGATGATTATTTCAATAATTAGTAGCTTCATGGACCCACATTGCTCAACATGAAAAAAATAAATAAATAATATATATATATATATATATATTATACTTGCACATTGTTAACATCATAAAAAAAATATTTAATGATTTCAAAGAAAAAAATTATGTGATGTAGTGGTTAGAATCTTTTTCTCAACCCAAAGGTTTAGAAATTAATTATTTTTAATTATTTTTAAAAAATTAAATGAATGAATGAATATATATATAACATTAAAAAAAAATTTAAAGTTAATTTCCCTTAAGAAACAACTTTCCTTAAGAAAAGAAGACAAAATGCTAGTTCTAAGGAAGTTGCCCTAAGCAACAATGTAAGTTCTCATGAAACAAAATGAAATTCCCCACAAGGCAAAAAAAAACTTTTTAATGAACAAATGAAATACCTTGTAAACATGATTGCTTCCCAAAGCAACTTAAGCCCTTTTTTTTGTGAACATGATTCTTTTTGAAAAAATTGTTTCTTGAGTAACAAACTTTAAAAAATTGCCCCAAGGACAATTTATTTTCATCCAATTCGTTCATGAATGAAAAAAAAAATTCAAAAAAAGTTTGAACTTAGGACTTTTAGGTTGTAAGGGAAACTTAACCATTGCATTTGTTTTCTTCCTTTGAAAATAATGTAAGAAAAATTGATTTCAAGCATTAATCATTGCAAGTAAAATAAAAAGAAAGTATGAATTATATTTCTTACTAGGCTAAGCATTGTATCATATTGTACTATAATTGCATTGAACTCAATGCCACATTTAACTCATTACTATTATTTAGTTTGCCCCCATAATGTCAATAACATCAATTAGATGGCAACACTTACTACCTACAATTTCTTTCAAAAATGTTGAATATAATAATTTTCAGATTATTCAAAACTACTAACACCAACTCACCCATATAACCATATATGCTTCCTCCAATTAATTTTTGCAAGCATATTTGCAGATAGTTTACTCACTTTTTTATTTAGAGTTTAGGGTTTGAGAGTTTTTTCAAGTCTTGAGATCAAGGGTAGCTAAAATTGGTTGCTAGTTGGCTCATGCCAAAATAAATACCTAGAGTAATACAATGGCAAGCTTTTCAAAAACACAATGGCTTGCTTTCATGGGCATTACATTTTTGAAAAGCTTGTTATCATTTTTTCCTGCAATATCCAACATGTATCATGGGAGATTTTTTAATTTAAAAAAGTTCTAATTTTATTATGTGTAAAGCCTTCAAGGGTGAGCTTTATGAGAATCGGGCTCACACTCAAGACACAACTAGTTGCAAACAAGTTGCATGCAAGAAGCAAAAAATAAAATAAAATGTGACAAACATGAAAATAGAACATGGTTCTTCTTTTTGCAATAGACATTAGCCTCACAACAAACATGTAAGGTATTATTTTGTGGTTTCATCCATTACAATGTAAAATATGTGATGTTCATTGTGACACATATTACATTAATATTCCAGTTTGACATTAGTTTTTAACACGAGTTAAAGTAATGCCAAGCTAATTTCAAATTGTAATATTAGTGTAGTATGTGCCATAATAACATCAAATGTTTTACAATTTAACGAATGAAACCACAAGTTTACCTCACACGTCTCCTTAGCCAAGGCCTACAATTGTAGAAAAACCAGATTTTGTTGGAGGGAAACAAAACATTTCCCAGCCTAAAAGACATGTTAGATTTTGCTTAGTGTATATATTATGGAACATGCTATATCATAAGGTTGGGTTCTCAATCTAGGCCTTTCCTTCTCTCCAGTGGTGCTCAGTATGTGACCTTGCAAAAATATTTTTCACATCCAAGTTTGAGTTTGTTTACTTTGTTGCCACCTCACCCATAAAACTGAAACTGGGATTGCAAATAAGTGGGGGACTACTGATAGCAAACTATCTGGACCAACGACTGTGATGGGCCACTGAGAAATAGAAGTCAGATCAGATTTATTACACTCTTCTCTAGCAAGATGAACAGCTCTCTTATGCCTCATACGAGCCTCGGCAAACTATGTTCCTGTTCCAAGCCGCCATGTTTTGATTTTCTTCATTCAATTATAATGTTCAGTGTAACATACTGAGCACCCCCCATGGTGATGCTCTTAGATGTTACATGGATCCATCTCACATAGGGTCAGCAGGTTGCAGCAGCAGCATTGAGGATGGTATGTGACTCACATCATTTTTATTTTTTTTTATTTTTATTTTTTTGGGAGGGGGGAATTTCACACTGTGACAGCAAAAAAATTTGGAGAACATTTTTATATATATTCGGAAAATTTTGGAAAATCTCACTAAACTTCAAAAAAAAAAAATTTGAAAAAAGCCCACCAAAAAAACAAAAAAAAACACATGTATGTGAGTAAGAATTTGGAAAAAAAAATTAATAAAGAAAATTCGAAAAAAATTGACTAAAAATTTTGGAAAATCTTACCAAACTTTTGAACCACAAATTCTCTTCAAAAAAAGAAAAAGAAAAACCTAGTCGTCCCTTTCGACCATTTCCATTGGTCCTTTAAAATTCTCGCAAATCCACCAAACCAGATTATACATCTAAAAATTTTAGTTCACTCGAGATTAGGGGGGAGAAAAAAAAAAATCAGATCACCAAATCCAGCAATTTCATTGGCCATAAACTTTTTTTTTCTGCACACGTAGACATAAGCCTAATCAATTCAACACCCTATGTATAGGGTATTACCCTAGTACCTAAGGCCTGGTTAGGCACTAATTAATTATTATTTTTGGAATTGCCAATAAAAAACGTGTGCCTGCTGGCGTTGCCAAAAATCCCAAATGAAACTCTCAAGCACAAATAGCTTCATTATTTAGTATAGCCTAATACCCAAAAGAAGAAAGAAATTGGCACTTTTGTTCAACAAAATAACGTTGTTTTGTCGTCTTTGTTGTTTTGTTTGTTTGTTTGTTGCGAGCGAGAGAGAGAGAGAGAGAGAGAGAGAGAGGTTCGCAGAAGGGGAAGTTGGACGGCGAGAAGATGCATAGGAAATCGATCTTGTACCATGTGTTATTATTGCCTTTTGAAAACTTTTTTTTTTTGTTGAAGAAGATATAGTTCATCGAGGAAACAATCGGAAGAGAACTGAGCGGGAATCCAAGAATTGAAGACAAGGAGTTGTGGAAAGCTTTTGATTCTTGGTGAAGAAGAAGAAGAAGGATTTGTGGAAAGCTTTTGATTCTTGGTGAGGAAGAAGAAGCACAAGAAGAAGAATAAGAAGGAGAACAGTGATCGGAAAGTATAGGCATTTGAGGTCTGAGCAAATAGCGATGGCGGCAGGAGACGGGGGGGAGTTCGATCATCTCTTCAAGGTGCTCTTGATCGGCGATTCGGGAGTCGGTAAGAGCAGTCTGCTTCTCCGTTTCACATCCGACACTTTCGACGATTTGTCTCCTACAATAGGAGTGGATTTCAAGCTGAAGATGATGTTGCTGCAAGGGAAAAGGCTGAAGCTCACGATCTGGGACACAGCGGGACAAGAAAGGTTCAGGACGTTGACGAGCTCTTATTACCGAGGAGCACAAGGAGTGATATTGGTGTACGATGTGACAAGACGAGCGACGTTCACGGATTTGTCAGATGTATGGCTCAAGGAAGTGGAGCGATACTGCAACAACGAGGATTGCATCAAGATGTTGATCGGCAACAAAGTGGATCTGGAAGAATCCGAACGTGGAGTGAGCAAGAAAGAAGGAATTGCTTTCGCCCGCGAACATGGATGCTTGTTCCTTGAGGCTAGTGCCAAGACCAGCATCAATGTGCAACGCTGCTTTGATGAGCTTGTTCAAAAGATTTTGGATACTCCTAGCTTGACTGCAGATACATCATCATCATCACAGCAGATGAAGAAAAAGAATTTGCTGAGACCAGGCCAAACTCCAGACCAAAATCCAGATGTCTCTGGGGGCTGTGGCTGTTGATTCTGTAAGATTTTGCCTAGGTTTGTATCTACTATTGTGCATTTGATGGGAGCTTCTGTCCGAAAACTCTCTCTCTCTTCCTAAATTTGTAAGTTGACAACACAATTTGATCCAATGACATTCTTCAAGGTTTTTTGCTTGGTTATTTCACTTGTTTCCCCTTTTGAGTTTGAGAAAAAGGGTTTTTTGCTGACAAAGAGTCTGTCTCGCAATGCTTGAAAGCTCTTCACTCTTATGATCACCTCCGTGCTGGCAACCTCAAGTTGAATTAGGGTTTTTCTCAATGCTGGCAAGCTCAAGTTGAATTTAGGGTTTGGTAGTTTGATAGTTTTGTCTCTGAATGGTTGCTTCTTCCATCCTGAGTTGTGACCATTTGAGGATAAGAAGAAGAGAATTTGGATCTATGAGAATATGTATCTGCTCCCTGGGTTTGGTCCTGCCATAACTCAAGGAAAGAGTATGTATACCCTAAACCCTATCCTATGCGTGATTGATAGTAGGTCATCTTGAAATGCTGTTTGGTTTGTTGAATTGATTTTTCAGCAGGCAAGGTTGCAGTGGTTGGGATGCATCATCAGTACATAGTCATCTTCAGCTATGTCAGCTTGCATCCCTGACAAGACATTGTGAAAGTAATTTGTCTATGTGTTGTTGCGTTGCATGATGCAATTGAAACTGAAAAAGAGAAAATTAGCATTAAGATCTTTTCTTTTGTTTTTGTACCAGGTATTTTTGGTAGTTATACCAGTGGGATCCTACAGTCTTTTGTTCTCAGATCAGATTGGCTATGGTGACAAGCATCCATTTACCAGTCAATAACAGAGATCAAAACATCATTCTAACATCTCAATCTACATCAATAAGTTTTGTTCAATGGAAATAAGGTTTGTTACATCTGTCTGTTGGTCTTCAAGCAGTTCTCAAGGATGGCATCGAGTGTCCACAATTTCGAAGTTGTATTGTGCTATCCAACAGATGATCTGCTGTTATGTTGTTGAAAGCTATGTACGATGTCTATGAACTTGAGAGACATGGTAAGCCTTCACCATAAAATTCATGAAAGTTCTGAATTTAATGTGGATTAGGACTAATTTTTGTTTAGTGTTCATGAACAGGCTGCAGGTATCTCCAACAAATACAGGGAATTCAGACAACTTTCAAAGTAATGGAATGAGAAGGTACTTGCAGCTGATGGGTGTAATTGAAAGCAAAGCAGCTATTTTACAAGCTTCAATCTTGCTTTGCTGTCATGGGCCTTTTGGGGACTCACTCTTGAATGAAGTATTTGGGGGACTCTCTCTTAAATGCAAACTCCTGCAAAATGAAATGGTGATAGTCTTGTGTTTCACTTCAAGTGCCTCAGTGAAAAGGAAACAAAATTAGAACTAACTTTGTGTGGTGAGTATTTTTGCAAGAGGATAGAACTGTGGATACTTGGGTCTTCACAGAACAAACAGTTCTATCTATGCCTACTCCTCAAGAGTGCGATGGATCTTATGCCTACAAGCATGAGAAGGAACCCTCCTCTTTTCTAGGAAGGATATTCATAGATTTAAGGTGCTCTCCAAGTACACTTCAAAAATTTCTCCAAGTGCTTTACAACTACAATATCCCTGGTCCTCTCTCAATACAATTGATTAACTTCCATTTCAGGGCAGATTGAGGGATATGACTATGTTTGTCTCTTTCTCGGGCCCATCATTTCCTTCAAGAGAAAACTTGAGCCAAACACTTGGGGACTCTCCAATGAACCCTTTCTAACAACACAGTGACTATGTTTGTCTCTTTTTGGGGCCCATCATTTCCTTCGAGAGAAAACTTGAGCCAAACACTTGGGGACTCTCCAATGAACCCTTTCTAACAACACAGTGACTATGTTTGTCTCTTTGGGCCCATCATTTCCTTCGAGAGAAAACTTGAGCCAAACATTTGGGGATTTGCCAACAAACCCCTTTTTGACAACACATGCAGACTTTTCAGACCCACAACTAACGTTTGGCAGTTTTTCTTGAAATAATTAATTCAGAATTTGTACTATCAATGTTAAGTACATGATGTGCAAATTATTAAAGACTTGTAAATCTTTATTAAGAAACACATCATAGATTAGGTAAATGTACAAAGGAGTAAAATGAAGGAAAATGGAGAAGTAATAGGATGTCAAGTTGGCTCAAAGTTGTTATGAAAATCTATGTATGTCCATAATCGACCACTTGTGGAAGGTTGGTCATATTTACATATCAAAAATCGACAACTTGCAATAGGTTGGCCGTGGTGGTGGGAGGTGTGTTTTAAAGGGGTAGAAGTTGGGAAGTAGCTAAGGCTACAATTATCACCCAACTTAAGATGGAAGACATTTGCATCTGTTGTAATGTGATTGAAACTTTTTGACAAATAAAAGTGACCAAGGTAGAAAGATGACGGGCATTTTGTCCTTTTCAAGCTCCAAATGGCACTGGCACATTCGTGTAAAAACACATCGACATGCTTGTGTAAGCAATCAAATACCTCAATTGCTAATGGGAGGAATTGATTAGTGGGGTGTTAGTTGCGATAGCTCTTTTCCTTGGCTTGAGTTGTGCAAGATTGAGGAAGTAAATCCACTCACATTGAGTCGACAATGGCAACATTGGTTAAGGTGCAAAGTCATCTTTGGTAAACATAATGTTGACTCATCAACAAAAGGAATTGAATGTGGTTAAAGGAAGCACATATAATTGTTCTCATCCCACATGGAAACCAACATCTCGTGCAATGATTAATTATTTAACAAACATGTGTTGAAATGGCCAAGGTATCACAATATTATACATAAATATACATCATTTTAAAATGATTGAAAAGTTACAAAGCGGAGAAAAAACCTTTGGGTTGTAACTAGAATTTAAACTTCCTATATAGTCCAGCTATCTCCAAAAAGGTTTATGAATGAGATTATGATGTATTATCATTAGAGTTAAAAGGTTTGAGAACACTTCAACAAATGTTAAACTTCATCCCAACTCCATGTGTATATTAATGAATGAACTATTTCATGAGCCCATAAAACATAATTAACTGTAAGATGTGATACACATGTTTACATTGCACATACACCCCACGGTCGCCCAAAGAAGTTGCCAACATTATGACAAAATATACGCATGAACATCTAGGGAAATTTTTAATAATGACATCATAACAATTGTCATAAAAAAATAATTGTAAATTTGTCCATACCCAAGTGGTTAAACATTAACATGGGGGAGAACAATGCATTGAATAAACAAAATGTCAACCTCCCAATTGTTGGTGTGTTGTTGTGTTAATTTGAAGATGGAAGGTCGTCTCACCTTCTTGCCACCATGAGTTGTAGGCCAACAATTTGCATTAGCCAACTGCACAATCTTGTCACCACTCATAGTAAGTAGATGCAAAATGCTTGAACTAAAAGATTGGAAACCAAATAAAATTTGAGTGCAAAGGTAGAAAAATACTAGAACTAAAGGGCAGTTGCTACTTACCTACACCTCGATAATATTGGGTTCAACAACAAGAACAATTACTCGTGGATGAAATAAATTCACATAGTTAGGATGATGAGATCATTGTCTGCACTAAGAGGACAATCAATGGGTCACTTGCCTAACCGAAAAAGCTCCTCAGCTTCGAAGTGCATAGCGTGATTTGAAAAGGAAGACCCAAACATGTAATTTGCCACAACAACCGCTAGTCTAACATGATCACTAGACCTTTGGGTCCCCCTTAAGAACAAATTCATTCCTATCAAGTCTATGACTAGTTGGATTGCTTTGCAAATATTATCTATACAATGAAGATTGTTTGAAAGCTTGAATGTAATCATTAGACATTGTTGTGTAGATACAAGTGTCATGATCCCTTTATTGTTGCAACCAGATGTTATGCATAGTTTTGGCTAAATTGCAAATGGGCATGTTTGTCCACTCCTCATCATTAAATTTTTGTAGATCAAAAGAAAATAAACATCAACAAAATCTAAAAAGTTACAATGAGGAGGAAGATAGATTGCAAATGGAACTTGAATGAAAATGAACCTTTACATGCACAGAAAATAAAAGAAATCATAGGAAATTCATAGATTAAATATTCACATGGATCATGAAACCTCCCCATTGTTTGACACAAAAATTCCAAAAGTTAAACTAATTGATAAGCTCATGGACACTTGCCTTAGAAGTAGCCCTATATGAGAACCACTAACAATAAATTAAAACATAAAGACTATTTGCAATTTCCCTAAGGGATGTGGCATTTTTAAACTAGTGGCAAAGAATGTTATGTTGATCTTGCAATTCATGTTAGATCAATTGTTTGGTGTGCCTATCGAATGACTAAGTCCAATGGAATAAACATGTGTGTTCCTTATCAACCATCCTGACATAAGGGTCCGCTGAACCATAAACAATTATAACTACAATCCAACTGGCTTGTGCACTATCAACCATGAATCCTTTGAAATTTGGTTTGGAAACCTATGTTTCACCATCATCTCATTAAGTTTTGTCCACATGATTTGTTGAACTTTGGTGTCCTTAGATTGTTCACAAACCACCATGGTCATCATTTTACAATAGGTAAGATCGTACACATGAGAAGCCATAGTTGTCCATCTAACAACACGCTTCACATGATCAAACATGATCCAAGTGTTCTGCAAATCCCGTGTAAGCTACATTTATGTGATGAGGTTCACTCCATCCCCCACACCATTTATCGACATCTTGAAAATGAACACCTTTTGTCTTATAACTTATCTTGGGAAGCAATACTCATAGATGTAATCATAGCAACTCTTGGACTTCAATGCAATAATGTTATCAATAGGGCGAAAACACACTAAGGTGTCACAATTTTGGTAGATTTGAATCCCTCTTCAAAGTCCTTTTTTAGTGTAGTTGAAAATTGGCTTAAAATATGAATATTTAGATGATATTGAAATTAACATTTTTTTTTCCATTTCCAATTTCAAATCATGATGATATAAGACATATAAAAAATATCACAATTTTTTTTAAATGCTTAAAAGGGCTTTAAAAATAATTATAGATTTTGGGATTTTTAAAAGTCCATAACAAATAAATTAAAATCACATTCCATTCATTCAATGGATCTTTAGTTTCTTAAACATGATTCATCCAATATCCCAAAGTTTCAAACACATAAAAGTAACACATTGTAATATAAAAGTCCATATCCATGAGTTTTGAAAGTGTGACAAAAAGTGTGGGTAGAAGTCAAAAGTCCATTACTTATTGGCTATCCACAATTTTGATTTGATTTTTTCATTCTTGGAAGGTTGATTATGATAATTTTAAAGAAGTGAGTCTTTTTTATTATTATTTCAATGAATTTTCTATTATATTTTCTTGTATCTAAGGAGTACATGAAAAACTACCATTGTGACATTTATATAAGGTCACCTTAATGTGCAAACACCCAATATAACCACCCCCTGAACATTGCTTGAAAGAAGCAACAAGGTTACAAATGTTGGGAACTATCCTAGATCTGCTTTAGATACTCATCGTTGAAAACCTCCACTACGCCATTGTTATAATCATCTAACAAATGTCTAACCAAGAAGGTCTTGGTAGCACTTAATGAAATTGTAAATATTTTTTAATCAAGTATGCAATCCACTTCCTTTGCAATCAACCTTTTAGTCTCGTCCATAGACTACCTGCATTTTCCATCCCCAACAAGATGTTTGTGGACCCCAAGATGAATCGACGTTCATGAGATAGATTGGAGTCTATGCATAACATAACGTAATAGATTTGTCCATTGTAATATCCAACATAGAAAGGAGGAGCATGACAAAATTTGTATCCAAGCAAAAAAGTTGACAAAGTAAATGCCATTTGACCTACAAGCCAATTTGATGTTCTTGGTGTGAAGGTGGTTTCTTGTGAGTCATGAGTCAAGCTGTTGCCAACAATGTAATAATAGTCACAACCAACCACCGGATGTCTCCATTAATAGGAGGTTGTAGGAATTTGGAACGTGTTAACTTAAGCTTGTAGAGTGCTTTACTTTAAAGATATTGCATCTAAGTCCATGAGGCTTGAAGGATTCAAAAAACAACTTGTCCCCTAGAATGACATTTCATGATGAACCTCATGAAATGTGCGACAAAAACAATAATTGAACCACATCAAAACATTAAAAAAAATTTAATGATAGAAATTTAATGGATTAAAACATTGATGGACTCAAGAAATTGTACCAATCCATAAGTTTTCTCTTGCATATCTTTTGAATCATTATTCTCCAAATTTGATTTTGGATTGTACATAAGGATGGCATTCGACAATTTTTTTTGGAATGGTTTAAGAATATATACCTCCTTTGAAATCTAATGCAAGTCCTCTCCTCCACCAAGAAGTCCTATTCTATGCAATCCAAGAACATGTAGAAAACAATCACATTGGTGCAAAAAATCCTTTTCACTTTTGGGTTAAAATTTAAAATAAAAGCTTAATTTACCTCTTTGAATTGACTTCAAGTCTCAAAAGTTTCCTTCAGAAAAACATCTAAGAATTTATAATAAAATTATATTTTAGACAAATTTTCTTTTGCAAATCCAAAAACTTGGAAATGAAATGTTTTTGGAAAAGAAAAATTATGAAAAGAAGACAAAAATTCCTCATGCCCATTATCAAACTTCATCCCCAAAGTTTAAAATTTGAAGAAAGGTTGAAAATAAGTTTCTTGCTTTTGGCCTCCAAATTTCAAAACCCAACATTGAAGGTTGGGAACAAACTTTCTACTTGTTACTACCTTCCATCAATTTCAAAACTCAAAGCAAGGAGCTTCACGCATGGCCGAAAAAAAGAAGTTAATGTTGCCTCTAATCTTTATCAGCCAAGTTGAGGCTATGGAGGAAAAAAAATCTTTGAATTTTTAATTTATTTTAAATAATTAATTAATTGTCTTCGACGTCCAACTTTCAATGCCGAAAGTTGCACGTCACCAAAAGTTGCAAGTTGAGGAGGAAAAAAAATCAAGTTTTTTTCCCCCCTCCTTGACTTCCAACTTTTGGTGCTGAAAGTTGAATGCTGAAGAATTTTTTTTCTTAATTTTTAATTTTTCATTTATTTTCCTTGACCTCCAACTTTCAATGATGAAAGTTAGATGGCAACTATAATTTTCTACTTGGAGCTCTAGGCATGTCCGAGAACAAATTTTTATACTCTCGGCCTCCTACTTTTGGTGCAAGTTAAATGTCGAATAGAATTTTCTACTTGGAGTTCTAGGCATGTATGAGAGCAAATTTTTCTACTCTTGGCCTCTTACTTTTGGTGTCAAAAGTAGAAGGCTAGACACAAAAAAATTGTTCTAACTTTGTGCATGGAGATTTGGGCATGGTTCAAAGCAATTTATTTACTTTTGGTCTCCTATTTTCAATGTCAAAAATAGGAGGTTGAAAGCAAAAAAAATTGCCTTGGCCACATTTTAAGTTTCTAAGTTTTATGCTTTGAGTTCTAGGCATGGCCAAGATCAAATTTTTCTGCTCTTGACCTCCTACTTTCGGCATTAAAAGTAGGAGGCTGAACATTAAAAAAATTGCTCCAATTTTGTGGATGGAGATCTGGGCATGGTTCAAAACAATTTTTTTTGCTCTTGATCTCTTATTCTTGATGTCGAAAGTAAAAGGTTGAAAACAAAAAAACATTCCTTGGCCACACTTTGAGATTTTAAGCTTTGTGTTTGGAGTTCTAAGCATGGCTAGGATTACATTTTCTACTCTTCACCTCCTACTTTTAGTGTTGAAAGTAGGACGTTGAACATAAACAAATTGCTCCAACTTTGTGCATGGAGATCTGGGCATGGTTTAAAGCAAAAAAAATCTTTTAGTCTCCTATTCTGGACATCAAAAGTAGGAGGTTGAAAGCAACAAAAATTGTTTTGGCCACATTTTGAATTTTTAAGCTTTGTGCTTGGAGTTTTAAGCATGGCCAAAATCTGTTTTTTTTGGTCTTGGCCTCCTACTTTTGGAGGTGGAGCGCCCAAAAAAATGATTTTGGCCATGCTTAAAACTATAAGCACAAAGCTTAGAAATTCAAAGTGTGGCCAAGGAATTTTTTTTGTTTTGTTTTCAACCTCCTACTTTTGATGCCAAAAATAAGAGGTCAAGACTAAAAAAGTTTAATCTCAACCATGCCTAAAACTCTCAGCACAAAGCTTAGAAACTCAAAATGTAGCCAAGGCAAAAAAAAATTGCTTTCAACCTCCTATTTTTGGCACCAAGAGTAGGAGATTGAAAGCCAAAAAATAGCTTTGTACCATGCCCAGATTTCCATCCACAAAGTTGGAGCAATTTTTTTTGTGTTTGGCCTCCTACTTTTGGCACTGAAAGTAGTCGGTGGAGTGCAAAAAAATTGTTTCAACCATGCTTTGAGGTCCAAGTTTCGTGCTTGGAGTCTAGGCATGGTTGAGACCAAAAGACTTTGCTCTTGCCCTCCTATTTTTGACGTAAAAAATAAGAGGGCAAGTGTGAAAAAAATTGCTCCAACTTTTTCCATGGAGATCTAAGCATGGTCAAGAATAATGTTTTTGCTTTTGGTCTCCTACTTTCAGCCTCCTACTTTCAACATCAAAAGTAGGAGGCAAAAAACAAAAAAATTGCCTTGGCCATGCTTTGAGTTTTTAAGCTTTGTGTTTAAAGTTTTATGCATGGCCTACATCAATTTTGTTTTGTTTTGGCTTCCTACTTTTGGAATCGAAAATGAGAGGTGGAACACAATTTTTTTTTGTTTCAGCCATGTTTTGAATTTCCAATATTCATCCTTGGAGTTCTAGGTATGGTTGAAAACAATTTTTTTTTTTGCCCTCAGCATCCTACTCTCACCTTTGAAAGTAGGAAGCTAACAACCATAAAGTTTGCATGAGCCATGTTTTGAGCTTCCAAGCTTTATGCTTGGAGTTCCATGCATGGCTTGAAAAAAAGAAAAATTGCTCTTGGACTCCTACTTTTGGCGCCATAAGTATAAGGCCGAATGCAAAATGTTTTGCCTTGGCCATGCTTTGAACTTCCAAGTTTTGTCTTTAAACCTCTTAGCATGGTTGAAATCTTTTTTGTGTGTTTTTGACTTCCTATTTTCAACGTTGAAACTAAGTAGTTGAAAGCAATTTTTTTTTTCTCAATCTATTCATTCAAGAATTTTTTTACATAGTTTAATGTTTCAGGTTCAAATAGAGCAATCTAGGATCAATGTTAGATTTTGTGGCCTCTAATCTCATATCTAAATAGAATTTGCAATCTCACATTGATGTTATTACTTATAGAATAGAATAATGAAACAGTAATTGAAACCCTATTTGAAAAAATGGTCCTTCTTATAATCGTGAAGACATAACAATAGATTATGGATTTTTCGAAAAACAAGATCTTCCATTATTCAATGACATTAGATTTATGATGACCAATTTAACACCCTCCAATATTGGTCAATAATAAATGGGTATTATTTGGAATTCCACATGTAACTTAAAAATGTTTATGTTTATGTTTGATTTCTAGCTTTAATTACTACTACACAAGGATTGGAATGGACTTTCAATACTAGGAAACTCAATATCATTGGGGAAAATCTCCCCAAAAATTCCCAAAACATAATCTTAATGCTGGGCACTACTCCATTTATTGCCAATGATTGTCAGGGTAACGATGAACTGATTGATGTCGCTCCGAATCATAAAATTGCATTCATAAATTTGTTTGATTTTTTCAACAAGGATGGAACGTTGTGAATCTTTGTACACTTGTTTAACTCTTCACTTTTGATTCTAACATGTTCTCTTCAAATCCTTTCGACATGTTGCTTCAAGTTCACCCTTTTGTTCTCAGTGTCGTGGAATGTTTTAAAGCAATGTCTTTTGCCCTCCATGCCACCTTGGAGTTGAAAGAATTGAATTATGATACACTTTGGATTGAAATGCTCCTAGCATTCCATCCACTTTTGATGATGATGTTTTCTTTGAACTCCCCCTTGTTGATAATCCAAATGGCCATCTTGGCTAGATGGCAACCATTTTTGGTGCAAGGTCAAGACAATAAACATCAAGAATGATTTCAATATATGGATGTTAATTGAAACAAAATTTTAAATGGAATATTGATCCCTAGATTCAAACAATTCAAGGGGCTATGTTGAAACATCATATCGTTAATCATTTAATGGCTTGATGAATGCATTTTCATTTTTTTTAATTATTAAAACAAATATATAATCTTCAATGAATTGATGATGTTATAAAGACCTTCAACTTCCTTCTCACTTACTACACATCCACTAAACATATCAAGTTCTTCTTGTCATGGACATTTCTTGAAATTAAATACCATTTCTATATGCAATACACCATTGATTCATAAACATCATAAAATTGTTCTATGTGTTTTCATATTTGAACCTTGTAATTGCACGTTGTGTGACTTATTTTTTAGAATTTTGCATAATACAAATGCAATGTATTTAGCAACAGTCCCAAATGTTTCAACATATTTCCTGTTTATTCCCCAAGTTTCTAATTGTCTTCCCAGTTTCCAACGATCCCACATATATACTTATCAATGCATTTTAATTTTCTATCATTATCACTTCTTTTTCACTTGAATTTTATCTTGATTTCAACGGGCTTTCCCATTCGATTTTAGTGTTGAATATTATTCACTATAAAACAGAATTTGAAATCAAGTGTTCTATATTCACCACGTCAATCTTTTAAATATTTGGTTTGTGTTATGTTCCAAGGATAAAATTGTTAAATATTTTGTATTTGTAGGCTTTCACATAGTGAAAAATTTCGAAGGAGATTTTATTGTTTTTTCGCACCCAATTCTTCTTATTATTTTATGAACGTTACTCAGTTTTTCAAAAATAATTAATTTTTCATTAATTTTAGATGCCTAACTAACCTAATAATGGTTTTTTAAAACATTTGTAATCATTTTTTTAATTGGTTCAAAATGTCGATATGATCATTGCTTCTAGGTTTTTTTGTTTTTTTCATCTCCTTGACATTTTCATTTTTTCCCACATACATAACACTCACTTATTTCATGCACTATCTATATTATTATAGTTGAAATCAAATGCAAAATTTGGGTTATCACTTTTGTCAATAATCTCAGAATGTGATGCCCATTTTCAAACCAATATCCTCGTACTTCACAAAACCAATGGATTGTCCACTAGTTGTTTTCTCCACCTATATTATACTCACTTGATTATGAACATATTATTCTTTCTATTTAGAAATGCATTGTCATTCAACGAACATTTTCATGACACAATAATTATCTTCATGAACATCAAAGCCTCAAAGTTTTTTGTTTACACAAAGTTGTTCACTATTACCCATATTTACTCAAAATTCCTCTTTTGTTAGGTTTTCCAGTTCTTTTGAATGATGTCATGAGACTTTGTTTCGAATATATTAAGCTTAGTCGAGTGCCATTGGTGGGTAGTTCATTTCATTGGGACCCATTGTGGAGTTTGGTGTAGCCATTGATGTGGTGTCCTCCAAATTTGTCATTACATCTTTTGAGCATGGTGGGGAGCTCTCCTTTCCACCTTGCTTGTGGTAATACTACTAGCCAACATTAGTTGATCCATCTATTTGTTCTAAGCAAGTTTTGGAGTTTCATATGCATCATTTTCAATGTCAAAAGTGTTCCCTAACCACTTTCATTACAAGATTGATTCTATTATTTTGTAGTTGACCTAAAATTCAAGGAGGTTGTCACACTACCGGTGAAACAACATTTTATAATTTTGATTCATTGAATGTGCTGGCCATGGATTCTCTTTAGGAGGTTGTCAGAAGTTGTTTTGAAATTTCGGGAAAAACATTTTTATCACCATTTCATATATGTTGTAATCCTGCAAGTGGTTAGAAGATGCCCCATACCCAACCACTGCTTGGAACTCTATATCTATAGTCTTGATCTCTCTTGTTTCTACAAATGGATACAAGTCCAAATTTCATGGCATCTAGCTAGAGTGTTTTAAATATGGATATTGTGATATGGTGCAAATGAACAATTCAATTCATAATACGATTATTTTGATTACTACCTAGATGTTCATTGAAAGAAATTTTATTTTATTCATTCAATCATACATAGTTATAAACATCTCCCAAAAACAATAGTTTTATAAGGTCGTTATTTAATCTTTACATTCAATGGCCTCATGAAAGCTATTTAATTTCTATTGGATTGTTTATACATGGGACTAGCAATTTTAGAATGTTTACAAATGGAAAAACAATTAGAAATTTGTTAAGAACCAAGAAATATGTTCCAAATCCTATCATGCATTTTATGGTTAATCAAATAATTATGAGTGTTTTACTATCCCTTAGGACTAATGTTGGTTAATGTCATTTTTGGTTGAGATTCTTATTTACATGCCATGTGTCCAATATATTGCCTCTAGCCAATAGGACTTTTATATTTCATTGTATTCTTACCTCAACCCTCACATCAAAGTTTTCGAGTTTCACTTGATTTTAGGATGTCAAAGAAATCTTTAATTATATAGAAGGAGCAATTAAACCATCTTGTGAACAATTTAAACATGTAAGTATCTTAATTGATGTGTAATCTAAGGCTTGGAATTACATATTAAACATATCGGAGGCATTTAATTTGTTGCAATTTTGGCCTTAAGAATGCCATGTGGCATGGTTGATGACATGGCAAAACAAAACAATTACATGTGTTTAAATAACCACAAAATCATGTATTTCATTGTTTGTTTATGATATCATTTATTGCTCTAATATGATATTTTCAATGACTATTTGTTTCAAAAGTCACAACACATTTGTTCAACAAGCAACTTTAATGTTCAAGTTCAACCCTAATTTTTATTCCATAATTGAATATCTCCTTCTAAGATCACATATTATGAACAAATATTCATGTTAACATGTCCATTGAACCATAATTTAATGTAAAGAATGTGATTTTGGGTCCTCCTTCATTTGTCAACACATCGTTGATTTCAATTATCGTACATGTCTGGTAGTTTCAGGGCGAACCGCATCATTTGATGATTCACAAGATGTTTTAACACTTTGTTCCCAAATTCTTGCGGCACCTAAGCTTGCCTACCTATAATTACATAGAGTTGTTTTGAGGTTTCATAAATTTTTGTTGATAATTGGTTGCCAATTCTTCTATCAACAAATCATTGAATAAACTTGTGACTTTTTTTTTGGAATCGGCTTTTTCAAACTTGCATGTTCTTTGAAGAAATCCATGGCATGTGTAAACATCACCCAATTGTAGTTTTCCATATCCTCCTTCGGAATATTTACAATTTGTTTCAATAATGCAAGACTAATTTTTGTCTATCTTCGCATTTGCCCATCACCAGGCTGCCCATTCATCTATTTTGTCAATTTCCCTTTTTCCATTTTGTTCCTCATGTTCTGATTTCCAAAAAATGATGTAGGGGAAATAACCAAATGTCATCTCTTGGATATGCCCAAGGTTTTGTTTTCATTCACATATTCTATCTAATATGCTAGAAATTAATGTATATTCAATCATCGATTCCAAGGTGTTTGGTGTGAAAATTGGTGTCAATTTTCCTCTTTCCATTGTAAAATAGAGGTTTCAAGATTGCAAGCATGATGTAGAGGAAAAAGCGGTGTAACTAGGCAGTATTAGTGGAGAAAATGTAAATTGTTGTATAGATTTGGCAAATTAACAATAGAGGAAGAAAAATGCAATTTGATTCTATAAATAACAAGAATGGTGTTAGATGTAAGAGGTGGAAAGAGTGAATGAAAATTAAAAATAACTTGAAATGGTGTAGACAATGTAAACTATCGTGGGCTACTTCATATTGTCTCTTTTCCTAATGGGCACATGCCTTTTAGTGGTGAACAAAGAATGTTTGGATTGGCATATACCTTTTGGTGGGTCAATTGGATTTAATTTAACATTCTATATGGTTTGGATGTTGCAAATCTTGAATATATTTCATATCAAGGAAATATGAAGTATGACTTTGAAGTGTGATCTGAGTATTTCATGTGTCAATTTGTTTTTGAAAGAAACCAACATAAATTGTTTCCACCTTGTTTCTTTTGTTCAATAATTTACAAAAATAAGGTTTGTTGCCAACATTTAGAAATAAAATTTCATCCTTTTTCATCCATAATTTTATCCATAAATATCATTATCCATAGACATGTGGTAAAATATTCCTCCATGTTAGCAAATATTTTGTCTTATATGTCAAAGAATATTCTTTAAAAAATTCAGACTTGCTCATGCTCTAATGTTCACTTGTTCATGCTCATGTTCATAGGCTTATGGATTAACATCCTTGTTATTGTGTGTAACAACCAAAAGACCACAATATCATCAAGATCAAAATGGCGATGACATCAACTATTGTTTATAACAACAACAAGACCATGACAATAAGTAAGACAATGAGGTCATCAAGATCAAAAGGGTGATGGTGGGTAGTTGTTGGTTACAACAATGAAAAGACCATGACAACGACCAAGACCACAAGATCATTAAAATTGTGTGGGCAATGGTGGGTAATTGTTGGTTACAACAATGAACAAACCATGACAACAAGCATGACCAGAAGATCATCAAAATTAAAAAGGTGATGGTAAGTAGTTTTTAGCATTAGCAACTAAAAGACCATAATGACGATGACAATTAGGACCATAAGATGATAAAATCAAGAAGGTGATGGTGAATGGTTGTTAGTTAAAACAACAACAAGACCACCACAATGAGAAGCAAAACAATAAAATGATAGAAAGGAAGAGGCCAATTGTGGGCTACAACAATGAAAAAAAATACCACCACGAGCAATAGCATGACAAAAAAATCATAAAAACAATGGCAATGGCATAACAAATAATAATGAACAACAAAAAGAACATGATAATGAAAAAAGTTTCAAGCTTTGAATTTCAACAACTTACCATCCTTAGCCCCTAATGAAACGCCTAACCTAAATTGAAACTAAAACTAGATTTTTTCAAAAAATTCATTCAATTTTAATTTTGGATAATTCAAAAATTGGTTTTGATTCTAGTTCTTTGAATCACTTAAAACTCAATATTGATTTCAATTCTTCAAACCATTTAAAACCCAAGCTTATCATAATTATTGTAAAACCAAAAAAAAATGAAAGGGGAAAGGTTCGCGGCCAATTCCTTTAACCTCTTTGACCTTAGTTTTGGTTCCTCCTTGGTTCCACAACTTAGACTTAAATACAATTAGGTTTTGAGTAATTGAAACCAACAACGGACACATGACTAACTTGAGCACCCACATAACACTAGTTCTTACATACCACAGTAGGTACCTATTCAACACTAGTTCAAATTTAAATTAATGTAATGTTTCAATCCAAGGAAGGGACATACATTTTTTTTTGTTTTTTTTTTTCCATATATATGTGTGTGTGTATGAAATTTGAGCTCCATTGGATTTTTTTTTAAGTGCACATTTGATTATTTTATTTTTAAAATTCCCCAAAAGTTTTCCAATTTTTTTATACCAAAAAATTGAAAACAAACCATGTACATAATAAGTCTTCAAAGTGTTAAAAATCTTATTAACAACAATTTTTTTTCAAATTGCTATAAACCTCATCTAACACCAAATTTGCTTTCAAATTTGGTCCAAATCTAATTTAGCACCAAATTTGTGATAAAATTGCTTGAAATGATATAACTCCATTTTATATATTTATTCTAAATCCAAGACATTTTCTTGTTTTGGGTTGACACTTTCCCACATACATGTTTACCAAGAAAAAAATAATTGCATTTTCTAAATAAGTATCCAAATCCCCTATCACAACCTTTGTCCCTTCCAAAAAAAAAGTTTCATATTTCCCAAGTACAAAAGAAACTTCAAGCATCAAAAAAATGTAAAATTGAATGACTACAACCTATAATTTAAAAGCCAATTACACTAATGAAGCCTAATGCCCAAGTGTGAATTGGTTACGCAACTAAATCTTCCTTTTCAAAATCTTTTTTTTAAATGACAAAAATTATTGAAAATCCAATATCTCTAACAACTTAGGTCTAAAACTTTCCAAATCACCTTCATAAAATCATATTCATTGAGAGTTTTCCAAAAATACTAAGATTGTGTTCAAATTCCCCTATAATTCTTAGTTTTTAATTAAATAAAATTTAAGTGAAAATTTTGGATATTTTAGTTTTTATTTAAATGAATTTTAAGTGAAAATTTTGTTAAATATTCAATAACTTTTTAAATTGTAGGTCAAAACATTATGAAACCAACTCAATGCACATTTCTTCATCAAGGGCTTTCCAACATTACCAAGAACATGTTTTTCTAGTTTTGATTCAAATGAATTTTCAATGAAAAAAATTGTTAAATATTCAATTATTTCTCCATTGTAGTTCGAAAATTACAAAACCAAACTAATGCATCCTCATTCATCAAGGGCTTTCCAACAATACAAAGAGGCCAACCTTTTCTAGGTTTGATTGAAATGAATGTTCACTAAACTTTTTGTGAAATATTCAATAACTTCTTTCATTGTAGGTTGAAACAATCTGAAACCAACTCCGTGCATGCTTTACTCATCGTGGGTTTTTCAATGGTTCCAAGAGCACAACAAGAGGTCCCAAGGGCTTTCCAACAGTACCAAGAGCATGACAAGAGGTCCCAAGGGCTTTCCAACAGTACCAAGAGCATGACAAGAGGTCCCAAGGGCTTTCCAATAGTACCAAGAGCATGACAAGAGATCCCAAGGATTTAATTTCAGTTGGACTGTTTCCAAGCTTGAAATGAAAAGCTTTTGAGTCTCTTCTTGAGCAATTGAGCTAGAGAAATGGAAATCTAGAGAGAACGTTATGTAGAAAAAAAAATTTTGAGAGAGAGAAACAGACAGACAGAGAGAGCGCGATTGTTTGCAGCAGCGGTATTGGAAAAAAGAAACTGAAGAAGAAAACTCAAGTGGGTGTGGGTTGTTCCTACTAGATTCAGAACATGTGAAACTTCAAGCTGCGATTAGGTACCGAGAGTGGGTATCTATTGGGAGCTTCTGAACGTGAACTATGTGTGCAAGGAATTCGATTTCTTCGCTGGGCTGACGCCTCCCTCTCTCCCTCCCGCGAAGGAAAAAGCTTGAATCTAGTCTGCAGTGCAGGCTCCCCCGCACAGCAGCACACAGAGAGAGAGAGAGAGAGAGTTTGGGGACCTCATCCAGATTTCGAAATCAGAAGCCAACCAACCCTTGGCACCTGGATCCATAGGTCCCATCACCTGGATTTTGTTTAGGGGGCACATAGGGAAGGCTACTAGTAGGCGCAAGGTAGGTAGGTACCTAGTCTTATGAGGGGCTCCGGGATTCGGGACCTGAGTTTTGGAGACCTTGAGACATGTGGGGGAACCTCATCCAGATCTCGAACTCAAAAGCCGAGCAAACATTGGGACCAGTGTTTTTTCTTTTTCTTTTTTGGCGAATTGTTTTTGGCGGTGACCAAAAGAAAGATCACTGGTGAAAAATTCGTGAACTGTACAAAATGGTTTCTGGGGATTTTTTTTGGCGAAATTTGGCACTTTTTGAGGAAAAATAGTTAGAAGTCGCCACATTTAGATGCTGAGGGCATTAGGTACTCTTCTGGATGGTAGCCAGTCCACCTACTTGATAAAATTTTGTTTTAAAAAAAGGAAAAAAAACCGTGCTTGGGACCTGGATACGTAGGTCCCATCACCTGGATTTTGTTAGGAGGAAGAAGGGAAGGCTAGAGTAGTAGGTGCTATGTAGGTAAGTAGGTACCTAGTCTCACTAGGGGGCAAGGCTCCGGGACCTGAGTTTTGGAGACCTGGAAATTTGGGGACCTGGAAATTTTGGAGACCTGGAGTTCGGTCGCTCGTAAGCCGTAGCGATGAGGAGGATGAAGCTCCACTGCAGCGCACACGAGAAGAGTACATACATGGACGGATTGCAAGCAGAAGAAGAAGAAGAAGAAGAAGAAGAAGAAACAGGATTCAAGAATGCATTTTGGATGCAGCTTGGAGAAGAAGAAGAGTCTGACTACACTCTGGAAGTTGTAGCGGGAGAAGAGGTTTAGAAACGGAACTGTACTGGTCTGGTGAAGCTCCGGAGGTCGGGTACCAAGTTCTGCTTGCTTGCTGCTTAACTCCTCTGTGCTTGGAATTGAAGTTCGTTGGCGGAGCTGAGTTTTTGTGAACGGGTTGGGGAGTCTGGAGGAGTGGAGTGCAGGATGTAAGTGCAGGTTTGAGGTTTTTTTTTTTTTTTTTCCCCCCGGCTTTGATTCTTAGTAGAAAATGGACGCAGCTTGTGATTTCTGTGATGAGGGTCGAGCGACAGTCTACTGTAGAGCAGACTCGGCGCGTCTTTGTTTGTCTTGTGACCGTCACGTACACAGCGCCAACGCGCTCTCGTTACGGCATGTGAGAACGCTTCTTTGCGACGGATGCAATCTTCGACCTGCAGCGGTTCGATGTCCCGTGGAGAATTTAGCCTTGTGCCAGAGCTGTGACTGGGACAGTCATGGGAACTCTCCCATCGCGTCGCAGCATCGCCGTCATGCCTTCGACTGTTTCTCCGGCTGTCCATCGGCGGCGGAGCTTGGTAGCCTTTGGGGGTGTGACTTGGTGCCCAGTAGTGTCGAGTCTCGTGGTGTGTCCACCGCCACTACAGCAGCAGCTCCTCGAAATCTCCAAGGATTCGTCAACAGCAACGGCAGCAGCTATGGAGGTCCTGGAAAAGTTGCAACGTTTGCATCCATGTCTGCAGCTGCACCTGCTGGAGGACCTCCGCTCCTTGCCAAGGTCTGTTCTATGCTCTCAAAGTCCATGGTCCTTTCAGATCCAGGAGTGTGTTCTGTTGCAGGAGAAACCCTGGGAGCTCCCATTTCTGGCTCACATTTGGGTTTTTACATCTGAGGAGAGACTAACCCTAGAATCACAGAAACCCTTCTTCTTCTTCTTCCAATTCTCAACCTGGAGAGCTTGCTGTGTTAAGGTCTCTCATCATAGCAACCTTCCAATGGACCAGCACGAGCAAGAGAGACAAGCTGCACAAGCCCTAGCACAGTCTAGGGTCTGATCAGCACCTCTGAGTGTCCTTGTTATCTATCAAAGGGAGGTAGATGTTCAGATACCTTCATTTGGGTTCTCACATCTGAGGAGAGACTAACTTAGAATCAAATCCTTCATCATCTTCTTCTTCCAATCCTCAACCTGGAGAGCTTGCTGTAGTAAGGTCTCTCACCATAGCAACCTTCAGATGGACCACCACAAGCAAGAGAGGCGAGCTGCACAAACCCTAGCACAGCCTAGGGTTTGATCAGCTCCACATAGTGTCCTTGTTATCTATTAAAGGGAGATAGATATTCAGAAACCTTCATTTGGGTTCTCACATCTGAGGAGAGATTAACCTAGAGTCACAGAAATCCTTCTTCTTCCAATTCTCAACCTGGAGAGCTTGCTGTACTAAGCCTCTCATCATAGCAACCTTCAGATGGACCAGCACAAGCAAGAGAGACAAGCTGTACAAACCCTAGCACTGCCTAGGGTTTGATCAGCTCCGGAGAGTGTCCTCATTATCAAAGGGAGATAGATGTTCAGAAACTTTCATTTGGGTTGTCACACCTGAGGAGAGACTAACCTACAATCACAGAAGTCCTTCTTCTTCCACTTCTCAACCTGGAGAGCTTGCTGTTTTAAGCCCCTCATCATAACAACCTTCAGATGACCAGCAAAAGCAAGAGAGACGAGCTTTACAAACCCTAGCACAGCAGAGGGTTTCATAAGCCCCACAGAGTGTCTTTGTTATCAAAGTGAGATAGATGTTCAGAAATGTTCAGTTGGGTTGTCACATCTGAGGAGAGACTAACCTAGAATCACATAAATCCTTCTTCTTTCAATTCTCAACCTGGAGAGCTTTTGCTGTATTAATTTTTGCTGTTCAGAAATCTTCGAAGGAATCTCAAGATCTGTTGTTTGTTTCTGCAGCATCCAGTAGTGTGTAGTGTTTTACTAATACTGAAGCTCCCCCGCCCAAAAAAATCATCCATCCTCTCTTGCACAAGATTTTCAGTGTCAACTAGGGTTCCTTGAACAAGAGCATCATCCTCTCTTCCAGATAATGGCAAGTTTGCATAGAGAGAATTTTGGTGGCCGTTTGGTTTCTTTCCATTTCCTTTTTGTGGCAAGAGGCCTTTCTGTTTAGTGATGGGGAGACATCGTGGTGGTGTGGGGTCACAGAGTCCTGTGCTGACAACAGGCCCAGTGATGATGGGGAAAGATGGAGGAGGACAAGGAAGTAAACAACAATCCAGAGGAGCAGTACTACAGCAGCTTCACAAACTGCAAGTTCTAGACCCACAGGTGATGCAGGAGGTGCCTATGTCATTGTCGTTGCACTTATCAAAGAAACCTCCAAGCTTTTTGCAGTCTTCTCCGTCAGAGCCTTTGACAAGAGCATCATGTGTATCTCAGATACAGGAGCAAGAGCAACAACCGAAGGCATGTACAAATCAACAGCCACACTCATATCATCATCAACAACAGGAGGCAGCAAATCTGCAGAATTCACGATCTTTGGACTCCCAGATATTAGCTGCATCTGAAACACTGCAACTGAAAACTGAAGTTTGCAGTGATGGTCTCATGCAAGGAGGTGATGCTCTCTGGCATTCCAGCTCCTGTCAGGTGCAATTCTTCTGGACGTTCATAAAATTTCTTCTTCAAGATTCTGGAGCATTGCATCTTCAATACCAGTAGCAGGAGATATGGTAGATCTAGCTTTTCAGGAGAACCATGAAACAAATACTGTTATCATCATGTTGTTGCAGATTTGTGAATTGAAGGAAAGCTTATGCAACATGGCTTATGAGCATTCGTATCTGATGTTATTGTGCGTGCTTGTGGTGGACAGCTATGGGGACAAAATATGCAGGATCTTGGAATTTGTGGAGGAGAAGGGGATCCATGTGAGGGTTTCAGCATGGCAGACATTGATCTTTCATTTGATAACTACAAGGACATTTTCTCAAGCACACAAGCTCTTTCATCTTGGTCCTCCAATGACATAGAGGCTGCTGCCGGGTGCACACCAATGGGCCAAGACACTGTTGGTGAGAACCAGTGTGAGCATATGCAAAGCATCCCAGAGTTGCAGCTTCTTGAAGTGAACAATGTAAGGTTCTCCTGTCTTTCCATTGAATCAATTTGTTTGTGTTGCATTTCTGTTTCATTTTTTAGGTTAATGTGTAGCTCCAAGAGAGATATTGAACCGAGCTTCTACAGATATTTCTGGTTACCAATTTTGGAGGTATGTTTTCTGGGTTCTTGCAGGGTGCCATGAGTGGTGGCAGTGGTTGCCCTCAAACTCAGGGATACAAAGGGGAGTCAGCTGGACAGGGGCCTGGTCCACCTCCATCTCCAGAGGTGAGTGAAGTCGGGATGATGATGGGTGCAGCAGGACTAAGCAGTTCTAACATGGAGAGCTTGCAACTAGTGAGTGAGCCAACAGGGTCAAGCTTGTCACTTCCGATTTCTGGACTGAGTGGTGACAGTAGTGATTACCATGAGTGCACTGCAGCTTCGTCTATGTTTTTGAATGCTGATCCACCCTCCTGGGGGCCTACAAGTCCTGATAGTGGAGCACTCACCCAAGCACGCAACTCAGCAATGCTTCGATACAAGGAGAAGAAGAAAATCCGCAAGTATGCAACCAAAACATAAATCATCCATTTGGCCTCCTTTACATATCATGACCTTTTGTATATCAGGGAACCTTTGTATAATGTTCTGTTATGTCATTTCTGCTCTCTGAACTGGTGGCAGCAAGGTCTGTTTCCGGAGCTTTCAGGCTTATTATACTGACATGATCATATGCTATTTTTTTTCATTCAACTTTTGTGAAAGGTTTGACAAGAAGATACGATACGAATCCCGAAAAGCACGAGCGGATATACGCAAGAGGGTGAAAGGGAGGTTTGTGAAGGCAGGTCAGGTTTATGACTATGATCCTGTTGGGACCACCAGGAGTTTTTGAGTATTCTGACAAAATTACATGGAGGTCACCTGCCACTTGTGCCCAGATATTTATCTGCAGTATGGAGCTAGTTCCTTGACACTTGAAAATTTGACGAACAAAACAGGAGGCTAATTGAAACAAACTTGTACACTTTGCCCCACTGTTGCTTTTGACTCGCCAGTGTATCATTTGGGCACATCCATCTTGAAGGAGGAGACACCCTACCCTAGATTGCATATTTTTTGGGCGCATCCATCTCTGAAGGTTCCATCCATCCATCCATCTTGATCATTTAGGTTTCATGCATCTGAATGATCTACCCTAGGGTTTGACATCCTTCACCTTATGGGCAAGCAGGCACAATGTGTTATAGTAGCTAGTTTGCAGCTGTTTGATTTTGATCAGCTGGAATGTTTCTGTCTTTTGTCAGCAAGGCAACAGGGTGTACTCTTGTTAGAAGCTTTTGGGTACCATTGTCTTCTAAGTAGGTTTTGGGGTTTGCACAATACAATGCCGCCTTGCTGTTTTGTAAATAAATTAGGTGCCTAACATTTGGATGGCAGACTGTTTTTTCTTGTTTGAAATTTGAAGGGGTCACATTGGGGTTTTAGACAACTTCTAGTCTGCTGGCTAATAGTGTTTGTTGTGGTCCGCTTGCTTTTTGAGTAGCACAAAACAGAATTAAACTGTTCCTCCTGTGTAATCCGATTTTGGCCAGAATTTCACACCAGGATTCTGAGTTTCCAGTTCTAGTAGAGGCTCGCATCACAGAGAGGTGATGCTAAGATAGCAACAGTTAGGGTCTAGCACCAGACTGTTAAAAATTATATCACTGTAACTGTATGTTTACACCAGTTGGTCAGATGGGAAGAGGATTTGTTTTGTAATTTATGTAATGTTATAGATGTACCGATTATCCTGAACTACTATGATGCCTTTTTCAGTGTACTTCACCAACTCAGTTGTGTTTTGTTGCATTTGTGCTTGTGGATGTCTGTAAAATCCTGTGCCTGAGTGTAATAAAACCAACCTTCAAGTCCTGACCTTAGTTTTGCATTTGCATGTTCCAGTTCTGTCCTGTGGTAAGGTGCTTTTGTGTCGTTCTTTTGGAAAGGTTACTTATTTTTCCTGCATGGATAAAAACCATAATCAACTTTGTCTTCTGAAGGCAAAACCCATCTTTGCAAATTGTGCATTTTGGTATTGTCATCTTTGATTTAAATTTGCAAAGATCTCAAATTGTGAAGCTAGCTAGAATGAGAAAATCATGTCCTACAATGCAGTACATTTGGATAAACAGAACTTGACTAGAAGTGCATTTCACTTCGATGGAAACTTTCTAGTGAGTTTAAAAGCAGATGGGGTGGTGGACAGAGGAAGTGAGATGGGAGTTCAAAACTGCAAGAAAACGTGGTAATGTACAAAGCAGAAACCTTAAGTCTCCTATTACCCAATTTACTTTCTATGTCAGATAAAACCCTAAACTTCAGAGCTTCAGGGAGCCAATGTACAAATTTCTATTATACCTGTATTTTGCATTTTTAAAGAATGAGAAGGGAGGTAGCTTTTGATGGCACCAAATTTCCTAAGGGAATTGCTGCTGGTTATATCACGCTTGAACTGGTTCAGGAGCAACTAGTGAAAGTGGTGGTGGTAGTGACACAGGCTGCTGCCTATGTAAATCCACAGAAGTTAGTAACTTTTGGTCTTGATTGGTCTTAGCAAGAAGAGATGGCACATCCACAGTGAGTGAAGAAGTCCTTGCCTCATACCCAAGTTCGGACTCCCATGCTGGGTCAACAGGTGGTAGAACATAGAGCTCTGCAGTCAGTGCGATTGGGAAGTCTGGCAATTTGGGAGTAGTCTCAGGAGACCTGTACATTTCAACAACCCAAAACTAATAAAAAATTCATGGCGTGTTTTCTGTATAGATGAACAACCTAAAAACAAAATCAATCATGCTTTTTTTTATAGATTAAGAACCACCCAAAAACAAATAAGTAAAAGCCATACATGCATTTCTGATAACAAATTGAAATCATTTATAGTGTTACAGCATGATGCCATATAACCAATCAGTTCAGTGCAACTGGGAATTGCCACTTTCAGAATTACAGTTTTGAAGAGTGTTAATGACAAAGTCCAACACTATCGGGAAATGCACAAAAGAAAAAGATTGGTGGGATTCAAGTAGTTTACTTCTCTTCATTGTAAATATCCCTGAAGATACGAGCCTTGCTCAAAGCCTCTCTCGGTATTCTCTCTGACAAGTGTTTCATTGGACCCCAGATTGGAGGAAGCAGTCTGTCACCCACCACCCCAGTTTTTAAAGTTAGAGTGAGGCAAAAAAACTCTCTCATGACTGAAATGAAGATAAAGAATTTGCAATCAAGGCAAGGTTTAGGGTTTAGGGTTTTAGAATTTGAGGCCATTTGGTGTGTTGTACACAATGCAAGATGTGTGAGCATTGGTCAAGTTGAATATAACCATGTGAGTGTCAAATTGAAAAAAGGAGATGGGTCTGTAATAATCATCAGCAACTTCTGATGATTTAAACTTTTTGCACGGGGGATTTCCTACAGTGCAGGATTTAGTGCCAATGCTATGCTATGGGGTTTATATAGTGGCATCTTTTACAAACCTTGAAGAAGGGTAAGTGTTGTTAAAAAACACGCGATGTCTTTGTCCCTCTTTCAAATAGCTGACAGATTCTCTAAAACATGCGAGAGCATGCGCATGTGTGTCAACCTCAAAGCCTTCCTCCAGTACCTGAGCATGAAAGTAATATGCCATTGCCTGCACACCAAAACAAAACTGCAGGCATCAGTTGGACCCAAATCCTTGAAATTAAGAAGAAAACAGACCCCATCTCCAAATCATAGAAAACCCACAATGATGATGATGACAATGATTTCAAGCCTACTCCTACTATGACTTTTTGACCTTCTTGTCACAGGTGTGGTGGCAGTGTGTTGTTTCTGGAAACACAAGTAATGGGTTTCTGGAAGGAGCTTTTACCTTTGCCTCCACAAGCTTCCACTTTGCACAGAAGAATATGTTTAACTCCCCACTCTTCCACTGGGTTTAGATGCTTCTAGAAATATAAGTATTGGGTTTCTGGAAGGAGGTTTTTACCTTAGCCTCTGCAAGCTTCCACTTTGCAAAAAGAATGTGTTTTGCTCCCCACCCTTGTGCCAATGGCATACATGCGAGCTTCTCTTGTGCCTGATAAAACAAAGGAAGGAATCCATCATGCCCAAACAAAAAAAAATCACCAATGTTTTTAAAGTGAGAGACATAGGAAGTAGTTTCATAATGGAAGTGAAAAGACAAGAACTTGAGGGAGTCAGAGTTATATACTATTTTCAAAGTGAGGGGGAAAATGATGATTTAGATGACTAAAGAAAAAAGTCAAAAAGCTGAAAGAACAAACCTGTTCCCAACACTTGACTTGCTCACATGCTAACCTTCGTTTTACTGCTAGCGACGCTGTTACATTTTCAACTGCAAATCCTAACTGTAGTTCCACTGCCTGTATTACACAAACAACCAAATATCAAGTTGCTAGAATTTTTACTGAAATGTATAAACTCCAGAAAAATAAAATAATCCCTAAAGTCTTGAAAAACTGGTTCATGAAGCTCCAGTAATGTGCATGTTTAATCATTTGGCCAGGGAATTTTAACCTGGCCTAATGCTTGCTGTTCCAATGCAATGAACATTCCTTCCATCAAATCTGCAGGTAGCTTAGCCCTACCCAACAACACCAGGCCACCCCACCGAATGTGCCATCAGAGTATGAACAGACCATTTTCCAAGTTCAAGCATGGCATTATTGCTATCTCTCCCTCATTAAGCATGATGCACCCATATTAGGAGGGAGTGGCGGGACAGTATTCTTCATTGATAATGGTTAAAGAAAAGTGTCTTACTTTATGTCATCTGGCACATTTGGTATCACTGCACTGATGGCGCACTCAAAATACGACACTGCTTTCAATAATGTTTCAATTGCCATCCTCTTGCTTTCTGGTTATCCATTGTCACATGTTAAAAATTTGTTGTAAACTTTTCAATTTGCAAAGCATAATAGCATGACGAGTAAAAACATCAAAATCTCATGAGCTGAACTCAACCACCCATGACATGGTTAGACCACTTAAAATGTGCCATTGAAAAAAAAAACCCAATCCAACCCAACCCAACCCTACTTCAAGAATGAGGAGAGAGGAAGAGAAGCTGGAAGAAGTTACCGTTCGTTACTGTATTCCAAGAGCAAGATGTGGCCACATATCGCCCAAATGCAAATATTGGGTGCAAGGCGTAGCAAGAAAATATCCCATCAAAAATTTTGCTGTTGTAATCATCGATCTCCAATGTAGGCGTGAGCATGAGATTAGCATCTTGCATTGCCAGCATGCCTAACAAATGAAGCACCGACAGAAGCTCATAATATGCACTTGACAGAGCTGTTTCCTGCATCCACCCAATCCATCATTAACACCCAGATTACAGTGGGTGATGGTTTTTAAGGCCAGTTTTCTCAAGGAATCTTTGCATCCAATACCTCTATGCAGTTCTTTTGTGCTTGTTTCCAATGTAGTGAAGAGATTTCGAGACCAAAAGATGCAGATTGAAGAACTCCCACAACTTGTTGTGCTTTTGCCAATTGGTGAGCATAGTAAAACCATGAGGATCATCCCTTCAGACCCAAAAAATGTGAGGATTGTGAACAAATAACTGACCTTTTTTTCATCTTCCACATTAGTCCATTCAAACCTGAAACCTGAGCTCAGCTTTTCCCCTGTCACAAAAGAATCATGTTTCTCAACATAATTAGTCTAGAAACTCAGCGACTTTCAATTGAGACATTATTAAGGTCTTGAGTGGCAGATTATGTCATTCTTGACGACATTATTATATGACATAATTGTCCAGTGATGATCATACACTTGTTTGTATTAGGGACCAAAATGTGTCTGTTGAACATGACTTTATTCTTTTTTTTCTTTTTCAAATCATTGAATCTGCCACCCCAGACTGTAATGTCATGGAATGGCCACGCCCTTACCCATCATGTTGAGTATGTTGTTGCATGGCTCACCCTAAAGGGCTTGCCTCACCTGGCACCTCACCCAACAGAACAGGCAGGAGGTTGACCATTTCCATAGTTCAAAACAAGGAAATAAAAAAACAGAGATATAGATCCACAATGAAGAGCACTGCAATGGCGATACCGATCATCACATTCGACAAACCCCATCATCATTTGATCAACATATTTGAAAAACCACTAAGACTCTTCCTTCACCTACTAAGTTTTACATCAGAGATTTATGTTCCACACACACCCCTAATCTTATGTGCAAGTAAAAGAAGCTCCAATCAGAGAAGCTCCCCATAGGTTGCAAGTCCAATTCTCAAAGATTTCAACAAATACCACTAAATTTCTTTTCCAGTTTTTTCCAGCCAAACCTTTTTGAGAATTATTTAACACCAAACATCAGTCCCAGGTCCAGTGTCAGACAAGTGCACAAGTGAAGAAAAACCTAAATGAGAGAGAGGGAGAGAGAGAAAACTTGAAAGAGGGACAAAGTTTGAAGGAAGGTAAATGGGGGATCACCACCACCTACCTCCAGTTGTTAAACCCAGAAGAAGCGGCAGATAACCTTCCAAGGCTTTAGCAAGATCCACAACACCTGCAACGACACAGGATGATCATGAGTTCAACCTTGTTTTGTTTTGTTTGGTGTTGTGTTTTTCGTGTTTTTATGTTTGGTGTTGGGGGTGTGTGTTTTTTTAATCTTTTTTTCGGTCATGAATCTCTTTAGAGTTCAGCTAAAAAGAGTGCAAATCCAACAACAAAAAACCGTGTGAAAATCCCCATGAAAAGTGAAGGAGGATCAGAGTTTGAATAACAATTGTGTTGTGTTTTTGTGTTTGGCGTTGTGGGTGTATGAGTTTTCTTTTTCTTCTTTTTTCAGTCATGAATCTTCTTCGAGTTCAGCAAAAAAAAACCAGTGCAAATTATCCAACAGAAAAAACCCATGTGAAAATTCCCAAGAAATATCAGAGTTTGAAGGAGGATCAGAGCTTGAAATAATAATAAATCTGTTACCTTGCTCATCATCAGCATGTCTCGATTTGTGTGAAGAAGATCGATCGGGCTTTGCTGCAAGATGGGAAATTCTGGATCTCAAAGAGACCAGGCGAGTAGCAAGCTCTGGTGATATGGATGAAGAAGAAGCTTGTTGTTCAAGAAGAAGATGAGAAGCAAGCTCCACGTTTTTGGGTGCTCTAAAACCAGGCACAAATACATAAACCTCACCATTTGCTGCTGAACCTCCTCCTCCTCCTCCTCCTCCGTATGTCGAGGATTCCCAATCTTCTATAGCATCTGATGACTGTATACATCCCATTACTCCCACACACACTCCCAATTTGGGCCTGCAAAACAAACCCAAAAAAAGTGGAGATAGAGAAGAATCTACAGGAAAAAAAAAAAAAAACCAAAGAGAAGATGGGTCTTCTTGTTCTTGTTCTTGTTGTTCCACCAAAACCTTCAAACACAACACCCAACCAAAAAAAGTATGAAATGTAACAAGAAGTGTGAAATGATCCACACACAAAAGACACCGAAAAAAAAGAAGAAGCAGAAGAGGAAGAAGAGGAAGAAGTTGATGAAGAAGAAGATTCTTGAGCTTCTCTGATGCACTGAAATCTCTCAATTTACAGAAGTTCCTTACAGAAGAATCTCCCGAAAAAAAATTAATAACTTTGTTTTAAAGAAATGGGAGAAAATTCAAAATGTGTTGCTGCTTCTGCAACAACAGCAACAACAAAGAAGAAGAAGAAGAAGATGAAGATGGAGAGATGGGGTGAAATGGCAACAAAAGAGATCTTTTCTGTGCGAGAGAGAGCTTGTTGCGCTGGCGACGCAACACGGCGCCACTGACTGTGTGTTTTTTAACCCAAGGTGGGTGAGTCAGAGTAAAGTCATCAATCTCTTTGTTAAACTCTAGTTGATGTTGGTTGAGATTGTTTTCGGGACCTCAAATTAGTAGCACCAATTTTTTCGGGACCTCAAATGAGTGGCAGCAATTGTTTCGGGACCTCAAATGAGTGGCAGCAAATTGTTTTCAGGACCTCAAATGAGTAGGAGCAATTGTTTTCAGGACCTCAAACTAGTTTCAGCTGTTGTTTCAGGATCTCAAATGAGTGGCTGCAATTGTTTTCAGGACCTCAAATGAGTAGGAGCAGATTGTTTTCAGGACCTCAAACTAGTAGCAGCTGTTGTTTCAGGATCTCAAGTGAGTACCCTGCTATTGTTTTCAGGACCTCAAATGAGTAGGAGCAATTGTTTTCAGGACCTCAAATGAGTAGCAGCTGTTGTTTCAGGATCTCAAATGAGTGGCAGCAATTGTTTTCAGGACCTCAAACTAGTTTCAGCTGTTGTTTCAGGATCTCAAATGAGTAGCCGGCTATTGTTTTCAGGACCTCAAATGAGTAGCAGCTAATGTTTTCAGGACCTCTAACTAGTAGCTGCTATTGTTTTGAGGACCTCAAATTAGTAGCAGCTATTGTTTCAGGACCTCAAGAATTTTTCGTTTGAAAAATTTTACTCAAATTCGCCCCAAATTTCAAAGAAAAAACTAAATTCCAAATCCTCAGATTTTTATGATAAAGTTCCAGTAGGTAGGTAGCCAAGAATATAGAAGGATTTTTTTAATAAAAAAATTCCCCCCTACTTTCATATCTAGTATGTAGCCAGATTTGGCTAAATTAATTTTCCAGATGATCATCACTTTGGCTACAACACAAAATCCTTTAAAAGAAACCCTGCTTGGACAGACTATCAGGGCCTTTCTTTCACCCTGGACCTCGGGCGAAGCTCAGGCTCCGCCTCCGGTTCATGGATTAGAAGTTCACCGTAATAGCAATGCTTTCCCTTATACAAAACTTACGATCAATGGACCTCTAAACATAAGTACACTTTCCGGCGGACAAAATTATGGTCAATCAACCTTCAAACTACACACACTTTCATTAACACAAACAAAATTTATGCTCAAATGGCCCTTCAAACTAAGTATGTACACGTACAAAACTTATGGTCAAATGGACCTTCAAACTAGTTATGTACACATACAAAACTTATGGTCAAATGGACCTTCAAACTAAGTATCTACAAGTACAAAACTTTTGGTCAAATGGACCTTCAAACTAAGTATGTACACGTACAAAATTTATGGTGAAATGAACCTTCAAACTAATTATGTACACGTACAAAACTTATGGTCAAATGGACCTTCAAACTAAATATGTATACATACAAAACTTATGGTCAAATGGACCTTCAAACTAAGTATGTACATGTACAAAACTTTTGGTCAAATGGACCTTCAAACTAAGTACGTACAAGTGCAAAACTTTTGGTCAAATGGACCTTCAAACTATGTATTTACATGTATAAAACTTATATGATCAAATGGACCTTCAAACTAAGTATGTACATGTACAAAACATGTGGTTAAATGGACCTTCAAACTAGATGTGGACAACCGTAGGTTAAATTGGCCATGTAGTAGTAGTAGTGTAACCATTGGTTCGGGTGCGGGACGGGGAAAATGGGTATGGTATGACACAAGGTGGTGGACAAATTGGAACTTTCATCCTCGAGTCCTTTTTAACATTCTTTCATTCCACGAGTTATATGAACAAGATCACTCAAGGATAGAAAACAATTAAAATCTAATGGGGGCGTTTAGGGGTTTAGGGTTTAGGGTTTAGACCCTAAACCCTAAACCCTAAATTTTCCCAACATAATAAAAGAAAATTAGTCAATTTTAAAGTAGTTTTATAAAAATTATTTTAAAAAAAAATTGTCGGAAAAAAATAAAAAAACAATGAACCCAATACCTAGGGGTGAGTGAAAAAGCTTTTTCACAAAAGTAGTTACAAAGTGCATAGATGAGACTATAGACAATGTGCAAACCCAACACTTGGCACATAAGGCTCAAAACACAACAAAAAAATTGTTCCCTTGAAATGACAAACTTGGAGTTGGATTACTTTTGATTGGAACCTCACCTTTTTTCCTTTGGGATGCTCTTCGTAGATTGTTTCACTACTATTTTTTTCCCAACCTTTTTTCATGTCCTATATAGGTGTTGCTTTTTGTTTGGTAGATTGTTTCACTATTTTTCCTCGACCTTTTTTCATGTCCTATAGGTGTTGCTTTTTGTTTGGTTTTCCACTCACTTTTGTGTTGATGTTGTGTATGTTGATGGTGCCCAAGGGATGGCAGCATTTCCAAAGTCAGGGCCCCTTGAGGAGGTGGCAATTAAGGGTGGGACCTCCTTTGAGAATAGCCCCTTCCATGTGTCCAAGGGCATTATCCCATGTAATAACCCAACAAAAAAAAATTCCCATGATACCCATCAAGTATCAAAACCACCCTCCCCCCCCCCCCCCCCCCAAAAACAAAAGATGTAAGTGAAAACACCTATCATAGTGAGCATTTCATTTGAAACATCTTGAAACAAAATGTGAATGAAATGCTTATCAAAGTGAGCATTTCATTTGAAACGCCTTGAAATGAAATGTGAATGAAACACATTTGAAAGCGAGCATTTCATTTGAAATGCCTTGAAACGAAATGCAAATGAAACGCTTGTCAGAGCGAGCATTTCATTTGAAACAATGGAAATGCAATAGTAATATTGCCTTGCATTTCCAAAAGGCAATATTACTATAAATAATGCACCTTCCCTTGGCTCTTAAAAAAAAACCAAAAAAAAAACCCAAAAAACACTATTAGGTTATTTCTTTCCACAAATGGTAGTTTTGGGATCTAGTAGTATCTCCATTTCACAATTATCTTCAAGCATGAATGCAACACTTTGAAGGATTATTAAGGGTTTTACTAAAGGGTTGGTTTTTTTTGTTTTTCTTTTCTTTTCTTTCTTTAAAACCCTATTTTGAACTCAAGTTAAATTGTAGTAATGCTCATGTGCTCCTATCTTGTGGACCTCCTAGTGAATTGTGCAACTTTGAAAGTACCATTTTTTGTCACTTGTTCTTATACTTTTTTTTTTGAAGTGCTCAATGGCCACTCAAGCTCATATGGTACTAATAAACAAAGGCAAGATATTTATATGGAGTGTGAAGGAATGACAAGTGTAGGATTCTATTCAAGTGGATTGCAATCAGCCTTTTTTTTTTTTTTTGGATTTTTGCATCATTGTGTAGGTGGCCAAAAAAAACTCAGAGAGCAGATTCACATATGGTGAAAGCAGAAAAGAGTTGCCAAAAAATATTAATGGCTATTGCCATTATAGTCCAAGAGCCCTTGGGCAATTCAACAGAAGGTCTGGCAACAATGCCATAAGCTGTATCTAATTTCTGAGCCGGCTACTATATAGTTCTAGTTCCATTTTTTTTTGGGCTATGGAGACTATTTTTCTCCTAAAAATCTGGCAAATGGCAAAATTGTCTAGCAATCATGTCCACATTCAACTATTCACCTCTAAAACTGCAACAGAAATGAAGGGCGAAAATGCATAAAAAGGTTCAAGGCTCGAGTATATCAGCCTTGACCATGGGTTGATTGAGCTTGTAACCACATTTTATATGTATCCTAGTATGGACAATTATCAAGAGTGAAACTTTATTTTTGGTGCATACATCGCAACACTTAGCTACAAGTGTTGGTTCAAGTGATTGTGACTTTGTTTTTCAAGAATGAAACTAAACTAAAATAGTGTTGGTCTTCAATAAAACCCAACACATGAACCATAGCAATCTTTGGAAATGAATAAGACGACAAATGTAATGCATTGACAACCAAATATTTGTAAGAACATTTACAATGGTGGGATTAGCCTTATCAAAAGCAAGAGTCATTATTTCAACCATGGCTTGAGCATTAATTAGATTTCATTTCAATTTGAATAGACTTTGTTGAACATCCAACTCCCACCCTAATAAAATTGTAGGAACCATAAGAAGAGACTTGCCATCTTTGGATTATCAACATGGACTTGGACTTGCAATGTATTAGAAGCCTTTCAACATTTCCAAATCTTTAGAAATTGTTCGCTTTGCATAAATTTGTAGATAGTATTGAGGATAAACAGTCCGCACAACATCCAAAATTGATTGTTCAAGAAATTGAGCATCCAACTTCAATATCAGTCTTTTAACCACCTTTGCCCACCCAATGACAAACACCATCAATGTCAAACAATGAAGAGCAACACTCACCTCTACCACATTAAACCAAACAATTGACTTAATCAAATAAATCGAACACCAATTCCCACCTCTACGTCATTTCAACAAACACCACTAGCATGCCCCATAAGCAATGCCAAATTGAACTAATAATTGATGTATCTACCACACCTTCAACATTGTGAGAAACATTGCAAGCCAAAAAATTTACAAACCTTGCCATATAAATGTTGTTTCAAGCGACACAAAAATTAAAATCCTTGTTGTATGAACATTGTTTCAAACAACAACAAAAATTATTGACCTTGCCATATGGAAGTTGTTTAAAGCACCAAAAAAATAAGTAGGGTTACTTTGTTGGCTTGAATAATCTCACACCATGCTTATTGTTTGAACATAATTCAAAAGGGGTTAACAACTTACTTCTACATTCAACTTTCACTAGTTATAATACATGTGCAAAGGCAACTTATGGGAATGGCAACATACTAATATTCAGATAGATTGTGCCCCAATGCACCCACGTCTTTTCACCATTCAAAACAAAAGAAATATGTTCAATTGAGTCAATTTTGTAGTTGGTCATTGATTTTGTGTGAATTTTCCATGATACCTTGTAACAGCCCATCAAAGGACCAAGATTCATCACCATTAAAGGAAGAGTTGTTGCATAATAAAATATATATAACTAACCCTTGCACACCTTCATCACATCAATGAAGTCACATATGAAAATGTCCCTCCTTTGAACAAATTTTAAGAAGGAGCACATATATCCATCAATTGCAAAATACACGCAACCCCCAACAACAAATGTATGTCAGTGAAAAGGCCAATTTTTTCTTGCCATAAGCATGACACAAAGTCAAAATCTAATCCTAATTCTTTACTAAATTTGATGCAAAGTTTTTCTTTTAAAAAAACACCACATCATCATTAGGCCTAACCTTTGCCATTTGGGTAGAATCAAAATCAGCTTGTATCATTGTAAGAAAAGGATGGTATTATGCCATGATCCTCTTTAAAGGCTCCAACAAATACATCCATCTAATCTTCATTTTTTCAAATTTTTGCTTCCATTTGTCTCCATGATTTGAACTATTTTTTTAAATTCGAAGTGCCATTTTGGTGAATGGTTGAAATAGCCATACATTTCAAGCCTTAATGATTTTATTTTTGCAATGAAAATCAAACCACCCAAATATTGAATTGTTGAGTTAATCCTACGATTAACACAACAAATGCCCATCAAAAAAGGTGCCCATGAATCTTTGATTTACTTTGTCACTCCTATTTCCCCACCCTATTTGTTCCATTTTCTCCAAAGCATAAAATCTTTTTGGAGACACCTTCTTTGGTTGGCCCTTCACCCTTGAACAAAACATTAATGATTGCTTCAGTTAAGTTGTTAGCTAAATCCAACAATTTTGTCAACACAAACTAAACTAGGTCATCTAGTCCAACCATCAATCACATAGGCATGAACACAAATCCAAAACCCATTCTTAATTGTTGCAACCTCATTGCATGAACAAGCAATGAACTAAGCTCCTTTGATGGCTATAATAATGGTAGCTTGTATTTTATTATAGATGAATTCAACAAGGATCCAACTAACTCCATCATACCATGCATGGTTGGATTGTTTAAGTTCACAAACAATTCATACAAAGATTCATATTCCAACATTGGACAACCATGTGCAATAATATGGAACAAGGTCTTTAAATGAACCACCTTATGATTTGCTTCACCTACAAGGCAATGCATTTGTTCCAAAATTCATTTAAAGCCCTATTGGTGATACAACCTCATATTCTTCAAGTGTGCATAATTTTTAACAATTTGGCAAGTTTTGCATTGAAATTCTATACCCCTAATGATTTCTTGAGATATCCCACTTGCAACCCACAATTTATCCTTGTTTTCAATAAGAAGATAAACCTTTGCATTGCACAATGTGGGTAAACCCCACCCTTTGCACATGGTAGTTTAGTTGCCCATTGAATTTGGAACTTCCATGTATTATCATATGATATTTTTGGCTTCTTTCCATCCACCTTATTCTTTTGCTTCTTCAAAGGTGGTCACATTATGGGTAAGTTTGTGAGTCAAATTAACCCATATTATACTTAGGGTCAAATGACTTAGGAATTTTTTTAGGAGAGACTTTAAACACATTTTTAAAAAAAATTGGAAGTGTTTGCACATTTACATTTCATCCACAACTAGTCACTAAATTGGGTATAGATTCATGAAAAAGGGCCACGTTTCACTAAGTGACAACTTGGGCCCATTATTAGAATTATAAGATGGGGGAAACATGGTGGACCATGGAATCTAACCCATGGTGCAAAGGAGTGGTGAGAATAAAGTTTTAGAAGAATTGGAGTACTTGACAATTAGACAAGAATAAAACATGTTGAACAACAATGCAACAAGGAACAAAATGGGCACAAAAAATTATAGACACAAAGGAGTTGTAGGCCTAATATGTTGATCACTAAAAACACAAAATGTTGTAGGTCCAAGAGGAGTAATCAAATGAATGATGAAATAGAAAAGAAGCACAAACTAGGAATTGTAAACCTAATCACTAGGAAGCTAGAAAATAAAATGCTACAAAATGGAAACAAATAAAAATGTTAGACAACAGTGTAGCAAGAAATGAAATGTGCACAATAAGTTGTAGACACAAAGGAGTTACAAACCTTTCACCAAGAACATAACATTGTAACTCTAGGAAAAACAATCATATAAATCAAGAAAGAAAAAGGGGAAATGTATTGACTATTGAACCAATTGGAATTATTTTGTCTAAGTTCCTTTATACACAAATACGTGAGTTATACTGAATACACAGATGATCCCTTGATGTTGTGACCTCTAATAAAAAATGTGCCATCACCTTCCAATCTATTGTCATTTTATTACACAATCTCCTTTGCACAACTCTTCAAAGTTTAAATGACCACTCACATTAAGCTACATAGTTCCATATGCACAATGCTTCAAAATAAAAGTACAAAATAACCACTTAATGGCAAGAAAAGTTCCCTTGCAAAACAAGATGATAGGAGTGGTCACCTCAACTTTCAAGACATGCACAAAGGATGTTTAAAGGCCAACCACAAACATACCAACAACTTTTAGACATCAAAAAATTTATTATGGTGATCTATAGTTGAACACACATGAATATTCTGGCAAAATTTATGCACTTTCCATTGGATATGGTGGTGATGGTAGCTTGAACTTCAATGCAACAATGGCACCTAAAAGAAATCCAATAATCAAACAAATGAAAACAACCTTTATTCTTGGAGTAATGGGGTGATGGTTTAGGGTTTAAAATTGCTACAAGGACATTCATCATGATGATATGGATGGAAGTTGTGGATACTACTTGGCACCAATTGACCTCATCCAACTAGTTTCATGATGAACAAGACACATAAACACCTATTGACTTCATTGCACATCCCTAGCTAAAGTCATTTTTTTACCACAAATCATTATAAATAATAAAACTTAATTACAATAGTCCATAATCACTCATTATTATTGTTATTATTTATTGTTGTTAAATTGATGTCATACATAAATTCAACATCACAACAATGGGACATTGTCACAATTTAAAGATAACGTAAATATTTTCATTTCTTTCACGATATGGAAGTATTATAGCTTATGCAATTTTAACAAACTCTAGCTTTGTTGTTTATGTAGTCAAGTATATTAGACATGTGAAATCATGGACATTTCCTATGTTGTTCTAGTGTTGATTAACTTGTACATTTCGGAGAATGGACCCATTCTTGCAAATCATGAACACCAAAAATAGTTTTTACTTTAAGTTAAATTAAACATTGGAAGCATTTTCTTGAATCCTTAATATTCATTACTAATGTAGTTTTAAATATTTTGAACATACATATCATTTGTATCATCATCCATACATTCAAAATGATGAAATAGATCATTAGTGACTTCATAATGAAACTTATTCACTAACCTTAATTGCTAAAACATGAAACTAAAACCAACAATCTATAACCTAAACCTACCAAAAAAGTCTACAACTTGCAATACAAATTTTTGAAAGCAAGATCAACTATGATGTATATTGTACGTTAAAAGCCCATAATCCACAATAGAAACAATAAGACATAAGTTCAAACTTTTTGAACCCTACAAATATAAAGGTGTTAGTTTTAGTTAGTTTTTGAAGTTAATGGAACCTCTAATGAGGTTTTGAGGCCAATCTTCCAAATCCCTAGACCTATAGTTCATAGTTCTTATAATTAAATTCCAAATTAACTATGGTTTGGATACTAGGTTCAATTCAGTCTACTTCTACACAACTTGAAAGTTTGTATTAGTGTTGCATAACAAACATTGGAACATATTATAGTACCTTGGCAACTTCAATACTAATTATGTTACTTGTAAAAATGTTGAAACCCTCACCCAAAAAATTGGGAAAGAAATTGAAGAAGCTTTGGAATATTTAAGTCTATTGTTTTCAACATGGAATCTTTTTTTGACTAGTTAATTATTCAATATACACGTGTTAAAGCTACCTCTATATTTATGTATATATAATTTGCTTTCTATTCTTTCTAAAAAGTAGTGTGACTCCTTCAAAAATCAAACTAGGAGTGCATGTTTAATACAAAACTAGAATTTGCATCATTGAAAAAGGTTTGCAAATCATTCAAACAAGAGGTTGATTATAGGGCTCAATTATTTAAGTGCACCTAGACAACCAAATTGGAAACCAACCCAAAACACATGACTAGTAAATTCATGCAATTGTTAAAATGTTGGACACGTTTATTTATTAATTGCTATTTTATTTTCATCCAAAAATACTAAGGAGTAAGGGTTTTGCATTTTTTTGGGAGTATACAAAAGTTTCTTTTTTTAATTTTGTGATGTGGCCAAGTTAATGTCCCTCCACGAGAATATTTAACCAATTTTGGCTATAGAACATATATGAAAGTAGAACATTTCAAGAGTCCTTTTATATTTTGATTACTTGTTAAAACATGTTGTAGAAATTTGGCAATTGCAAAATTTGGCAAATTATGGCCATTTTTTCACATAATCATGTATATATGTCAAAATCCTTAATATGAATATATTCAAGCTCTACAACATCTAAACCACATAAAATGATTAGATCCAATTGACCCACCAAAAGGTATGTGCCAATCCAAACATTCCCTATTCACCACCAAGAGGCATGTGCCAATTAGGAACAAAGACAATATGAGGTAGCCCATGACAATTTGCAATGTCTACACCATTTCAAGTTATTTTTAATTTTCATTCATTCTTTTAACCTCTTGCATCTAGCACCATTCTTGCTATTTGTAGAATCAAATTGCATTTTTCTTCTTCTATTACTAATTTGCCATATCTATACAACAATTTGCATTTTCTCCACTAATATATCTTTCACCATTGTGTGGTGATGGGCAAATGCAAAGATGGATAAATAAAATCTTGCATTATTGAAACAAATTGTAAACATTCCAAAGGAGGATATGAAAGACTATAATTGAGCAATATTTACACATGCCATGGAGTTCTTCAAAGAATACGCAAGTTTGAAGAAGCCGATTCCAAAATATTTTTTCATAAGTTTATTCAACGATTTGTTGAAAAAAGAATTGGTAACCAACTATCAACAAAATTTATGAAACTTCAAAAATAACTATGTGCAATTATAGGTAAGCAAACCCAGGTGCCACAAGAATTTAGGAACAAAATGTTAGAACATCTTGTGAATCGTCAAATGATAGGGTCGGCCTTAAAACCACCAGACATGTACGATAGTTGAAAACAATGATGTGACAACAAATGAAGGAGGACCCAAAATCACATTATTTGTATTAAAATGTGGTTCAATAGATGTGTTAACATGAATATTCGTTCATAATATGTGATCTTAAAAGGAGATATTCAATTATGAAAAAATAAAATAAAATTAGGGTTGAACTTGAACATTGAAGTTGTTTATTGAACAAATTTGTTGTGACTCTTGAAACAAACAATCATTGAAAATATCATATCAGTGCAATAAATGATTATCATTAAAAAAAAATGAAATACATGATTTTTTGGCTTATTTAGACACATGTAAGTGTTCTACCATTTGAAATTGTTCGGCCATGTCATCAACCATGCCGCATGGCATTCCCAAGGCCAAAATTGCAACAAATTAAATGCCTTCAATATGTGTAATATGCAATTCCAAGCTTTAAATTACACATCAATCAAGATACTTACCTATTTAGATTGTTCACAAGATGGTTTAATTATTCTCATTACATAATTAAAAATCTCTTTGACATCCTAAAATCAAGTGAAACTTGGAAACTTGATGTGAAGGTCGAGGTAAAAATACAATGAAATATAAAAATCCTATTGGCTAGAAGCCCATGGCATGTAAATAAGAATCTCAACCAAAAATGACATAAACCAACATTAGAATTAAAGGGTAATAAAACACTCATAATTACTTGATTACCCATAAAATGCATGATAGGATTTGGAAACGTATTTCTTAGTTCTTGAAGAAATTCTAGTTGTTTTTCCATATGTAAAAGTTCTAAATCATTACTCCCATGTACAAGTAGTCCAATAGATTTTAAACAACTCTGAAGAGGCCATTAAATCCAAAAATTAAATTGCGACCTTATAAAAATATATCTTTTGGGAGATGTTTATAACTATGTACAATTGAACGAATAGAATATAATTTCTTTCAATGAACATTTAGGTAGTAATCAAAGTAATTGTATTCTGAATTAAATTGTTCGTTTGCACCATGTCACAATATCCATATTTAAAACTGACGCATTCCTTGGTCCCGGGATGAACCCACTTGAGGGTTCACCAAAGTAAAGTTGCGGAAAGTTGGGACCTAAAGGCATGCTCCCGACTTCCAACTCTAGAAAGGGGTAAAGGGTCGAGTTGGAAGCCCCGGAATTAAACTAGGAAGAGGGACTAACTTAGTTTGTGTGAATCTGCATCCAAAGACCAACCACGGGAGGTTAGTTTAGCATTAGGGACACCCTTTGGTGTTGGGACAAGCCACGGGCACTTGGACACACAAGACTCACCATGGCCCGGACTCGGGAATAAGCCACCACCTTACTCCCTATAGTATTCTCTGCAGCTCGCAGTGGAGGCTACATCCAAACGACACAAATTCCCGGGACTCTCGAAATGGAGTCCCGAAATTGTCCCGGCGGGACTCCTAGAACTTTGAACGGCCATAACTCCCAATTGTAGAGACCGATCGCAACGAGGTCTGAACCAAAGTTGTAGCCCTCGTTGAGATCTTTCCAACTCCATGTTGCACTCCCAAATCAGATGTTAGGAACAGGTCGATTCCTGACTTTTAGTGGTCGGGAGTCAAATTGTCAATTTGACTCCCGACCCTTCTTTTGCCCATAACTTGGGCTGTAGATATCCAAATGACCAATGCGAGGCCATTTTCGATAACTACGTTTCAAGAACTTTCCAACGACACCAATAACACCCCAATGCGAGGTGTTTTGGGCCTTGATGTCGAGCTCTAAACGTTCGGGAGTCTCGGAGGACTCCAAATCCCAACTTTTCTAAGTGTTGGGCTTCACCCCCACACTTGGCCAAAATGGGGTTGCGACAAAAACACTCTTGTTAAATGCCATGAGACTTGGACTTGTACCCATATGTAGAAACAAGAGAGTTCAAGACTATAGATGTAGAGTTCTAAACAATAGTTGGGGTACGAAGCATCTTCTAACCATTTGCAAGATTAAAAGATATACGATATGGTGATAAAAATGTTTTTCCCAAAGTTTCTAAACAACTTATGATAACCTCCTAAAGAGAATCCATGACCAACACACTTGACAAATCAAAATTATAAAATGTTGTTTCACCAACAATGTGACTACCTCCTCGAATTTCAGGCCGATTACAAAATATTGAATCAATATTGTAATGAAAATGTTTAGGGAACATTTTCAATGTTGAAGATGATGCACATGAAATTTTAGAACTTACTTAAAATAAAGAGATGGATCAACTGGTGTCGGCTAGTAGTATTACCATAAGCGAGATGGAAATGAGAGCTCCCCATCATGCCCAAAAAACATAATGACGAATTTGGAAGGAGACGATGGATTTGGAGGATACCACATCAATGGCTACACCAAACTCCACAATGGGTCCCAATGAAATGAACAACCAACTAATGGCACTCAACTAGGCTTAGTATATTTGAAATAGAGTCTAACAACATTATAAAAAACTAGAAAACCTAACAAGAGAAGAATTTGGAGTAAATATGGTAACAATGAACAACTTTGTGTAAACGAAAAACTTTAAAGCTTTGATGTTCATGGAGATAATTATTGTATCATGAAAATGTTTGTTGAACAACAATGTGTTTTTGAATAAAAATAGTAATATGTTCACTAGCAAGTGAGTACAATATAGGTGGAGAAAAGAACTAATGGACAATCCATTAGTTTTGTGAAGTACAAGGATATTGGTTTGAAAATGGGCATCACATTTTGAGATTATTGACAAAAGTGATAACCCAAATTTTGCATTTGATTTCAACTATAATAATACAAGTGCATGAAATAAATGAATGTTATGTATGTGGGATAAAAGTGAAAACGTCAGGGTAATGAAAAAAACAAAAGAGCCTAGAAGCAATGATGATATCAACATTTTGAGCCAACTAAAAAAGGGATTACAATTTTTTTAATAATTTATTAATTTAGTTAGGCATCTAGAATTGAGGAAAATGTTTAATTATTTTTGAAGAATTGGGTGCAAAAAAAAAAAAAATCTCCTTTGAATTTTTACACTATGTGAAAGCCTATAAATAAAAAATATTTAATAATTTTATCCTTGGTGGAAAACACAAACCAAATATTTAAAATATTGATGTGGTGAATATGGAAAACTTGATTCCAAGTTCTACTTTATAATGAATTGTACTTGACAACACTAAAATTGAATGGGAAAGCTCGTTGAAATCAAGATGAAACTCCAATGAACAACAAGTGATAATGATAGAAAATTAAAAATGTATCGATGAGTATGTGGGACCATTGGAAACCTACAAGAGTTAGAAACTTGGGGAATAAAACACAACTCAAATTGGGAAATATGTTGAAACACTTGGGACTATTGCTAGATACATTGCATTTGTATTATGCAAGATTTTTAAAAATAGGTCACATGATGAGCAATTGCATGGTTCAAATAAAAGAACAAACATAATAATTTTATGATGTTTATCAATTAGTGGTGTATTGCATATAGAAATGGTAGTTAATTTGGAGAAATGTCCATTGACAAGAAGAACTTGATTTGTTTGGTGGACTTGCAATAAGTGAGAAGGAAGTTGAAGGTCTTCATAAAATCATCAATTTATTGAAGATTTTATATTCACTTTAGTGATTCATAAAAGTATGCAAGTACACTCATCAAGTCAGTAGATGATTAATGATATGATGTTTCAAAATAACTCTTGGAACTCTTTGAATCTAGGGATCAATATTCCATTTTTTATTTTATTTCGATTAACATCCCTATATTGAAATCATTCTTTATGTTTGTCATATTTATCTTGCACCAAAAATGGTTGTCATTTAGCCAAGATGGCCATCTAGATTATCAACAAGGGGGAGTTCAAAAAAAACATCGCTATAAAAAGTGGATGGAATATTAGGAGCGTTTTCAATCCAAAGTGTATCATAATTAAATTCTTTCAATTCCAAGGTGTCATGGAGGGCAAAAGACATTGCCTTAAGGCATTCCATGACATTGAGAACAAAAGGGTGAACTTGAGACAAGATGTTGAAAGGATTTGAAGAGAACATCTCATGATCAAAAGTGAGGAATTAAACAAGTGTACAAAGATTGGCAACATTCCATCCTTGTCAGAAAAATCACACAAGTCTATGAATGCAATTTTATGATTTGGAGCGAAATGGATCAGTTTGTCATTGACCTGAAAATCATTGGCAATAAACGAAGTAGTGCCTAACATCAAGACTATGTTTTGGGAATTTTTTGAGAGATTTCCCCAATGATATTGAATTTCCATGTATTGAGAGTCCATTCCAATCCTTGTGTAATAGTAATTGAAGTTGGAAATCAAAATTGCACATAAACATTTTAAAGTTACATGTGCAATTCCAACCCATTTATTATTGACCAATATTGGAGGGTGTTAGATTTGTCATCATAAATTTAATGTCGTTGAATAATGTAAGATCTTGTTTTTTGGAAAATCAATAATCTATTTGCATGACTTCATGATTATAAGGACCATTTTTTCAAATAAGGTTTCACCTATTTTTTCATTCTTCTATTCTACAAGTAAGTCATCAATGTGAAATTGCAAAATGTATTTAGATATGAAATTAGAGGGCACAACACCTAACATCAATCCAAAATTGCTTTATTGGAGCTTGAAACATTAATTTGTGTAAAAAACATTATTGAATGAATAGATTGAGAAAAAGCAATTTCTTTCAATCTCCTAGTTTTGATGTTGAAAGTAGGAGGTTGAGAGCACAAAAAAAAAGATTTCAGCCATGCTGAGAGGTCTAAACATAAAGCTTAGAAGTTCAAAGCATGGCCAAGCAAAACATGCTATGTTTGGCCTCCTATTTACGACACCAAAAGTAGGAGGTCAATAGAAAAACCTTTTTTCTTTTAGCCGTGCATGGAACTCCAAGCATAGAGCTTCGAAGCTTAAAGCATGGTTCATGCAAACTTTTTAGTTGTCAGCTTCCTACTTTCAAAGCTAAAGTAGGATACGAAGAACAAAAAAAGATTATTTTCGGCCATATCTAGAGCTCCAAGCACAAATCTTATAAATTGAAAGCATGGTTGAAACAATTTTTTTTGCATTCAACCTAAAGCCAAGACAAGACAAAATTGATCTTGCCCATGCATCGAACTCCAAACACAAAGTGTAAAAACTCAAAGCATGACTAAGGCAATTTTTTGTTCTTTGCTTCCTATTTTCGGCGTAAAATATAGGAGACCGAAAGCAAAAACATTGCACTCAACCATGCCTAGATCTCCATGGAAGAAGCTAAAGCAATTTTTTTTGCACTTGCCTTCCTACTTTTGATGTCAAAAGTAAGAGGGCAAGAGAATTTGTTTTTGGTTTTGACCGTGCCTAAAGCTCCAAGCACGGAACCTCAAAGCATGCATTACTGAAGAATTTTTTTTGTGCTCCACCTCGTACTTTTAGTGCCAAAGTAGGAAGTTGAACACAATAAAAATTGTTCCAACTTTGTGCATGGAGATCTGGCCATGGTTCAAAGCAATTTTTTTGCTTTCAATCTCATGTTCTTGGTGCTAAAAGTATGAGGGTGAAAGCAAATAAATTTGCCTTGGCCACATTTAGAGTTTCTTATCTTTGTGCATAAAGTTTTAGGCATGGCCAAGATCAATTTGTTTTTGGTCTTGGTTTCCTATTCTTGGCATGGAAAGTAGGAGGTTGAAAGCAAATTTTTTTTGCCTTGTTCACACTTTGAGTTTCTAAGCTTTGTGTTAGGAGTTCTAAGCATGGCCAATTTTGTATTTTTTTTGGGTGTTCCACCTGTGCCAAAAGTAGGAGGCCAAGACCAAAAAAAAATGATCTCGGCCATGCTTAGAACTCCAAGCACAAAGTTAAAAAATTCCAAGTGTGGTTAATGCAATTTTTTTTGCTTTCAACCTCCTACTTTTGCTGCAAAAATAGGAGATCGAAAGCAAAAAATTTATTCTAAACCATGCCTAGATCTCCATGCAAAGAGTTGGAGTAATTCTTTTTGTGTTCTGCCTCCTACTTTTGATGCCAAAAGTAGGAGGCTAAGAAAAAAATTAATTAATCTCGACCATGTTTAAAACTTGAAGCACAAAGCTTAGAAATTTAAAGTGCGGCCAAGGCAATTTGTTTTGCTTTCAACCTTCTACTTTTGGCATTGAAAATAGGAGATTGAGAGCAAAAAAATTGCTTTGAACCATGCCCAAATGTCCATGCATAGAGTTGGAGCAATTGTTTTTGTGTTCAACCTTTCTACTTTTGGCACCAAAAGTAGGAGGCCAAGAGAAGAAAAATTTGATCTCAGCCATGCTTAAAACTCCAAGCACAAAGCTTAAAAACTCAAGGTTGAAGTTTGGTAATGGGCATGAGGATTTTTTTTTCTTCTCTTCATAAATTTTCTTTTCCAAAAACATTTGATTTCCAAGTTTTTGGATTTGCAAATATTTTCTTTTGTCTGAAATATACTTTGATTAAAAATTCTTAGATGTTTTTTTCTAGGAAACTTTTGAGATTGGAAGTCAATTCAAGGAAGTAAATTAAGCCTTTATTTTAAATTTTAACCCAAAATTGAAAAGGACTTTTGCACTAGTGTGATTACTTTTTGCATGTTCCTGGATTGCATAAAATACATGTTTTTAGTGGAGGAGAGAACTTGCATTAAATTTCAAAGGAGGTATATATTCTTATACCATTCCAAAGTCCTTTGTTGAATGCCATCCTTATGTACAATCCAAAATCAAATTTGGAAAATAATGATTCAAAAGATATGCAAGAGAAAACTTATGGATTGGTACAATTTTTTGAGCCCGTCAAAGTTTTCATCCAATTAATTTCTATCATTTAAAGTTTTTTTCTGTTTTGATGTGGTTCAATTGTTGATTTTGTCATACATTTTGTGAGGTTGAATCTAGAAATAAATCCCAATTCTATAAAAAAAGGAACCTAATTAAAACCAAAATTGACCCCATTATTTTTTTGAAAGTGAGACTAAAGGTTTTTCATAAACCTAAGAACCACACAATAATGGTAAGAATAGTCGATTCTAATTAATAACTACCAATTCAATTTAAATTTTAGAATTGGAATTGGAATAAATTTTTATTTTTAAAGAAACAAACTCAGAATTGATTCTTGATTTTATTTATTTGTCAAAATGAAGCCTATATATATGAAAATAGAAGTGATTAGAATTGGGAATTAATTGGTATTCAACCACAGCTTGTGATTTGGGTTAATAAAAAATAAATTCAAATCAGAATTGATTTTCAAAATCAAAATTGGATTTTTTTTTTTCAAAAAGTTGAACCCAAAATTGGATGCCAACTCCATTTATGCATGGAACACGCATGGTTCTAATTTAATTTTCAAAATCACTTTTTCTTAGAAAAAAAACCACCAGAAGTTAGTTTGTTTTAAACCATAGAATCATTAGTTGTTAATGTAACTTATTTACATCGACCCAAGAGTGAATTGGTTACCCAACTAAATTTTCCTTTCAAACTTTTCTTGGTAATTTAATTAAAATTTCAATCACAAAGAGACTCAAAATTCAATATTTGTTACACATTAGGCAAAATATTTCAAATCGTGTTCATTAAATCCCACTCACGGCGAGCTTTCCAACAAGGTGGAAAGCATGCCCAAACTCCTTTATAACCTTTTAATTTAGATATAAATGACTTTTCAATGAAAAAATGTTCAATATTCATTAACTTCTTCATTGTAGGTTGAAACATTATGAAATCAAACTCAATGCACCCCTATTCATCATAGATTTCCAACAATACCAAGAGTGCACAAGAGGTGATGTGGTTTCACACATCCAACAAGACCAAGAATGCAACAAGAGGTGTTGTGGTTTTGGAGATCTGGACAAGACAAACAAACAAACAACCTTCCTTGATAGATTATGCTTGCTTGTTACAAAGGGCCACCATTTTTTTTTCCACAAGTAAGGTGAGGGGAGGGCAATAAAATGGCTATATATATTTTGACAATAAAATGGCTTTTTGGCAAAAATAACTTTCTTAAAATGGACAGTGAGCAGGGGGTAGGTATTCCATAAGCCGTCTTTTGATTGTGGCCGTCCAAAATCCAAGATTAAAAAAAAACCTTACAAGAGATCTACGGTCGGGAACTCGTCTCATCAAAGCCCAACCGTCTCCCACGAGGGGACAGCATCAAGTTCCAAGCGTCGTTGGATGGATCATGGGATCCCATCGTACGGACCAGAGGAAATATCTTGGTTACACCTTTTGTCTCCCCGAAGTCGGCAGACCATTGGGGGTGTGACACGTGGAATAGGGATGAGCCAAGCTTTTCTCTCTGACTAGACCGCCCTTTCTCTCGAAACCGACCTTTTTTTGGAGTTTTTTAAGACTTCACTTTTACTGGCCTTTGGGTACCTTTTACACTACGTGTTAAATGCACACTTTTGTGGTCAGATATGAAAGTGCAACCTATCCAGCCTGTGTTTTTATATATATATATATATATATATATATATATCCAAAAAGCGAAATTAAAAATCAAAAGTTCTAAAATCTAGTGCATTTAAAGATTTTTCAATAGTCATAATCATGCCAAAAAAATTATTTTTTTGTTGGATTTTTATAAATGGTTCAAGGAAGTAGCCAAAATAAAAATAAAAGGATGTTTAATTTTTGAAGTTTCATATTTTGCTTGTAGTCAAATTTGGCTAAATCTTCCAATGGATGATCATCACTTTTAGCTACATCACAAAATTTGACAAAAAAAAAGACAATTGAACCTATCTAAAGCCGGATGAGGAAAGTAGGCCTTGGGGTGAACTAGTTAGTGCCTATAATTTTTACCATGGTGAAAACCAATGTTGTGTGTGTCAAGTGTAAAATAACATGTGTAATAACCATGTAAGTGTAAATCATTCACATTTTCACACTCAAGTTTTTACATTTTAAAATTCTATTTATGTATTTTGTCAATTACACTTACATGGCAATAATATATATTTTTGAAAGGCAATTACATGATCCCAATATAATTTGTGGTTTTATTCTCTTGGATTTTAAAAAAAAATTGGAGTAAAAGAACCTTTTTGTTTGGTTTTTTGAAACTTTTTTTTGTTTTGGGGAAACAATGAACTTCCAATCTAACAATTGTTCATATTGATCAAATATAATGATTGATCTAGGTGGTTTTATTTTATTAATATTCAGCCTATTATAGTTTTAATTTTCATGTTTATGAATGAGGTTTAAAAAACAATATGTAATCCAAAAATATTGTTGGAGGCCCAAATACTGAGTATGTATGGCTGGAGCTCCTCTAAGAAACATGACAATATATTGAAGAACCAGATGAAAATTGTCCATTATTTTGTGCTAGTTTTCATGATGGCCCATAATTGTTTTTGACCAGTGTTGTGCAAGTATATTGTTTTTGGTATATCCTAAAGCAAGGGTATATTAAGACTCATTTTTTCCCATCAGATTAGGTTTTTGATATAAAATATTATAATTTTGGTAGATGGGTAAGGTGCGGGTAATCACCATCATATACCCAAGGTTGGGTTAAGAAAATAAGTATGTATTTTCAATATATTTAGTAAGAATAAAAATATGTTCATATTTTGAAATTATTGATATAGTTTTCAAATTAATGGAATTCACTCTTTTTTCTTTTACCCTAATTATATGGGCATATTTTATATATACCCAATGGTATCAATAGGAAACCATTTTTTCGGATGTGTATATATTGAGTATGCATTTCATTAGGATATATTAGTTTTAAGGAAATAGATTAAAGTAAAACATGTACCCTCCCATACCCGACAAGTATATATGGGTAAAAGAATATACTTGCACAACATTGGTCTTGACTAATGTTGGGCCAATATCAAAATTTGAACATATTAGGTGACATTGGTATAAAATCTTTTATGAAATATTCACAACAACCTCCAACTAGTATTGGATTTGTTTAAAAGCTTTCATACCAACCAATAAAGTCTTAGGCTGATTTTTTGCTAGCACTTATGTGGTAGAGTTTATACGTTGTATTGAAATTCATATAACCCTAGTATTAAACTAATATTATATTACAAGTGTCAAGTCCCTGCTAATCATGTTAAGTATTGGTATCAGGTTGGTATTACTTTAGTTGTATTAGTTTGGTATGATTTTTGATATCAATGTAGCAAAATTTGAGGTTGTGTTCTCCTTAATGACAACATAGGACTAACTCGTCTAAACCAAACTTAGGTCACCAAGAACTTTACAATTCATGACAATTCACAAAACAACATCATAAAACAAATCTCAACATCATATTCCAATGTTTCCCACATCAATGACTATTATCAACATAATCTCCTAGGCTTAATCAATAATTTTAAATTATTGAGGAAACATGACAAGATCTACAAACTTGGTGGATTAGATCTCTATAGACCACTCTCTTTAGGCTATCATTATCTCGCTTGGTGATCACTATTTATAGGGCTTTCTTTTTCAACCCATTTCACCCCAACAAATTCATTCAAGAAATTTTGACAACACAGTTGTAGCCATAGACGCTTCACAATGTGTTCCCTAATGCCCCAAATTAGTGCATCATAACCCTCTTGTAGTTTCCAATGTATGAATCTTTCTTCCTAACAAATAAGTTCCAAATTTCCCATTGACATTCCCTACCAATCCTTCAATGATGCCTTACTTAGACAAGCCTTTTAGTCCCTTATGTATTTTCATCATTTCCACCAAACATACACATTTGTTCATGTCTTCTTGTTCTACAAATGTTTAATCTATCAATTCCATTGCAGAACGGGAAAAAAAAATAGTTGGAAAAAATTAAGTTTTTTCTTGACCATGAACATTCTTCCCAACAATCTAATCAACACTCAAATGTCCAACATCTATTCAACAACATTGCTAATCCCTAACTCCAAAACAAAAGAAACACTTAACTCTTCAAACATTTAGCCTTTTATCCCCTCCATTGTGCCCCCATGCATGGATTCCACCACCAACACCTACTGCCAAATCCACCATCGCCAAAAGACCATCAAAAACATTAAACTAGAAATTGGTTCCTCGATCATCTTGAAATTATTGTCACCATGCACACCACAAATTTTTCTAACACCATAAACTTGCATCAAACAAACATTCACACTCCAAAAATTAAAAAGAAGAAAAATCCATCAACTATCCACTCCCTTGTTGCCTTTTGTTTTGAGTTGCACAATCAACTTTTCATCCACTAAGTATTCACTTTGATGAAGATCACATCCCGCTCCATTTCATACTAGACTAGGACCAACACAAATCTACATATTGAGGTTCCAACTTGGTACTTGCCCAACAACATTGGCCAAGACCAATGTTGGTATGTTATTGAGAGATTGATTGGTTATCAACAAAAATCCAAAGGGTAGGTTATTAATAACTACTTATCACTAGTAGGATAACCTACCTTGCCTAGAATGTGTTTTGTAAAGACTTGACAAGACCTTTATGAACGAGGTATTCTAATAAATAAAAAAAATTGACCTTGAGGTTTTTTGTATTCTATCCCATTAGGTTCTTAATTCCTCAACCTTACATGTTTTTTTAGCAATCACCTTTTTTGTTACCATGTTGTAACTTTGGATGCCCATGTTGCTAGATAACATAGTCGATAATTTGTATTTCATTGGAACACATTGTTAAATGTGTAATCTCATTTTGAAAAATAAGGCCAATTTATTTAAAAATCCCCATCAAACATGCCTTACTTGGATAGTATAACTAGAGGTTTTCAAGGCAAGTATTTGAAAGCTAACCCTTATGCATAAAAGTCAATTATTATCAATGTTGTGTGTTTCTTAATTTTTAAAAGAACCTTTGATCCCCATTTTGATTCTTTAAAAAAATTTGGAGGTTTTTGTAATGTGGATTTGAGTCCAATTCTTTTCATTTTAAAACCTTGCAAATTTCGATTTTGACATATTTTATCAAATTCAAGTGTAACCGAAAAGGAGGATGTCAGTAAATAGCTCCTAACAATAACATTACACATCAATATGAATAATTCACACAACAATGTTGTTCCCTTTTTATTCAAGAGGTAGTTGAAACATGGTTTCCAACAATTCATTTCCAACCAACACACAACAAAGCTACCATCATTTACAAGCAGATAGACATATTGATATGCCTCCATGACTATGACCACAAAAATGGATCAAACTTTTTCCTATTCACATCTCGTGTTTGTTGTTATGTATCATCCCATTATCGAGCAAACCCAAATTCAGAAAACTAAAACCTTATTCTCTCCTCCATTGATAACAAGATTTCCACCCAAACCCAAAACACAACAATTCCCTTTGTTTATAATTCATCACAAAACATAAACCCTAGCCCCATATGCTCAAATGTGGCACTTGTTAGGCAGTGAATTTTCAATGTTGTCAGCAATTCCATTCTCGAGGAGAAGAATCAACACCTACATTCTATTCTACAATCTTCAACTTTACACTTCCTATGCAATGAAATAAGAAAATTTGGATATAATGCTTTCTTGTAGAATTGAGACAAAAACAAACACAAGCCTAAGGATATGGACTTAGCTTCACTGAAGTCCTCTCCAAAACCTCCCCACTTAAATCTTTCATCGACATTCCTTATCTCCATCTTCAATTGCTCCTTCTCCATTCAAAGCCTCCACACAAATCTTATTAGCCATCACACAAACTCACTCAACAACAAATTAAGAACAAAAGATTCATGAAAGCAGTAACACCCCTCATGTCAGTTGCCATTGTTGTCAACTTCATGAAGAAAACAACCCAAAAATGAAATATCACATCCCCATGCAAAAAAGTCTCAAAAGCACAAAACCTTAAAAGATGTTCTACATTTCACAGGACCTGTCTTCAGATCATGCAAGAACTACTAGGCTTGGTTCAAAACCGAGTCTGGTTAATGTAGACAATACACATTCCCCTATGCCAAATATATTGTCTAGATAAAAAGTTTTATAGCAAATTACAATTGAGGTTTATATAGATATGAAGCTCAAGAACTAAAAAAAACCCTATGTGGAGCCCATACAAATTCCAACCAGGCCGGTTATGAACAAAATAAAGGACCGGTCAGTCTCTTGGCGGAGTGGAAGGGAAGGAGCTTTGCGGTGGTCAGTGAGGAGTGAGTGCCTTGTTTTCCTCTTTTCTTTTTTAGGGTTTGGTTTTTACAACAGGGAACAGCGCTGCAGCGTTGCAATCTTCCGGTGGTGCAGATGATGACCATGACTTTGTTGAACGCTTCGTCATCTGCTGCTGTTGGATGTTCTATTGTTGCTCCATCACTGCATTGTACTCAAGTGCTTTTGTCTCCTCCTCCTCTGCTGTGCGGAGGTCATAATGCCCATGGCATTCCCTCTCCTTCTAGAATTTTCCCCTGTATTGCATCTTTGCGGATAGGCAGGTCTGTCCTTGTTTCGACACAGCTTTCAGTTGGCGCTTCTTGGACAAGCAACCGCCACAGACTCAGAAGGTAAAAGTGTTTTTGCTGCCCCTCCACGCCCCCCCGCTTCTTTTTTTTCCCCTCCATTGCTTGCTGTACTGTTTATGTGTATACTTAGTTATCTTGGTCCTGTTCTCGTCTACTTGTTGTGAGTACAGCAACTTTAATGGAGATTGTGTATGTTGCATCAATTGAAGCAGAAGAAGAAGTTTTGGTTGTTGTTGCTTCTGCTACAGTTGTTGAATTGTGGAACTGGTGGGTGTGTTACTTTTATTTTTCTTCCACTTCTTTAGGCTATTATTGCCTGTATGTACAGAAGAAGCAGTTGGATACCTTCTTTTAATGTCACACAGGTGTTCAACTTTGTTGCTGAATTCCTCTCTGAATCAGAGACCATTTTCTTTTAGGTATGAGTTTTACATAGTTTGCTGCCACATTATTATGACTAGCGTAAGACACAGGTTTCAACTTTGCTGCCTTGATCAGGGTTTATCCTAAAACCTAAACCCAACCCTTTTCAACCTTGATGATATGATTGATGATGCCTTCAACCAAGAAGAGTCAGTTAAAGAATGTGACTTTGTTGCTATATTCCTCCCTGAAGCAGCGACCAATATCTTTTTAGATATGAGTTTTACATAGTTGCTGCCACATTATTATGACTAGGTTAAGACACAGGTTTCAACTTTGCTGCCTCGATTAGGGTTACCCTAAACCCTAAACCCAACGCTTTTCAACCTGATGATATGCAGCAGAATGATTCTATTTACATTTTGTCTGGAATTTAGGGTAAACCAATAATGAAATCTGCATCCTGACATGCAAGTCAGATGTTTGGGATTTGACCTAGGCATAATGTCATACTCCTTGAGACTCAATAGTTGAGGGTGGACCCTGGAAAGAAGCAGGCACAATGTTCTCTCATAGGGTTTAGGGTTTTCGCTGATAGAAATCAGGTGAGTTATGGTACATGAAATGGTATGAGACAGATGGCAATGAGCTCTTTGTCTTTGGTGACATAGTCTGTTACTAGAGCTTGATTTCATTGTTTGTGTTTTTCTCACCACTGGCTTCAGGGCTAGTTTTTTAATTTCATTGGGTGTATCTATCTGTCTCTGGAAATGTGAGCAGGACAGCAAGGGAGTTTGCAGCAGGCCATCTGGAAGGTTCAGGTAACATACTATATGCCTGGCAGAAATGGACCCAGATACTTGCTTGCACTTTCCCAAGAACTCCTTTTCCTCAGGAGGCATGAATGGTATGAGTGCAGCTTACAAGTTGAAGAATTTCAAAATTCTCTTTATCATTGTCATCAAGCTCTTCATCTCCAGTTGGTTTGTTTCTGAAATCTGGTTCCAACTGCACTTTTCACACAATTCTATGCTTAAGTTTTTTGTAGCCATTTTCTGTGAAGCTTCCCAGTGTTGCACATTGGATGCCCCTCTTTATGTGTTGCAACACTGTTGAACAGGGATCAGCAGATATAAGTCTGTGAAGAAAGTATTACATGAGTTTGACAAGGATGATGACATTGTGGTGGTATGTGATATGGTTTCCCTTCCATTTTTTTATCAAGCATCTCAAGAGCAGCATTATTCTCACAAACCAAGGGTCCAAGTAAAGAACACCTTAATATATGTGATGTGAGGGATTTGTAATGTATGCTTTTGAGAGATACTGACTACAATGAGTCAGTACTCCAGAAAATATTGACACTTTGACTTTGTAGGATGGATGTTCCAATTCAATGTGTTGCTGAGATTAAACCTTCTTTGAAACCAGAAGTTGTAAATGCAGTTTTTCAACACAGAACTTTGAGTTTTGAGATGAAATCAGGAGGCCTTCAATTGTTAGGAAACAGATGCTAATGCGGCAATTCAGGGGCCAGCTAATGTGGCATGCTACTTCAGGCTATTAGAAGAACTCTCATGAATTTTGTGCATGGTGAATTGCAATGCAGAGTGGAGCCTGTCCAGAAATTAAATGTGAGGGTGGAGGAAGTATCGGCAGCAAAAGAAAGGGTCGAAAAGGGGTATGTTATGGTCTTGAAACTGACAACCATCAAAGGCTTCTTTCCAGAGATGGTTTAAATTAGAGGACATTGGCTGGAAGTCGACTGAAATCCAAACTGCAGAAATCATTACTACTGCATCTTAAGAATCATCAACTGTCCAATTTCCTAAACATAAGAACTGACCTCGTACGTTTTATTTTTTGTGGTCTGCTTGCAGGGAAGAAAGGATCCAAGATTAGATGAGAAATATCCAACGCTGTCATTTCTTGAAGTGCAAGAGCGAATGATCAAGGAGTGTAACAAACAGGTTCTGGTTGATGCTGAGAATCTTCTTGCACAATCTAATAATAAGTTTGGGCTTGTTTTAGAAATTGCTGAAGAAGCTAATGAATACTTGCGCCATAATAAGGATGAGAGTTTGACCAGAAAGCCCATTTTGAAGGTGATTAGTGATCGGATTAATGAAGGTGCTGGAGAGCAATTGTCAGATTCATACATTGAGGATTTTGTCACATACAATGATTAGGGTATACAGTGGAGTAGAAGAGGTATGCACAGTTATACTTATTATAAATTTATATGGTCAAGTTGCAGTTTGCTAGTGTACAGATTATAATAGATTGCCTTGATTGGCATTTCAGTCAGTAACTCCACCTGAATTGCATGTGGCATGTAGTTGTTGACTTCTAGCATATCTTTTTGATGGGGATTGCTGATTTCTGGGCTTTTGTCACCCCTGGCATAGTGGATTCCTCTTGAAGTCACCTTTGTGGAAGGCTCGAGCTTTACCACCCTAGTCTTCTTGTGTCTCCCTCTTCACCATTCTCTTATTTCTCATCTTTTTTTCATTTAATTAGCTCTATGCATAAGTTCTGTCTTGGCTTACACTTATTTGTTAGCTTCTGTTTGAATGTGTAGTGCACCACAGTAGGTAGACCTGCACTGAAGATATCCATCCTGGAGGAAGTGATTAGTAAACCCCAAATATATTTTGTGCTTCTCATGTACTTAAAACTTTAGTTATTAACTTCTTTGGTTTACTTGATTTCTATGAATACTGTCTTTAGGCCTAAAGATTTTTGGTTTGGCTACATAATTTAGAGTTCAAAAGTTCAAAACTTAGTCCTGTGTCGGGGTTGAAAATGGACAGAATCTTTCTTTTCAGTGCTCTAAAGTACTCAGAGAAAATTTGTAGGCTGTGCGGAGGGCACATTTTATCCATGATTTTCCCTCCTATAAATTGGGAGGACTGTAATGCCTCCTCAAGGGTGGGATGGAAAGTATACCTACTTATAGGTCTAAGAACCCTGCCACTATTGAAGAGTAGGCATAATAACCCTCTCATTTGTACACCTTGTCATTTACATAGGTTTGGTTCATGATAAATTTTGCCTTGTGCATTTTGATAGGTAAAGCCTATGGTTGGGGAACGTTCCCAAAATTCAGGTTCATACTCAGCTATCACCTCATCCTGTGACCCTTATTTTGAGAATGCCCCCACTTTGAATAAGCACCTGTGTTATTGTCAACTGAAAGGTAGTGAGAACTGAGAACATGCCCACATGAAGTTACATCTTTGTGAGGAAGGTTCGCCCATTTTTTGAACATTTTTCATGCTCCAGAACCACTTAAGTAACCATACTCCGGCCTCTGTGGAGCACTGGCTGCTTTGCACAAAGGAATGGACTGAAAACCGCTGAAAGGACATGAGCAGACATATTGTCAAGAATCTGTTCCATCCTAATCTGCCACATACATCTGACCTTAAAAAGAAAGGGATAATCCTCAGTGTGAAATACCAAGGCAAATCCCCCCAGGCCCAGGTGCTAACTCACTCAAAATGGACTAGTTGAGTCAATTGGAGGGAGCCTACACGTTCAACAACTTGCCTGCTCCACTTCGTAGAGTTAGAAAACCATAGACAGCAAGCCTCCAGCCATCAGCCCTAACCTTAGATCCAAAAGCATTTGTCTTGGCTGGAGCTAGAATTGTTCCTCAGCATTGATCAGAGCTGCATAAGACTCATTTTCATCCATATAGCCCTGTTTCTGCCCTTGGGAAGCAGCAACACATGTCAGTTTCTCAGAGGATGCTGGTTTCTGTAAGTGGAATAGGCTGAAAAGTGTCTCTCTCTTCTCCCTGATGCCTTCCATAGGCCCATCCCATGCAGTCTCACCTATGAGTTCTAGCCCTATTTCAACAGCCTCACTCCCTACAAGCTCATCACCACGTTGAATTAGCAGCAAATAAACCTGCTCTGCACAAACTTTCCGCACCTGTCAACATAAGCCATACAGATTACACTGGTTAGTGTTCACCATGAGCAATAGATAGAGGTAACATTAAAGCAACACATATACTTATCATAAGAGGGTAAAAAAAAATCTCCATCCTTGAAAGCAGTTGAAGTCAGTACCTTGGGATAACGATAGCTTAGTAAAGTAAGCAGTTGTCCAATTGCATTGCTTCGGGCAGGTTCTGGCCACAATGCAAAATGACTCAGCACATTGATGCCTGCCAAGAGCTTTGCAACATCCTTGCACCCATGCAATTCGGTTTTCACATGTTCCAATACCTCCTTTGAAAATTGCAAATCAAGTGCCTGCAAAAGGTACAAAGAGGCCTAACATGAATTGGTCTCCAAAGCCTTCTCACTCAATGTCTCCCTTCACTCACATGACAAGCAACAATGTTTGAATCTAATGCAATGGCATTCCAAGTAGTAAAAAATTCTCAATAAATTGTACATCTATTACACAACCTCTCATAAACACAAATGTAGAGTGCTGCTGATTCCACTCAAGTGTGGGAACCAGATTGCAGTTTCCCAGTGACTCTGGACTGGGTAGGGCAACCAACCTGAGATGCAGTGAGGATTCCCTTGCAAAACAATACATCAAAAGTCTGTAGATATGCACACACCATTATTTCAGGATAAGTCTCTTCGATCAACAGGCCTAAAGGTGATAATAAGCTTCTCTTATTTGGTCTGCAACCCCAGAATACTTTTGCAAATATTCCACATAACTAACATGTCAACTAGGCATAAAAATGATGTCACTAAAAATGTCATCATTGGGGACATGACAATCCTACTCGATAGTCATAGACAACCTTGTTGGTCAAGGCAGTGTAACCTTATGGCTCAGGAAGAAAGAGAGCATGATAATTCAGACTTCAACAATATCAATCAACTGGAACAGAGATTATGAACACCTTTAGTGCCGGAATAATGACCCTGTCATTCCTGGCGAAACTCTTCAACACGTGCAACAATTCACCTCCCAGCCAATTAATGTGAACGTCACCTGAAGCTCCATTGAGATTTTCAACAGCAGCTGTTTGAAGAAAATCAAGAAGAGCTTGAGACGACACTTTGCCAAGCGAGTCCGCAAGACCCCCAACAGAAATGACAATTCCTGACAAGACAAAGAAGCGATACTCTGGGAAGTTCAGAAACTGCACTAGCCTTGGGAACGAATCTCCAGGAGCCTGCAAGCAAGTTCCAATAATAAGAACTGTCAATGTCAATCCAACAGCCGAAATTAAAAAGAGAAGCATACAAAGAAACACAAACTCAGACAATTGCTAAACTCCTGTATTGATAAGGACCCTTCACAGATTGTTGACAAACAAGTGCTTGAGCCACTAGGAACCTCACTTGGAAAATCAATATAATCACTTTCTAGTTATAGACACACAGTAACCTAGTAAAAGAAACTTGAGTGTGTAGACTTTAGTCCCCTGCAGCCTGCATTCCAGTCTCCAGTCTACCTTACAAGTGCAAACATGAAGGTTGGAGAGTTTGAAACCAATTAGTTAGTGTACTTACAGCCCAGTTGAGGTTTGTGTCTTTAGGAACAATTTGCTCTAGTTCTGCTCTATGTGGAATGAAGGGGACAAAGACATGTTCACTATGCAACAGCTGTTGCAATGTCCGTCCAGCTACATCGCGTACTCGGTCAATTTTCTCTACTGCCTGCTTTGCCAAGCCTCCAACCACCAGTTTTGCAATATCCACATCAAATATTGATAGGTGCCCATTGGGCCTGTTGCATTCTGTAGAGTTTCTATCCAAGCTTTCCTGCTCCTTGGTTCGATCAAAGACGCAACAAGTTACTCCAGCAGACTCAATTGCACCTTTGGAAGCAATTTCAACAACTGGTGCTGTGTTCTTCTCTTGGCAACTCAAACAAAGGAGAAAAGTGCACATCTTCAAGCCTTCCATTGCTGCCTCTCGAACCCAGGAACCTACATCACCTCGGTTATCAATCGCATAGTCATCCAAAGCATTGAACAGAGTATCCATCACTTGCCATCTCACCACTGAAGCTAGCGACAAACCCAGACTTGTAACAGTATCAGTGTCTTTGTGTAAACTTGGCAGTGTTTCCACTGAGCCATTGAAGAGAATCTCACAAACAGCCGATAAACCACGAACTGCATTCACACGGGTCTCTGCATCCTGGTCCTCTAGCCTTTCCTGAACTTACAAACATTTTTTGTTTCCTGTTAGTGACTGTTTACACTAACTGGTTGACAAGTAGGAGTCACCCAATGGCAAGACAGAAGCAAGTATGATGAAGTGATGTGACCACTAGGCTACCTGTTGAGTTTGAAGACAACAATTAAGAGATGTAAAATAGACAACCTGATAAAACATATCAAGGAAAATACTCATTCTTTATGTAATGTTGATGTTCAGTTGATGAGTGCAAAAGTAAATCATGCTCACCTCTGGTAAAGTGGCAGCACAAAGGGCATCCAGCACATCCTTCCACAATGGAGCGAACAGCTCATAAGGTAATGCACTAAATGCAAGTGCAGCACCTCGTCTTGCAGCTGGATTTGGATCACCCTTCAGCATGGTGATATACTTTGCTGTTGTTCGAGCAACAGTTGCAGCATTGGCTGGAAGCAGATAACTACGCACAAACCTTCGGAGGGCTGCCACAGCACATGCCTGCACACAGCAAGGATGAAAGAATGCCAAGAAAACTCAACCCACAGTACAATGTGCAGATGCTACATTTGCACTCAAAAGAAAGACCTGCAATGAATGTCCATACAAATGAGAGAAAGAGAGAGAGAGAAACACTTTTAAAGCTCACTCACAGCTCAAAGAGAACTGAAGAACCCACCTGAATTTCAGCATTGGGGTGCTTCAGATTTTCATCAAGAGAGTCATGAAGAATCTTTTGGATCTTTGGAGACAGATGGATCTCCACTAGTGCAGTATATTCAATAAGACGTGAGACAGCAGAGCGCATTATTTCCCCTCCTTTTCCACGGTACAAACGGGCCTTCTCAATTGCTGGCACCATGCCTGCAACAGCTTTCTCCCTCTCTGTCCAAAAACATAATACTTGATCAGATTCCCTGAAAGTTTTCAAAGGACAACCACATTAAGTGCAGAAGTTCTCTATTCCTACAAAACATTGCCAACAAGTGATGAGCCCCCTCAATGGTACAACCTGCTGAAATTCAGGTTGTATGCATTAATTTGCTCCTTGCCCCTCTTCTGCAGCATACCTGGTGTGAGGGGATATTTGTGTTCATGCAAAGCTCGAATAACTTCAGCACTAGCTAGGGTGGCACCATGCCGGAGGCTCAGGTCTGTTGAGAGAGTGGAGGGTAAGACCATGCCCATTACAGTAGTTTCAAAATAGGCAGCATCATACTTCACAAGTGCTGCAAGAGCTTCTGCTGATAATTCACGTAGTGACCTATCCTACAACAATTTACATCACAAAGGGTCAACTGAGGAACACTTTGTATTCAGTTCAAATTTCTGGCAACCATGCTGTCCATGCAACAGTACACAAACACTACATAAGACCTTAGAGGTTCAATGGAAAGATTCCTAGAAACAGACAAAAACTCAGAAATCTCTGACAGGGTCCTGCAAACATACCCAGTGACAAATTTTTGTAGTCAAGAGATCTTGAATCAATGGCAACCTATACTCCTCATATTGGGCTATGAAAACCGCCACAGAACGATATGCATTTGAGCGTGTCCCAAGTGAGAAGTAATCAGCTGCATTTACAATGTCTATTCCGTGCAAAAAATCACCTTGCCTTCCAACCCCTTCCTGAAAAGCTGCTGCAGCTGCCCTTCTGCAGTTTACCTGCTGGGCACATGTGCAATTATTGACAACCAAGCACAGAGCTTCAAATGGGAGATCAAGCAAGCTGATTGTTGCAGGGTATGCATAATAACTTTCCAAAAGCATTTCCCAACATTGTACACAAAGTGCTGAAGATGGAATGTGAATTGAATGTTAAAAAGTTGGAATTGGACCTCCCGGTCATAACAAGCGGTTGTGAGGAGAGCAGGAGCCAGGATCTTAAGATGAGGAATCATAAGAGAAGAAGAATAGGCCCTGACAAATGCCCAGCAAACATATGCGGCTGCATCTCTGACATGCGATCCAACACTGTGAGGTCCCCTTCGCACATCATAGTGAAGTGCCTGTTTATGAACAGAATTTTGGTCACTCTTATGTCATAGTTTTTGGTTGCCTTCATAAACTCAGACACCAGAAAGAAATACAATTTAATGAAGCAACCATGAGAAAAAGAAATGTAGGGAGTGGAGGAAGTCCTAATTAGACAACCTTCCTTCTCCAACCCACATGCTGTGGATGAAATACCTCAACTGTAAATGCAGCCAGCATCTAAATCAAGGAGGGTGGAACAAGGGGGACAATTACCTGCACAATAACAGGGACCACTGTTGGGAGACGTTCAGGCAGCAAAAGACCCCGACGTGCAAGCTCAGCCAGGGCAAGACATCCCCCGTGCCATGCTCCATCTCCCTGAACATCAGGTTCAACCATTCTCATCAATGTCTGGCCCTACAACAGAACCTTCAGTTCCTGAACTGCCTCAATACCCTGACAGAGGTCATGGAATTCCTGCTTCTGGTCAGACAGAAAAAGGTAGATTTCAGATTTTCCAGGCAGCAGCAAAGAGAAAGGAAACACCAAAGGTGCTATTCCAAACCAACTTTGAAAAGGGAGAGGCTGTACTCATAAAACTGTGCTTTGGGTACCCCAGGGCAAAAGACCCTGCACCCAGTTCTTTGGACAGTTGAAGAGGAATTCAAGGAAAAGCAATGGTGCCCTGACAAGGGTGACTGAATTGTGGTCATTACCCGTCATGGCCTTACCTTGATAGAATGGGTTGCAGAAGCTTTTGGAATTGGTCTGGAAATCTCTTACAAAGTGGTGTGTAAATTTCATGCTTCAGCAAAGCTAGGTTGAGATAGGTGTGGGCTGAAAGGTTTCAAAACTCTAATAGAAACAATTAGGGATTAGCTAATCAAAACGAGAGCCACTCTTTGGATAGGTGCAGTACTCTGGACAAAGATACAAAATTCCCTACAAGCTCTCTCAAGAAGAATAAGCAGGTGGAGAGCACAAGACAAAGCGCAGAGGAACGACAGCCCAGAGAATTTACTCAAGTTAAGTCAAGGAATAAGTACCTCAGTGGGATGAAAAAGCTCAAGGACAGAAGCAACCACATCATCTGCAAATGCAAGACTGAGGCGAGCAGTCACCCGTCCCACACCTTTGGCTGCTGACCAGCGCACAACTGTGTCCTAAGTAAATAGCCACCCAAGCCAGTACAAGAAAGCCTGCTTCAGGTAAATAAAATCAATAGCACTAGTGTGGCTTGGCATACTAGAAGTTCAGCTTTCAGGTCCTAATTTTCAATTTCTGTTCTTGAAAATTCTTTGTCACCATATAGGAGAAAAGAGAGGATCAAAGTTACATTCAACAAAAATTCTACGACAGCCACTACATGGATAAGCTGTCAGAGATCCAGCAAAGTGATTTTGTACCTTGTCCCTGAGGCCACTCAGGAGTTGCTCAATAACTTCTTCCATGACATCAGGCACTTCAACATCCTCATCTTGAGTTTCAATGCCAACTCTAGCACTTCCCATGCTCCACAGTTTTTCTGCAGGAAGATCCTCAGAGATGGAAGCAGCTTCAGTCCGTGGCAAGGTATCCCCCAGTGGCAGTTGCATGTTTCCACTGACTGATTCCAAATTCTGAATAAGAGACCGACTGCCACGCTGCAATTGCCACAATAGGTCACTAGACACAATTGTCAAGAAAGAGAGAGCAAACTACATTGACAAGCTGTGAGTGAAGCAAGCACCATGTAGCGCCATGAGGCAATCCGGGGGGGGAGGTACATAACACCAATCCGCTGAATTAACTTCACCAATAACTTCCGCAGTAAAGGGCTGCGATTGGCTGCTTGAGAACCAGCTAAATCATGTGCTCCTTGCCATGCCATTGGAGCAATGTTCAGTAACATATCCCGCCCTCCAACCTTGCAAAGCAATCAATGACAGAAATCATGTCAAGGTTCTTCAGCGTCTGCATTTGAGTCAGGATTACACTCCACAACTGTTGTATAATTTGTAGAGAATAGAAATATAAACCCATTCTCCTGGAAATCAAGGGTCCAAAATGCATGTAAACAAAAAGGAAATGAAGACAGAACCGGGAATTAAACAACAAAAGGATCAAATGCAACCTTGCAGCTTTCATAGTCAATTTACACCAGAAGGTAATGCATTTGAGCTGTGATTGCTGCCAACAGCACCTTCATCAGCCCCAAACAATGGGTACAATGTTGAAGCAATATCAAGCTAGGATTTCTCAGGAATATGTCATGGATTAGGTGGAGAGAATTTCAGTGGGCCACAAAGAGGAAAAAGGAGTGGGGAAGCATCCAGTATCTCACATTGTACTTGACAAAAGTAGGCTAGCTCATGCAGTATTTCCAAACACAAGTTTGACCCAGGAACCATGCACTCTTCAGGTTCTAGAATATCCTACCTTCATATTTACACCCTGCAAGCAACTTTGACAGCAATTATGTAGAATAAGGACACTACAAAAGCAAAATCCAGTTGGTTCATGGTACTACACCACATGGAGTTTGCTCATAAATATGTAAATGGAGATTTCTGACAAGATTCCATAAGCAATTAAAACCAGACGCAATGGTACCAAAGCACTTTCCCAGTCAGGATGCAGAGTGTTTTAGAAGCATGAGCTATGTCAATCATCTGGCAGTCTTGTCTGGCCAGAATGAATGTAGTGTATAATAGCTCATGCTTCTAAAACAAAGTGCTTATCAATTTTACATGAGGAATATCCACATAAAACTGCACCTTCTGGGGCCTTTTGCAGGTATGGTTGCAAAGGCACTCCAATGTAAGAGCATCTGAATGGTAACAATAAGCAGAAGACTTAGATCCGAGCATCTTCATAAACAAAAGAGAGCTTAGATTTGCCCTTTGGAATCAAAAAATCACTCAATGAAAGCACCAAACAAACAGAGTGTATCAAGCTCCTGCATGAAGTTCCCAATCGGATTACAATGCCTAACAAAACAATCAAGACTGTAGAATTCAATGGAAAGCCAAGAAAATATGACCACAAAAATGATCAATCAGCTTGAAAATTGTCAACACCAATGTCCTTGGATGACTCTCAATTTAAGGAAATGAATCAAGCTCCAAGACAGAGCATGAGCGATACAATTCATCAACAATTCTGGCACAGTCAACCAACTACATCTACTTGTGAGACAAGGTCAGAATTCATTTGGAACTGTTTAGCCAGTTTATGTCTTGTGAACATCTCATTGTAAGAAAGCCTCTCATCTAAGGAGGCACTACTGCAGCTGGTTGCTAAAATACTGCCAACATCTGTGGTGTCATTTATGCAGCCCATCAACTCCAGAATCGGCTCATCCAATCCCTTGAGTCAAATCTGAGGAACTTCAAAGCTGTGGAAAGACTGGCTTTGGTTCACATGGGCAAATACCATGACAGATAATTCCTCTTAATTGGAAAGCTTTGATCTAGAGAAAGTTATAGAGCAGTGAGTGTATGACTGTTATGAAACATGTACAGCAACAGAAATTCACTTCCACATATGTCTTCACTGCAGAAGATACCAGATAACAACTGAAGGCAACTAACTGCTGAAGAACTCAACACAAGTACCCAAAAGGGACAAACCAAGAGACAAATCAGTGAAGGCAACAAGGCTATGAAGCATTGTGCCAGGTTCCATCAGGGCACTAGGCAAGAAGAGAGGGTACGAGGAGAGCCAACCTTAAAGATTGCAGCAAGAGCTCCAATAATGCCAGGCACCAAAAATACGCCCATCATTCCATCCTGTGTGGTTGCAAGGGCTTGATGTGTCCAAGCCATAAAACTGCAGTCCCGCAATCAAGTAAAAAGAAAAAGATCAAATAGGGAAGGAGAGCAGAGATGGTCTGAGATGAAGAATGTGGCGTTTGCCAAACAGAAAAAGTTGTACCCCTTCAAGGTGCCTTGCATGTCTGGTCGTGTCAAGAGTCGTGACAGCAGCACACCAGTCATCTCTCTTGTTGGACCAGGGTTTGAGAGATGTTCGGTGCACAATTTGACCATTCTTTGCACTAAGGGAGGCGTCTGTTCTTCTTCTCTCCCAGCATCGGATGCCCTTGGCTCCACCATTGCTGTATCAACTGATGCCATATCAAATGGTATCAGCACCAGAATTGAAAGCCAAAGCAGCAAGGTGCATTTGGTCTCCCAATCACCAGTGCTCTCTTCCTTCAGGATGCTCCCAACCGTCACCTGTCATGACATGCAATCAACATATTCTGCCATCAGCCTTCACAAAAATTGGGCACCTCTGAGAACAAAACACTGCTGTTAAGGCAGCTAAATGGTATGATGGAATGGCATTACCTCGCGCTGACATTGCTCAAGCAAGGCCACAGTGGGCTCTAAATCAGATGCTTGATGAGGGAAGAACTTCACCACTGTCTTGTAACCACAAACTGTGATGAGAGTATGCACAATGCGACATAGCTTCTTCACAATCTGCATGGAACAGAAACATGGAACAGGTCATGAAACCTAAGTGAAGCGCAAAGGTCCACAATTTCAGGCTGACTGACAGCATAGCTACATTCTCTGATTCCAAACTTCTGGAGACAATGTGGCAAAAACCGCATTTCCCTACAGCAATCAGTGTGCCTGGGTACCTCCTTCTCGTGCAAAAGTTAGGGCTGTGCAAAAATTAGGGTTTTCCGAGGCTTCGATTCTTCTTCGCTTTTTGTTGGAATCATTTCCAAATGCTTAAATTTTTTTGCTTTGTTCATGAGCCAAATATTTTCAACTAACCAGCATCTGCGCATTGCTCAACTGGCCGCTGTCCACTTTAGTAACCATGGCGCGTATAATGCCCATGAGAGGAGTGATCAAGCTTTCCAAATGCGGCTCCAGCAATTGTCCCTGCTCCTGATACTTCTCTATCTACACAGATCCCGCCACCACACCCAAATTTTTTTTTGAAATGCAGCGTGAATCACCATCCCAAGACTCAAAACCCTAAAACCAAAATGCGGCAAAGAAACCCAGAAAAACAAAAAAAGAAAACGAGACACAGCGAGAGACAGAGACAGAGAGACATACGGAAATTACTTACAATGGCCTCAGCTTTCTTGAAAGTCGCGGGCTCTGCTTCTCCTTTTGACGCGACAATTGTGCACACCAGCCCATGCAGCACCTGGGCTTCTTGCACTAAGGACTTGTGCAGGCCCACCAGGTCGCGGCACTTGAGCGTGTCGTCGTCATCCTCATGCTGCTGCTGATCCATGGAATGTGCTTGCAGCAATTCAGTTCGAACAGATCCTCTCTTTCTTTTTCCCACAAAAATACACACACACACACACACACACACACACACCCTCTCTCTCTCTCTTTCTTTTCCTTCGTGTTGGTCTCGTTTCCTCTCTCGTTGCAATTGCAGTTAGAGAGATCTTCTTCGTCACCAGTGGCAACTGGGATATGTAGCAGAGTACAAAGCAGAGACAAGGCCTGTGTTCTGTATTTTGCATGAAGTACATCCTTCCGATGTTGTGTTTTTGGATGAAATAAAACCTTCAAAATATTGTAATTTTGGATGAAGTATAACCTTCATATGAGTTCATCCAATCCTCAAATATTCTATTTTGGATGAAGTACAACCTTCAAATGAGTTCATCCAACCCTCAAATATTGTATTTTGGTGATTAGTAGGGTTAATTTCAATCAATTAATTAATTAAAAGAAGCAATGCCGGGTAGAAACATGAATAGAGCTGCTATGGTTTATCAGGGCCCTTCTAAGTTTCAAGAACTGCAGCTCTGCAAATTTCCAAAAAGGTCAGATAACCGCTTTTATGGCTGCTGCTAGTTTTATGAGGTTTTTTGATATAACCGGAACTGGTGGTTCTTTCTTTCCTTTGTAAAAGCCAAAAAAACCCATGATTTTTAAAAATTCTGAACTACACATTAAAGCAGGATTTCCAAACAAACTCAAACTGACACTTACTTAATTGAACTCATGCCTTAGTTTACGAGTTCAATCAAAATGTTCACATGATCAATTCCAAGGTATATATCCATTCTGTTCCTCCATTCTTCACCCCCCAATACCCACCTAAAAAAATCTCATGCCCAAGTTTGACGAGCTTTTCGATCGAGTTTTATAATCTAATTCAACAGCTTTTACATTCTGATGTAACTAGGCTTGTCCAACTACAAAACATATCACCAGACAATGTGGAAGTACAAGAAGAGAGGATCAAGGTCCTAGTTACATGCCAAATGGGTTATATATATCATAAACAGGGACTGATGATATCATGTATTTTCACTCAACTATTAACTAACTCCTTGCAACAAGTCCGACTATGGGACTTGGAGGTGGTTGCTAAAGAGAGGGGAGTCCATTCACCCTACCTCTAGATCAGACCCATGATCTTTAGATGAGGATCCATGACCAAAAAGTGACAAATTGATGCCAAACTTACATGGCACCATTTTGGAGGGAAAATCAATTGGTTGGAACCAAAAAAAAAGAGCTAAAAAGGAAAGATCATGATTTGAAGAAACAAGATGCAAGCTAGGGTCCTACAAAAGGTCTACACAAGGATTCAATTTGCTTCAAGTGAGTCCAAATTGGTTCCTAGGAATTTGGACCCTAGAGCCCCATTGAAAGTGGGCAAGTGCTACTAAGTTTGGAATCTTAATTATTTAGGATAAAACTAGAAAACTAGGACTTACCTACAACCTACCTACATCTTTTAAGATACCTGAAGTGGCAAGGGGGGCAAGGGGTCCTTAAGCTGTGGAAAGTCCAAAGGTAGACAGCCCCATTGATATTGCTCAACTTTGAATTGCAGAGGCTAGCATCATTTGGAGAGTTTATTGAGACCCACATTTTCATTTGCTGGAAACACTTTGAGGAATGTTCACCAGGTTCTTTCTTGTTGTCTCACTTCATGGATTATTCCCTATTTTTAACTGTTGCTGGTTCTGCAACCCTACACATGTGTGTGTAAGTTCCTCTCTCTGCAGCAAGCAAGCAGGCAGCTTTAACACTGAGTCAGACTTCAAAAACCTGTCATCTCTGGATCAAGCCCATAACCTAATAATCTTTACCATAGATTCAGTTCCACATTACCTTCAGCTCAAAAGTCTTTGATGACCAGAGAAGAAGTTTTGCCATCCCACTTCTAGGGTAAAAACTACTCATCACCAAACACATACTAATCACCAAACACTTTCCGATATTGTCCTCATTCATTAACCAAATTTGAGTAATTTTCTGTGTCATGGACACAAACTGGAAGGCTACAAACGTTCATAAACACAGGAAGAAGATGACTGATAGTTTGCTTCAAGAGATTTGAAAAAACAACTCTAGACTTCTCTCTAGTTCCAGTTCCCATATCTTCCTTTTCTTAGTCTGCATTGAGTGGTATAAAACCTGATGGGTGCACCAACTAGGGCTTTACAGAACTTCTTTGTATTCCAAAGGCAAAGATGCAACAATCAAAGATTTCCAGCTTGAAATCCTAATCTGTTTAAATAAACCATCACCAAACAATGAACCCCCTTACACCAAACACCACATATTGCCTCCACTCCTTTACCGATTTGAGGGTTACAAATGTTCTTTGAACTTCAGAAGCAGAGGAACAATGTGTCAGGATTCAACCTCAATTGAGTTCGCAAGTGTTTGCTCACTGGCCTATCTACCACGAATCTAAACATATTCGCAATGGGATGTCAACAGAGGATGTTCAACTTCAACAGCAGGAAACCAAGGGTGTACAACAGAGAGAAGCAGCTGAGCACCAAAAATGCTAATCCCCAAGCAATTGAAGAAGACTACAAACAGCTGCAAACTACCAAACGCCAATCAGCAAGCAATTGGAACAAAAGTACAAACAGCTGCAACTTCAGACTGTCTACAAACCAACCACCACACAAGTCATTTGAGCCCCCATTTTGCTACAAGAGAGCTACAAGTGCAAGAAGCCAATGTGCCATCTCATGTGTCCCCAAATAACACAAAAATGCCTTAAAGTAAAACTGCTTTTCAATTTGCTCCTCCACAGTACAGCAAACAGGATTGTACAGCAAAAGCCAACTCATACTCTCAACCTGAAGAATAAAATTAGAAAGCAAAGAAGATCAAAACTTGCACATTGACAACCACAGAGAATGCTTGAAGTATTTACAAGCTCTAACAACATCTCCTTTTCCCTAAACTTGTGAAAAAACTCAAAATGTCTGACATACTCAGGTATAAAAAAGGTGCCGAGTACTTTCATACGCAAGAGCCAGGAGAATGTTCTTGGACTCACACTACCAAAAAAGGAAGCTTCTGGCCTAGGAATGACTTGATTCTCACTCTGACATCAAATAACATGTCAAACAATCATCTCCAGGAGAGCTTTCAGTCCCAGAGCTGTCTACCTTGTACATGTGCTAAGGGATGCTACAAAACTCCTAACCTACCATCTCAAACAATTTGCAATTTTTTTCAGCTTTTTCTCTTAATTTTTGGTTTTTTTTTTTTTTTTTTTTAGTTTTTTGGTTTTTTTGGTTTTCAGGATGTAAAAACCAGACCAAGTAGCACATGAACCAATCATGCCATGCAAATTGCTTTCTGCAGTCTAGCTTATATAACATGGCAGGGATTTTCCAGAAAAGCCTCACAAATTGCTGTTTGAGGGGATTCTTAGTGACCTCACATGGTTGCATTTTTGACCATAGTGAAAAAAAGGGTGCAGATACAAACTGGATTTCCAGCCAACACTCAGCGTCGAGAATTGCTGTGTGAGGTGAAGAAGATGTAGTCTGGGTGCTCCACATCTAATTGCTTCAGATGTACGCTCGCAGAGTTTTGAAGAAGGGTGGCCTGGCGTCGTTCTACATTAGATGTCCACAGTGCCCCTCTCATCTTGTATGAGGTAAGCCCAAAAGCTCGCAGTGCTAACCGTGAAGTCTCGCGTGAACACAATGTTGGCATGTCACAAGGTTCACTGCAACTTGGCAGTTGCCTAACCCCTTCTGTGGCAGCAAGAAACACAATGATCAGAAAATGCAGCCAAGAAAAAAGTTCCTTAACATTCTTGTCTTCTGGAAACACTTCTCACATTGATCAGAGGCATAGGAGTTTCTATCATATGACCTTCTGCACCACCAGCAGAAAGAAAACTGAAGCAACTGCCACAAAACCATATAATGCAAATTTTGTAAGAAAACTATGCTTTCACACATCCCATGTTCTTGTTTACCACAATAGTCACCAGCTGAGTTCAGTGGATAGGTTGGAACATGTGAAGCCTTGTTCATCCACACACCTGAAGTTCCATTCATGGGTGTTGAAAGAGAGTGATATGTGAGGAAGCATGCTGCCAGATCACGCAATGTAGGACCTGTTGGTATTCGATAAATAGGGTACCTGAAAAATGAACCTAATTGATCAGCAATGCTACACAATGGACAATATTGAGCTGCTCTACCAAAACCAAGACCATGGAAACTGGACAGACTATCAGATTTTGAAGCTCACAGAACCAATCAACTGTCACATCAAGAACATTACAACTATCTGCACTACTGTTTGGTATGAATTATGCATCAAAAACATTGCCGGCAGTGCTAAAGCCCTGCCTCTGAACCATGGAACAAATCCTAACAAAGGAAAACTTTCAGGACATGCCAGTCAGCATAAATAGTTGGTGGGGATCATATGTCTGCAAAATAAGTTGTCACATACCAGGCCACAGAAAGCCAACTATTGGGCAAGAGGTCCACGCTCCGCAGTACCCGCAGAGGATTATACTGTGGTTCAAAGTCTCGAGACAAATCTGTAATCTGCAAAAGAAAGTCCAGCACCAGTACCATCTGGTTATAGATACTGACATCTAGCAACCAAATCAACACACCTAAATGAAACAGTAGTCCACTAACAAATTCTGCATGCTGCAACCATTTACCAGGAAAAACTAGCTCTCGCTTGATGCAGAGATAATGCAAAACAGATACGTGACAAGAAGGGAATTTTGATTAGTAACTCTCTTGTGCTGCATTCAATGATACAGACCAGTGGGAGTGTTCATGTGCAAATAAGCTGCTAAAGCTGGAACACTATTTCTCCACAAACTGGTTAAGATTGACAATTCACCTCTTCACGACATGGCAAGATAAAATGAACAAACTATAATGGAAGCCCCTAAGACTAAAACTATCCATGAATGAAGATCAAAACAAAATGAATTGGAGTTCTTTATTCTGACAGTATTGCAAAAATTGAACTGGGTTGACTCTCATGAACAGAGGCTGAAATTGTCACCACTGCTCATTTGATCCTGAGAGAATGAATAGATGTTTGCATGACCCACCTTATCAACAAGAGGAACACGGCTGTAGGGCGGGCTGGTCTCAAAATAGGACCAGACTTCTACATCTTCATCATCACCATTTACAAAAGTCGAGCATTCCAACCTCGGACCACTTCCCAAGGCACTATATGAGCTGGAACTATCAGCATCCTTGAGAACTCGCCCTTGCCACTGACTCCTTCCTGGTCCCATTGAACTCTCATTTTCACCATCACTGCTTGCATCACTGCCCTCGTCACTTTCCACACCAGGTGCTCTGCATAGCAACACAGCAACACCAGAGAAAATATAGAAATTGAATTTTCCCATTCCAGCATGGTGGTAACAAGTAAACTCTGAAGCTGACCACAACTTTCAGAGTGTCTAAGCTCTGAAACATGACATGGCAGAGCTGATCATATAAGCCTGAGCATTCTTTCAAAAACCCCTAACTCTCTTAGTTGACAAAAAGATGAGCTGCTCACATGCAAGCCAGGACATTCTAAGCAGAACAAGGGAAAGGTGTGCACTTGGATGATTAGGATAGGTATAAAAACAAGCAGTGACATACAACATCAACATACACATACAAATAAACAAAACCCCTAACCTCCAAAAGAATTGCAACTGCCGCAGATACCAAGGTTTTTTCTTGACCTGTAGGCAACGTGAGGCCTCTGAGTAGGAATTGTCTACGACTGCAAAGTGGACAGATATGGTACAAGGTAAATGTATGCACTTGGATGACTGGGGATAGGTGTTAAAAAAATAGCTGTCACTTACAACATTAGCATACACATAATTGAACAGAACCCACACTCACCAAAAGAATTGCAACTGCTGCAGACACCAAGTTTTGCTTTTTACCTGTAGGCTGCAACATGAGGCCTCTGAGTAGGAATTGTGTACAACTGCAAAGCAGACAGATATGGTACATAATACTGGACCACATTCTCATAACCATGTAACATGAGGGGCACACCAGCTCCATACGCGCTCCACTCATCAAAAGAGTCCCATAGATCTCCAAGACTGAAGAATGGAGTTACTTCTGGATCGAAACACCGCTTCTGAGAAGGATCCCGGAAACACGACTGCACACAAGAACAGTAGCTCTAAGCTTTCAGAATACTCTACTGTTTAGAAAAGGGACGTCAGCTTCCCTCTGTGCAACAACAAACAAAATTCCATCCCAGACTTGCTTCAGACTACAAATTCAGACACAGTTGTGAACGCTTTCCAGAATCATGCAAGCGTACCTTTCGCAGAGTCTGAGGTTTCACTCTGGGAGTTGTAACATCCAGAAAACATTCGAGATTCGAGTGCGGCAGTCTGCCTGAAGACGAAGCCGATGACAAACTAACTCGTCCTGGAACATCGTTTCCTCCTAGTCTGTTTTCTACACCGTTTCCAGCTCTCTGACCCCCCCTCTTCCCTGCAGCAGATTCGGCTGTGTAATGCTGCTTGGAGTGTGCTCTAGGATGGTGCCATGATGTCTGAGGAGGAGGAGGAGGAGGAGCCACTGGTCGAGGAAACGCCTCCAATGATGATGATGATTGATGTTTCCATCCGTACTGCCGCTCCTGCTGCTGATGCTGCTGATGTACTAGTAGCGAATCATCAGTGCTGGAAACCCTCCGCAAATCTGAACCGACCATAGATTCGCCCTTTGCTCCTCTTTTCTCCAAGAAGACCTTCGAGGAGAAGCCTCTCAGCCTCTTCTTCTCCCTTCCAAACTGCCAAATCCTTCGGACTGAAGCTCTCAAGGCAATTTCAGATATGGATCCTCTAGAGAGTTTGTCGAATTCTCAACACGCCAACAACTCCGTCCATATCCAGCTTCCAAAGGGTTGCTTGAAGTATCTGAATCAAACCTCTCTTAGGTTCAATCGCACAAGAACAACAGACAGTGGACTCCCCTGTGAGCAGCTACAAGTCCTACAATTGATGAAGAGCCCGTTGCAAAGAAACAAAACAACGGAATCTCACACAGACAGAATAATGCTGTGGAGAAGTCGAATAAGTTCACGATCTCCTCTGCGTCTTCTTCTTCTGCGGTCGGACCTATTCTGCGATGCGGTCGCTACACACATACAAGTAGATCGCACTTTCCTAATTCGGCGAACAACTCCTGCAAAGCGTTTTACTGGACCAGAAGATGAAGACACGGGAAAAACAATCACTCGGAACCCTTAAGGATCTACGCAGTTGCGAGCGAGCGAGCGCTCGCACGCAGCGATTTTAGTCGGTCGCGACAACAACAGAGCGATCTTCAACCGCACGACAAGGGAATGGCAGTCTTGATCGTAACTCCTTTCAAAACTGCACCGAAGAGGAGGGAGCGGGCCTGCAGCAAATAAGAACCAAAAGAGTGGACCTGGCTCTCGCGTACTACAGTGCTATCGATACACTGCAAAGAAGCCAGACAAAAAGCAGAACCCCGTGGTGGCAGCCTCCTCCTCGACCAATAGTTCGTCACAACATCTGATAGCCCAAAAAAAGCCTGAAGAATGCAACCGGCTACTCAAACTCTGCTTCCAGAAACGCGAGGCCGCAACAAAAAAAACTGCAAGTGTGATCGCAAAGCACAAAGAATAAGCACCCTAGGACACACACACACACACACACGTTTTCTCACCAAATCTCCTCAGCAAAACAGATTCAGGAAACGGCCAGAAAATTTTCGACCCTAGAATGATTGCGCACTCTGGTCATCCTCCGGTCAGAGAACATTGACTCACAAGAGAAGCAAGAACGTTCGAGAAAACAAAGAGAGTTCAGGAAATGGCTACAAGAACAACGAGGACGCAACCAAAAAAAAAAAAAACAAAACGTACTAGGAAAGAACCGATGATGAGAAGAACATAATACTATTCCTCAGAAAACAAGACAAAAAAGCAATCAATCCAGAGAAGAAACGGACCCCCCGAAAAAAAAAAAAAAAAAATCCGATTATCGAAGGGAAAACAAAAACTACAGTTTTCAGAACTGAAACAGGAGACGTGAAGAAGGAAAATGGCAAGTGCTGGCTCGCAGACAACAAAGAGAGAGATTGCGGAAAAGCTCGACTAAGTATGAGCGCCCATAGACACATAGGAGAGATAGAGAGAGGAAAAAAAGAGATGAGAACGAAAGGCCTGGAGCGTATATGGGTTTTGTGTCCAACGGTCCGTCGTAGTCCGTCGTGTTACCGTTACCTTCTGGTCTCTAGAAACTGTGGTTTATCCGTCGGTCCTTGACTCGCCAACTCCACGTGGAAGAACCACGCCAGGGAGAGGGCGATGGGGGACGCTCCCCCGAAATTTTTTATTTTTTAGTTTTTGCTCCGGTATTTTTATCATGCCCCTTATTTTACTATTAACTTTGAAGAACTTGTGCAAGAGATTCTTCTACATATATCCTTTGCCCCAACATCTCATTTTATTTTTTTAGTAAATTGGAACTTTGGGTGGGGGGGGGGATTTTTCTAATGTAGTTATTGACATTCTAGGGTACTTATTGCATATTCTTTACACCCATTGGATTTCCAGTATTTTCATCTCATCTAGGGTATTTATTGAAGTATGTATCAATTAGATGAGGATACCTCCTAAGTTCTGGTTTTTTTTTCCCCCAAAATGAGTCAATTTGATTGGCTGAAATTTTGGAAGATGAACCCCATACCCCTTTGGCTCACCTATATAAAAGAGAATAACATTGGACAAAATATGTGGGATAAAAACGTGGTGTGATTAGGAATATCTTGGGGAAACACATTGTGAACATTGAAAACTTATTGAAAACTTGATGAGAACACATTGGGAACAAAACTATCCTCAAACACACCTCCCCCCCCAAAACCCCCCAAAAAAAGAAAACCTTGAGCCTCTTGGGTGCAGCTGCATTGACTCATTGGCTGAACAGAATTTCTATTCCTATATTTTTTACCTGAGCTAATGGCAATTTGGATGCTTCTTGACTTATTGACACATGTGTTAGCTATGTTGATGTTAAGGAATTTTGATGAATTTATTGGACCATGCCTTTTAGGCAAGGACTTTGCATTCACTTGGGTCTCCAACATCTTAATTTGTGACAAGTAGGTCGGACCTTATGTTGGACCTTTTTATGGAGATAAATTGGTGTTCTCTGGGCACACTTGTTTAAAATATTTAGTAATCCATAATTAGGACAAGAGATTAAGATCATCTTCATCATTGCAATAGTAAACAACATTATTACACCATCCGCTTGTAAGCTATCGTGCAAACCATGGGCCCATAGTCAGCCCTAATTTGATTCGTCTCCCACACTAATTTTCCCACAAACTGATTGGTTTGTTGTCTCTCCCAATTTTGGGCTTCCTCCAACATGTTCCCTCCCAAATCTCACAACAAGCTTTCTCTATGGTCTCTCTTGTGCCCACTAGCATTCTTCCTTTATTTTTTATCATTCATGGATTTTCAATCTTGCACAATTTGCACCTTTCTATGGGTATGGACCTGTCTTTACACTTGTGCATTTATTTCTAGACTTCTATCTTTTTTTAAAACTCATGTGAACAATGAAATTGAGGTCCAATGTCTATAAAAAAAGGTTTCAAAAATAAATAGTTGTAAATGGAAAAGCAAGAACGCCATGGTGTAGTCAATTTTTTAAAACATCGTTCTAGAACAAATGAACATCCATCAAACTTGTTCAACCTCATGTGATGTCAATTGCATTGACTCAATCTAATCAATTGAGTCTAACAATTCTAAATCTACATTGTTATGTATAATGATCAATTCATGTGTTGTTTTGTTTATGTGATAGGTAGAGCTATAGTTGGTGTTGCATCAACAATTGGTATTCTTTCTTTGAGTTTCGAAAGCTCCTCTTGCCTTCGTAACTTGAAGTATTTTTGAGCTTCTTCCAAAAGCAAGTTATTTGTGCCTATTGTGAATAGAATTGAGTCTGGTTCTTGGCCAGTTTCAAGTCCATGCAGATCCACTAGGTCCAATTCTTAGACCCAAATCCGGATCCAAACCTAGACCTGACCAAGAACCTGAAATCAGCCAACATTAGTTTTAACTATTTGGATGTTAATTTGCCTTGTAAAACTTTAAGGCCTTGTGCACAATGTTCTCATGATTTGCATTTATTTTTTGGAAAGCTTTAATAGCTCCAAAATTCCCTATGATCTTGAAGAGATCATGTTGGATTATTCCCCATTTTGTCTCCAAATATCGTACTAATCTATATGCACAAAAAACTAGGTGATTTTTGTTGTATTGTTTGCAAATCCTCTCCCAAAATGTGTTGTACTTCTAACTATTGCCTCTAATCAAGTCTTGCAAGACTTGGAGAAATGAGCATTCTTGTTAAGGGACAAAGCTCTTCCCTTTTTTCTTGCTTACAATAATCTTGACAACCCTTGTTGCCACCATCAGTCCTATCTTCAACACACATGAATTTACCATGAAATATTGATGAAATGTTTTGCAAATGTCAAATATCATCATTGTACCTTGATGTGTTGTGAAAGCAAAAGAGACGATTTTTCTTGCTTACAATAATCTTGACAACCCTTGTTGCCACCATGAGTCCTATCTTCAACACACATGAATTTACCATGAAATATCGATGAAATGTTTTGCAAATGTCAAATATCATCATTGTACCTTGATGTGTTGTGAAAGCAAAAGAGACGATTTTTCCTAGTCTTGATAGTAGTTATACTAGATGGAGGTAATAGTGGGGGTGATCGTGCATGCAAAACAAAGACAAGTCCATCATGTTACCATTGCAAGGACATTTCTCACGAACTACTACGGAGGTGCTTCAAGTACCTACTTTCAACTTTTAGTTTCAAGAAGTAAGGTAAAAACAAATGATTATATATTTCACTTGTTTGAAACATGTACACATTTACTTGAGTCTATAACACATTGACATACTAAAAGTAGCTTCAACCTTAGGATTTTAAAAAAAAGTGATTTCCAACACATTTTATAAAGATTAGAAAGAAAACTATAACTTCTAGCTCTAGGAGTAAATAAGAAGAGGCAAATGATTTTGTACTTCATTTCTTTCATAGACTTATTATTCTATTAAGTGTATCATTCTAATTTCTTCTTACCCAACTTTTGGTTTAGTTACAACTTTAATGTTTTGGTAATAATATAACTTTTTAGTTAGTTTATGGACAATATAACTTGAAAAGTTATAATAATAATAATATATTAAAAAAATATCATGGCATGGCTCTGGTGTATTTTATCACACCTTATGATCAAGAATAGTTCCACCAAGTGGGGTTCTATATGTGTGTGTGTGTCTCTAGCGTGGTAGCCAAACTTGGCTAATTCCTCGCCAGTCCACTTACCTCGGGGGAGGGGGGGGGAAGGGGAAAAACCTTGGTTCGACTGGGCGAACCGACCCGGGATTGAGAGACCACCCGCTGCGAGTTTCACTCCTCCGTGGCCGTCCAAAGGCCGGGTGTCAATTGGGACCGGGTAGAGGGGTTACACTTGTTGGGCACTGTACACGAGGCCAAGGAGAGGATGCCAACACAAACCGGAACTCCCCGCTCATGACGACACCACAACTTTGAAACCAGTTCAGTGACCAAATATCTGAACTGGTTTGCAGCACGGCTTTCTGCAAATGGGCTGTTGAAAGCATCCATGTGGAACGCCAGCATTTCAGGCTAAACTAGTTTATAATAAATATCCATTAATTTAGTCTTTTTTTCCTTTTTTTCTTTTTTTGTGTGCAGAGGCACACAATTGCAATGGAATTGTCCCTACACAAATTTTGGGGTGGGGGGAAGAAGGGGCGGGTTTTTTTTTTGGTCTGTTCCCAATGTGTTCCCATCAAGTTCTAAAGAGTTCCAAGCATGTTCACCAAGTTCCCAATGTGCTCAGCAACATGTTCCCAACAGCACTTCACTTTGTCTCACATGCTTTGCCCAATATTCTCCTCTTGGAACCTACATATGTGGGCAAAATTTTGGGACTTATTACATTTCTATGTTTGGAGTGGATACTTGTATAATGTGGGAGTCTCCAAAGATTCAAAATTTATTTGTGACAGGCCAATCAAAGATGGCTCATTGCACCCAAAAAGAAATCTGAACTTGGAAGGCAACCCCAACGAATGAAGATGGATCACACAGTATTACATGCCAAAACCAAGAATGAGAAAAATTAATTGCTTTTAATTTCACAATTTGCAATGCCACAATTTTCTAGAGTTAAAAACCTTTTGGCTTTTGTGAAATGGATCAGGGGAATTTTCTTAATTTCGAGCACCCATGGTTGGTACCATGGTAAATCAAAATAAAATCCCAAAATCCATTTTAAATTCTTTTTAAACATTAGAACTATCCCAAACTTAGACTAAATCAAGGTCTTTGAGTTCAAATCTAACAATGTTTCATGCTTGATACATGGCCACCAAGAAAAGGCCTCACTCCAAAAGGTAAAGGTTCCGAGTTACCAACATAAGTGTGGGTGGGTTCAACAACTATGCCATCAAGACCCAGACCATTCTACCAAAGCCACATGACCAGTCTGCAAATCCAAATGAAAACCATTACGGAATGGAGCTTGTCGGGTAGAGGCAAATTTAGGCTCATTCTACCGTCCATTTTAAAATGTGGGCTTCGAGTTTCAACCAAATCGCACCAATCTTTCCAGACTCTAGAGTCTCCAGAACCTTCTGGAAGATTTTCCTAACGAAGTCCAGAGAGAATAAAAATGGCATCAATTTTTTTTGGACCACAAATTTTCCATTTTGAAGGCAATCGAAAGAAAGGCGTGAAGTCCCCTAGAACCTTCTGGAACATTTTCACGACTAAAGTCAGAGGGAATAATAATGGCATCATTTTTTTGGACCACAAAAAAAAAAAATTCCATTTTTTGAAGGCAATTGAAAGAAAGGCCGAGAGCAGAGGGAACCAATCTGTTCAGCATATGGAATATTCCCCAATTTTTATTTTATTTTTAAATTAATTTATTTTTGGGAAGCACAAGGGCAGACCTGACTGGACAAGCCATCGGCACCCCCGAGCTAAGCTCATTGGCCGCGAGCCATCACCCGTGGCGAATTTGACCATTTTTTCCCCCAATGAAAAGTCCTTGCTATATGTCAAAATCATATTTTTCAGATCAAAATTTGGCAAAAATTCGTGATTGTATTTCCATTAGAATAAAAAAATGTGTTGGAAAGTCATTGAATATCCAAGTATGTGTGCAATTTCTACTCACATTGAACTCTTAATCAAGTGGACTTTATTTTCCAAAAGGCAAACATTCATGAAAAAACTTTAGTATTACCACAACAGCTATCCATGCTTGGAAGCTATTGCCAAAACATTTAATTACTACAAGAAATGGGGTTCAACAACCCTTATTTGTATTTGTGGAATCTCAATAGTTTTAAACTAAAAGAAAAAATTCAGATACATTTGCATCAATGAATTTGTAATTGACCAATTACAACAATGTTTATTTTCTAATAGGTTTCATTGTTCTCCTTTATAATTCAACAATTCAAACCCAAAATTTTTGGCATTTTAATTATTTAATTATTAAGACCTTAGTGGCAAGGACCATATCATTCCATTTTTATATTCAGTAGTTTTTCATTAAAGATAGGTGGTTTTTCAACAAGGGCCTCATCATCCCACACACAAAATTGAAGTCTCATCTTGGCCAAAGGTTATGGCACATAATGGAATCATGTTTAAAATAGTGAACTATTTCCATACCTTAGTGTGGGTAAGAAATACTGAATTATTTCCCACCAAATGAACATGTTGTAGTCATTTGGCTTTCCTCTATGAACAAATGGCAAAATATTTGGACATATGTGAATGCATGATATTGTGCTTCATTGAAGGACCTCTAAAGCTAGTCATGGGCATTCGGAAAATAAATCAAATGTGTTAGCTTCTAGTTTGCCCATTACCAACTAAATAGCAATTTCAACTAGACCATTATATATTACTTAACAATTATGACTTTGGTAGATTGCGAAATGTTCCTTTTCCACATTAGATTTTTATACTAAGGCTACGACTCTTTTTGTTTCAATTTATGTTTTCCTTTAACTACAAATAGGGTTTGGAACCTTGGAAATGACTTATATCATACTTCTAATTTGGATTCAATAACTAACAATAGAATCATGTGACACCAATTTTTTTAAGAATTTCTTTGTTTATGTATGACATTGATATCTTTATTTCTTACATCTTGATTCTTCATCCAAAACTCCATAATTTAAAATTAACTTAATATAAATGGAAGGTAAGTTTCCTCCACCTTGATCTTTGCCTCGGATTTTCTTCATTTGCTATTTCTCAATTTGTTCACCATAGCTCTTGGAAGATGAACACTTTAGCATGTGATTGACACGACTTTAGTTTGTTGTTATTTGTTTTCTTTGGGACAAATTATAACAAATGAGTGGCATTCTCATTTTTTAGTTTTTAGTTGTTGGGCTTTTCGAGTTTTCATCATTGCTTTGATTAAATTAGGAGGTTTTTATTTGTTTTTGTCTTTTCATTTCGCTTGGTTTTGGGGTTGTAGTAATGAACAAGTTAAGGTCTTGCTAGAGTCTTGTTACATATACAACAAGCCCATTGTAGCAAGATCTTTAGTATAATTAGGGCTTGCTACAATGGCATTTTGGAACTACATTGCTAAAAGTAGTTTTCACTTTAACAATAGTCATGCAAGTGTGGACAAATTGAGTATTTTAATTGTTTTTCCTTTTGTTCTTGCGAATTACAATAGGTTGTTGGAATGTCATTTTTTATAATCATACCAATTTAGTGGTTTTGATGTTAGTTTTCATTTCATAAATATTTTGACATCAAATGTTTATGTACAAAACCCAATGACATACTTTTGAATACTTTTGAAGACAATATGAAAAATAAAGGTGGACCTAGCATGGCATTTTCGACAAGATATATTTATTATTGTCTTTTATTTCTTGTCATTGAGTTATTGCGATAAATAAACTAGGATCTACCATGGCCATTTCACAAATATCTTTTTTATTTTTTTATTGTATGTTTTTTCCTTGTCATTGAGTTATTTAATTTTTAACTTTCTTTGTTAATTTACAACTTCTTAAAAATTCATTCTAAAATGTGCATTTGGTTTTTTTTATATCAAAAATCATTTACAACTTTGAAGAGGGATATTATAGGTTTTTCTTTTACATTCCATTTTGTTACTTATCTTCTTGCAAATAATTTGATTTTAACTTTGTTTATGATTGGTCATCCCAAAATTCTAGTGGGGGTTTTTGTGCTTCATGTCTATGAAAAATGTAAGGTTTTTCCCTAGTTTCAACTTTTATTATGATGTGTTCAAAGAATCGCAAGTAATGAATTACAAAAGCACATTGCATGAAAATTGCATCTTGATAGATCCCAAAGTTTAAGAAGGTCATTACTAAGTGAAATTGGAATGTCCATTATGCATCAAACATATTAAAATTTGTTTAAAAAATTCAAAGTTATGTTTACACTTAAATTACAAAAGTAAGGTTAAGATGTTTCATTAAAGTGGGTGGTTGTGATTAACTAAAGGGTTTTATGTATGCATTTATCATTTTTATAACATGATGTTAGCATTGTAGTTTGATTGAATTTTATAGATGATTTAAACTATGATTAGAAAACTAATCATGATTGTCAAATTTGACAAAATTCAATGTCAAAAAATTATAAGTTGATGTGAACAATTTTTAATCAAAATGACATCTAAATAAATCATGTGCTTCTAGTTAACTTAGGGGTCCAAACGACATTTAACGAACCAATTTGTTTACTTTGCATTTAGGACTATAGTTTTTTTGGGGGGTCATTTTGCCCCCAAAAAATCTATAAAGAGGAATTTTTCGAATGAAATATTTTAAAATATTTTATTCATTATATTTATAGATGCCCCAACATGTCATTTTCTTAAAAAATCAAATTTGAGTAAATATGAAATTTTAAAAGTTTACATATTTTGCTAGATTTTTGGTTTTGTTTTGAAAAATTCTCACAATTTTAAATCATACCAAAAACATGTTAACATTTCCAAGTTTAATTTCTTGTATTATAAGCTACAACTTTTTTTTAAACAACATATACATTGTATCATATTTACATGTTGTAAAAGAACCATGAACTTTAAATAAACCTTAAATTATGATGAACACAAAATTGAAAAAAATGAAAATTTGAGTGTTTTTTAGATGTCTAATATTACCCTATTACTTCAAATTTTATTAAATAAATTTAATTATGAAAATTAAGGGGCTATTTATGAAAGTAATGTTATTTAATGAAATTGTTAAACATCTTTTGTTCAAACCAAACCTGGATATTGGAAGATTTTGTGACTCAATTTAGATTTTTCAATATTCATATTATTTTATATTAAATTTTCATCATTAACATGCCATTAAAGTGGCATCACATAGGGATATGTAACAAGAATTGGAGAGAAGTTGACATGTTGATGAGGATTTTGGCTTGTTTGTATTCATATGCATCTTAGTGGAAGGTTTCATAATGTAATATTTCCATCTTCTAATGTGGGTATTAAAAAATGAACTTGGACCATGTCCAAAAATCTCTATATCATTCATGGTGTTCTAAAAACACATAGTTTCTTATTTGTGCATGTGTGGATTCCACCATAGCCTACCATATACATACAATTCATGGAGGATGATTGAAATTTTTTCATTCCAAATTTCAAGTTACAAAACCTCCACAAGTCCTCATTTGACATATGGTGATTCATGGTTCTTGTGCATATGTCTTACATGTGAAGATTGTGCATGCAAATTTGTCATTTGCAAAAACACAAAAAAACCTGACATAAATTTTGTGCCAGTGTTACATGCCATGACATCTTCCAATGTCAATTGCTTACTATTGTGTTTAAGGAAAATAAGTTGGGTGTGGATTATTTTACTATAAACTTGCCCTTAAATGTAAAGTTAAAATAAACTAAAAATGTCAATTGCATTAGTGTGGGAAGCAATTAACAATGAGGCAAAATGAAATGAAAAATAGTTTAAACAATTTTGTAACTTATAAATGCATTTCCATTGTTACTCGAATAACTATCCATGTGCTTGCATTTTGGGAGCATTTCTAGAGGAGGCGGCTCACCATGTAACAATAACATTTTGTGCCACCCGCACCCTTTCCCTATCATTTTAAGTATGCACATCATTTCTCTCCTTTTGAGGGAGCACAATAAACCCAAAAACCCCACACATCATCTTTATCCTTTCAATGTAATGAAATAAACCTTGTGCATGCCTAAGTGTATTTCTCATATCAATTTCACTTGTTTTGTGCTCCTTGCATCATGTTGAGCTCATTCTAGCTATAAAGCAATGCGAAAGAACCTCCCTAATTTAATGTAAGTTAAGCTTTGATGTTAATGAAAATGAACATTTGGTTTTCACTTTTACATTTGTCATTTAATTTGTGGAGAGAGGCAAACATGGAGGTAGTTGGATTGATCATAGTGCAAAGATTTTGAAAGATCAAGAACATGGCCATGATCACATTTGGCAAGATTTCTTATGTGATATGCCAATCTATGTTAACCAATTTTTTTGACAATGTTATAATTAGATGTAATGTAGCCTAATTCTATGCATTATGATATTATTGTTGCTCATCATTTTTATTTTCAATAAAAATTTGATGCTTATGGAATCTAGGGTTTATATTTGATTTTTAAATTCACACCTATTATTCAAATGTTAACTTACATGGTGCAACTATTGATGTTGTGATGAATACTACAAGTTAGGCAAATCAACCACAATGGAGGTGATAATTTAACTCCTAACCTTTCTTTTGACCATAACTTCTAGCTTATAATTCCAAATGAAAAATGCAAGCCCACTTTTGATATATGTATTTCAATAACTTTCCAATGATATATTGGGGGGCCAATTTGAAAACCATTTACTATTTGCATTTTTATCATAAGCAAACAAAACTCTATGGGATGTCATTTCTAAAAGTGGCAAAATCACTTGGGCATGTTGGGGTGTTTGAATTTTGGGACACTGTCCTAGGTTACTTTAGCCTTGGTTACAAGTTGAAGGCTAGTGTTGTGACAATTTGAAATGCAATTTAAAAATATGATTAAATGATGCATTTCCCATATGAACTAAACAATCCTAGTTATAAACTTGAGGTGTTGTTTTTTAATTTGTTTATAAAAAATTGATTGTATTTAAATATTTTCACAAAGCTAAAATTACATAATATTATTAAGGAAAAAATGATAAATTCAGGGATCCATGATATATTTATGGTCCACACACTATAATGTTTGTTTTTCATTTTATATTGCATTAATGTTTGGTTTGAATTAATTATCCAGTAATCATTTGAAATGCATTTAATACCAAGACCCACCTCACATTTTTTGGCATCTTCCAATTGAAAATGATTGTTTGTCAAAAAATTATCCACCACTAAATTATGGTCAATGCCCTAAAAACCCCCATTTGTGATGATAATTATCAAACCATTCACATGGTTCATAAATATGGTCCAATCTAATTTTATTTTTTTTCATATTTTCCATGTTGCCACATAGGTTGCCTAATGGGTTTTCTAGGCAGCAATTTGGCTACATGAAGCACAAAATTGTTAAATAGGTTAATGATTTACAAATTAGGCAAAGAAGGTTTTGGCGAATGCTAGTTTTTTTTTGCTTGACATTAGCAAATTGACCTATTTTAGTTGGTGTATTAGTGACGCAACCATTATTTTCATGGATTCATAAGCAACTTAAATTTTTTTCTTTCATATTATGAAAAATTAACCATGTGAGGGAATCAAGCCTTGACCAAATTGGTCTTGCCCACTACAAAACATGGTGGGCCTACACAAACAAGTAACTTCATCACCAAAATTTCAAAGACAAGTATATTAGTTACCGCATTATTTTAACTTTATCGTAACTTGTAGTAACTATAAATCCAAGCACTACAACAAAAAAGGGGCATATTGCGATCCAAAAATCATCGCAAACAACAAAGAAATCAGTTTCCGAAAACCTGCAGTTCCGAACAACAATTCCTCGCAAACTCTTAAGCCTTTGCAAAACCCTGAACTTCGCACCCATACAATTGCAAGCTCTTCGCCACTCCCGAAACTGAAACAATCGCAAAACATTTCCGATTATAATGTCTTCTATACATGATCCGTGATTGACAATACATTGAAAATTATTTGCAGCAAACCCAACATCACAGTGACTTAGCGAATTGACTCAAAAATCTATTGGTTTTCGATATAACGTCTAGCGCAAACGTTTTGCGATGTTCAACATGCCACTACACGTTTGCGATAAAACTAACATCGAAAACTTTTTGAAGCAATTTCGTCAACGCTACAACTTAGTGAATCAACTCAAAACGCTATCGGTTTCCGATATAGGATCTAACACAAAGAGTTTGGGATTTGCAAAATGCCGCTACAGGTTTGCGAAATGTAGGATTTCGCAAACCTGTTCTGAAATGATTTTAACCGTCAGAGTTTAGCGATGTCTTTTGGTTTTTTCAGTGTTGCGAAGAAATATGACTCGCAAATAGGTTTGAGATCGACTGTGTATCGCAAGAGCATGACACTGTATTCTTATTTTGTACGCAGGGTTTATATTCATTTGGAGTCACTTTGGGCCGGAAAAAACAAAATTTATATCAAAATTTCAAAAGTTACAATGTAAAAAGGTTTGTAAGTCTCGAGCTGTCTATTTAGACCTCCTTCCCCTCTTGGATTTCTTCCTTGAATCTTTCTTCCTAGTGTTCTCTGGTGGAGGGGGAGGCTGCTCATCCTCCTCCCTCTCCTCATCGTCCCCCTGCCCCTCCTCCTCGTCCTCCTCCTCCTCCCTACCCACGCCCCCTGCAGAACCTGCATTTCGACTAGCAAATGAACTAGGTCCACTACTAGTGGTAGCTACACTGGGGGGAGCAGTGCTAACGCCTCTCTCCTCCTCATCACTGCTACCCTGAGAGCTCTCACTCTCACCCTCAGATGCGTGCATTTCAACATGCAAAGTTTAGTCAACAATGAAAATCTTGATTCAACTGAAAACAATCTCAACACAAACAGAAATTCAATCCCAACCAAACCCACTCACCAATAGTGCATCAACATGTTCAAAAAGATGCTCCTTGCCATGCTCCTGGCCCATTGTCATTTCTGCAGTTGTGATCTTCCTCTTATACCTCTTGTACTGTCCCCATAAAACTACAGGTCAAAAAAAACGCATATTTGCGAAGCGTATACCTTCGCATATTTTAACTTGCGAAGCAGTTTGCGATTTGTTCAAGTCTACGAAATCTTTTGCGAAGCGCAGACTTTCACATATTGTATCTTGCAAAGCAGTTTGCGAAACAAATAGCATCGTACCTTTGACAAATCTTTGCGATGCAATTCGCATCGCAAAAGGTATCCCAAACAGTCCTATGTGACTTGACAGAAACGAATCTTTGCAGAAAAAAAATGGAGGAGAGGGAGGGTACTTACAAATGCTGTTTTGAGGCCGGGAATGCCACCTTGCCCTAGCTTGTGGGGTGGTGGGTGGAACCAGTTTCATTTGCTCTGTTGCCTTGAGGAACTTCAATGGTGGATCACCGACCTCGTCCACCACTGATTGGCATTCAACAAGCGTCAGCTCTAGTGCCTTCAGGTCACGGTCAGACCTCCCAGATTCTCGTGCCTTCTTGGCCTTGGCTAGCTGCTCTGTGATCTCCTTCAGCTGCCTTGCTGCTTTCAGTTACACCTCCGACTGGTAGAAGGCATTCCAGATGTCTTCTGAGAATTGAAGCGGCCTCTCCACGTTCCTGTACACATTCAGGTCTCTCAAGTGAGCACGAATCTTCATCCTGTCATGGTATCTTGCTTGAGACATTGAATTGGAGATCTTGTCTGCAATCCACTATGAATCAAGCTCTCCTCCATTTCGAAATGCTCCCTTGACCTGATTTATCACTCTCCTCTGCTCTGCCTTTGAGAGAGTGCCCCACTCAACTCCTCGTACAAAGTTGGTGGAGACAATGTGCCTAATGGTGCTCTTGGCCCCAGTGTATGCCAGCTCGGTTGGAATTCCCTCCTCTGCCAATGTTATCAGAGGGAGCTTCTTCCTCTCCTCCTCCTTCTTCTTCAGATCGAGCTTCTCCTTTCTGATGGCATCCCTCTCATCCTTCCTCCTTTTCTTTTTGAGCGTTTTAGGTTAGAGAGCTCATGTTGTTGCTCTCTCATATCTCTTTCTCTTCTTCTCTGTTGCTTTGGCTTCTGCAGCCTTCCTTGCCTCCTCTACTCTTTGTGCTTCCCCATCAGTCAACCCTGCTTGCAATGCTTGACCTAAGATGGCTGTCAAGGATGCCGGCCCTTCAGGTGTCCTAGTATCGATTGCAAACAGCTCTGAAGCTCTCAAGTGATCAACAACCATCTTCCTCAACCTTTCCTCATTGTTGTCATTCCTCTAGACCCAGAACCCCCTCCACCAGTCCCAGCCATTGCAATCCGCCCCCTCTTGTTTGCCCAAGCTTTCCTTCTACAATTCTCGAGCAATGCCGAAAATGAGTTCAAATTCACTCGTCGTGGTACTCTAGTCTAGACCCCCAAAAAGCTTGGGTAGACACCTTATTCTGTTCCAGCTTAAGGACTTTCGAAAATGCAAGCCTTGCGATGTAACTCGCATCGCACCCTACGATATGATAATGCTCGCAACGGCCGTGCAATGCTTTTCGTATCGCAACGTTGGATGGTTGCGAAGTCGGGGGCTTCGCTAATGTCGGTGGAAGTTAAGGTTTTAGGGCTTCAATTTAAGTAGCGGATGTAGATGCGAAAACGGATGCGATGGTAGGGGGTTCGCAAGGGGTTCGCACAATTTTAGGGTTCAAGGTTTCTTCTCAAGAGTTCTAGGTGAAAGAGCGCCTGTTGTTGCTCTCTCATCTCTCTTTTTCTTCTTCTTTGTTGCCTTGGCTTCTATAACCTTCCTTGCCTCCTCCTCTCTTTGTGCTTCCCCAGTAATCAGCCTTGCCTGCAATGCTTGACCTAAGATGGCTGTCAAGGATGCCAGCCCTTCAGGTGTCCTAGTATCGATTGCAAACAGCTCTGAAGCTCTCAAGTGATCAGCAACCATCTTCCTCAACCTTTCCTCATTATTTAAACCTCCTTTAGACCCTGAACCCCCTCCACCAGTCCCAGCCATTGCAATCCGCCCCCTCCTGTCTGCCCAAGCTTTCCTTCTACAATTCTCGAGCAATGCCGAGAATGAGTTCAAATTCACTCATCGTGGTACTCTAGTCTAGACCCCCAGAAAGCTTGGGTAGACACCTTATTCCGTTCCAGCTTAAGGACTTTCGGAAATGTAAGCCTTGCGATGTAACCCGCATCGCAACTGTCGTGCAGTGCTTTTCGTATCACAACGTTGGATGGTTGCGAAGTTGGGGGCTTCACTAACGTAGGAGGAAGTTAAATGTTTTAGGGCTTTGGTTTAAATAACGTATGCAAATGCAAAAGGGATGCGATGGTAGGGGGTTTGCAAGAGGCTCCCAAAGTTTTAGGGTTTAGGGTTTCTTCTCGAGAGTTCTAGGTCAGAGAGCTCCTGTTGTGCATATGCCAAAGGGTTTCGGGCAACTAGTCCTATAGGCATTGTTGAGCCCACATTGGATATAGGTATTCATTTCTTTTTGGTTTAGGTAGTCTCAATTTATGAGTTGTTAATTTTTGAAAGTCTAATATGGTCTTTGCCTTACATTTGTGCCTTATTAATGTGACAGATGATATGTCTTCCTCTTCCGTTGTCTCCACTAGTGACTCATCCTCCTCAAATGAAGGCACATCAGCTCATACGCAAGCACAGGTGTCTCATTCTCCTCATGGTCCACCTCGACAGCTTTGCCAATGCACCAAGTGTGTTGGTCAGATTTCACAAAAGTCATATGTTTGTGCTCAACACATTCAGCGATTTGGGCGTCATCGTGGTCTTACCCCAGGAGCTTCTTCATCTCATGTGGTAAGTGTCAATTTACCATTGTCATTTTTCCTCTTTGATACATGTTATTTTTCATGAAATCCTCTTTGAAACTATTTTCACTTCCATGGTTTGTTGTGGTTTTTTTAATGTAATAGGGTTCCCGTTAGACAGCGATCCAAAGCACAACGTCCAAGTGAGGGTCATGCTAGGACTATTGTTGAGGGCAGATGGGGTATGTGTGAGTTCACTGGCAAATGTGCCAATATTATCCAGTCATGGAACCCTGCAGTTCTTGGGTTGCTTGATAGTTTGCCCTATGATGAGGAGGTTGTGGTTTGGGGTAGACGATGGATTGTTAAAACCTCTACACTTGGAGAGAGGCATGGCTATGGAGTATATGTTTGTGAGGACATCATTGTAGAGGATTCAACTAGTTGTCGTAGAGAGGGTCCTACTTTGTTCCCTTATGGTGGGCCTATCTATAAAAGAAGACATTGGAACATGATCCTCAGACAACATCCTGAGTGGAAGACCTTTGCTCTTGAAATGGACACATTTGCTGGTAGCACTAGGAGGCATAGTGATGTGAGGGTGATAGATGGAGACCCCATACGTTCTGGAAACATTGCTGGTTTCATCAACAGTACGGTGGGGATTCGGCCTAAGTGTAAGGCTAATTGTGAGTGGGTTTTTGTTGAGGGACCTCCTCCAGCACCATATGGCGAGACTTATCATGAAGACCATTGCCTGGTGTTAGCTATTAGGACGATCAAATCAAGAGATGAGTTGTTTACACACTATGAGTGGAATTAGGATTCCACCATTTCTGAACTATGTACTTTGTTTAAGACATAACATACCATATCTATATACATGCATTTTGGCATTTTTTATTTATAATGTAATATGCAACTATGCTTGGTATATAGTTAAGATCTTCTGGATTTGGTATTGCATAGAATATTCGGCCTTTTGAAGACATGCTGCCACGGAGGTTGAGAGCAACATATCGGGAAATGGGCATGCCAGACAAATCAGACTCTTCATCAACTCATTCTTCATCAAATGACTTATCTCCTCATGATGAAGGTGTCTCTCAACCAGTTCAAGAAGCACCATTGCCTGCAAACCAAGAACAAGCAATGGATGACTTCATGGTTGACTAGTTTGGATTTAACATAGTTGATGATATGTCTGGCAACCCACATGATGAAGGAGCCAATGCAGATGATCCACATCATCAACATACTGCCCAAGCACAACAGCAGTGGCAAGAGGCGAAGGCACATGCTCAAACACCTATTTTTCAAGGTGCAAGGTTAAGCCGTTTAGCAGCCATACTAGGGTTGTTAAACATCCAAGCAAAACACAAGGCAAACAATACTATGTTATCAGACATTTTCCAATTTTTTCATAGCCTCTTGCTACCTGAAGAAAATGTTTTGCCATGATCTTGGAAGGAGGTTAAAAAGATCTTATCCTCCATAGGCATGGAGTATCAAATTGTCCATGCATGTGTTAATGACTGCATGTTATTTCATGGGAACAATGCCCATTTAACGGAGTGCAATACATGTGAAGAGGCTCGATATGATCCTCAGATGCTTACAGAGAAGGTGCCAAGGAAATCAGTAAGGTGGTTTCCCATTATTCCTCGCTTGCTGCACATGTATCGATGTACAGACTTGGCCGAGTTAATGGTTTGGCATAAGGAACATCGATTAGAGCCTGGTGTTATGAGGTTACTGGTTGACTCTCCTGCTCACAAGCATGTGGAGTCAACATGGCCAGAGTTTGAGCGTGACCCTAGGCATGTGAGGTTGGGGTTAGCATCAAATGGTGTTAGTCCACATTCACTTGGAGGAAAGGGACGACCTACTTCTGTTTGGCCAGTTGTTGTCATGAATTACAACCTTCCTCCGTGGTTGTCTATGAAAAAAGGATTTTTGCTGCTTTCTCTTATTATCCCAGGGCCAAGTAAGGTGAAAAACCTAGACACCTACTTAGCACTAGTGGTCGATGAGCTCAAAACATTGTGGGATGGAGTATGGGCATATGATGGGAGGAAGACCACTGGAGGAATACCACGTGTATTCAAGTTGAGGGCAATTTGCATGTGGACAATGCATGATTATCCTGGTAAGAAATCATGCACATGCCTCTATATATTTCTTTATTATTCTGTTTTGTGATTATTTGTTGTTCTAATATTTCGTTATTCTACAATCAGGGTTTGGTTTTGTAAGTGGGCTGCAAACTCAAGGCTACAAGGCCTGCTCTACATGTGGCCCAAGTTTCGAGGACATGGCTAAATACTCAAGCCATCTTCGCAAAATTGTTTACCTTGGCCATACAAAGTTTCTTCCACTGGGACATGATATGAAATCAGACCCACTTTTATTTTCATCTTTTGACATGCCTTATGGTTGTCGCAACCCTAGCTTTGGGCTCGCGACCAAGGCAAGGGGTTGCAAGGTTGCGGGAGTCAAGAGGAAAGAAGCCCGGGAGTCAAAGGAAGGAAGCCCGGGAACAAGGGCAAAGGCATTGGAAGGGTGCGGGCCAAGAGGAGGAAGCCCGGGAGTCATCACATACTCCCGGGAGTCTAAGGAAGTGCGAGGGAGTGTGAGGGAGTGAGCACTCACACTCCCAAGGCAACTCCCATTTTGGGAGAGGGAGTCCCGGTGGACTCCCGAAACTTCAGAGTGCGAGTTGAAAGGTCAAATCTCAATGGATTGTTGCGCTCTTGGTACCGTTGGAAAGCTCTTGAAACGTAGATGTCTAAAATGGGCTCGCATTGCTCATTTGGACATCTGAAACATAAGTTATGGCCAAAAGAAGGCCCGGGAGTCAAACTGGCAGTTTGACTCCCGACCACTAAAAGTCGGGAATCGAGGTCTTCCCGAGATCCGATTTGAGAGTGCGACACGGCGTTGGAAAGCTCTCGACGAGGTCTACAACTTTGCTTCAGACCGCGTCACGATCGAACTCTGCAGTCGGGAGATATCGGCGTCCAAAGTCCCGGGACTCCAACCCGGGACAATTTCGGGACTCCCACGCGGGAGTCCCGGGAAAAATAGCCATTTGGATGCCACCTCCGTGGAGAGCTGCAGAGTATACTATAAGGGGGAAGGTGGTGGCTTCCCCCAAGTCCGGGCCGTGGTGAGTCTTGTGTGTCCGTGTTGCCCGTGGTTCGTCCTAGCACCAAAGGTGCTCCAACTATGCACTAACCACTTTGTGTGGGTTGTGTGCAGGCCCGTGTGAGTGAATAAGCTTGTCAATTCTTCCTAGTCCCATCCCGGAGCTCCAACACGCCCCTCTACCCCTCCAAGTGTTGTGAGCTAGGGAGCGGCTCCAAGTTCCAACTCCTTCCGCATTGTCGCACACTTGGACCTTTAAGTGGGTCTACAAGGAACTTGGGAGCGCGTCAATGGTGATGAACGTGATATTCCAGAAGCTACCACTTTTGCATATTGGAGGGATGTGGCCAATAGAGTTATTGACCCAAATGATTCTATGGTGTTTGAGGGTAGTGGATTGACAAGGTGGGGTATACTCAATAGCTTGCCTTACTGGGGTGAGCTGAAAATACGTCATCTCTTGGACCCCATGCACATTGAGGGAAATGTGGGAAAGGCTATCATAAAACAGCTCTATGGAGACAAGGACAGTAACTTTAGGGAGGCATGTGAGGATTTTGAGAGGCATCCCAATGTGTGGATTATTGTTGATCCTAACACAGGTATTGAGCAACGACCATCAGCTCCATGGACACTTACTACATAGGAAAGAAGAGACTTTCGAAATCGCATAGGAGAGATGCGATTCCCTACAGGTTTGAACTTTGATGTCAAGGGTTGAATTTAGAAGTACTCTATTGCTTTTATTTATATTTAAATCTGTATGCCTTATACTGGAAAAAGAGTTTGAAGTATAGAATGTTATCTGTTGGATGTCTAGAATACTTTTGTATAATTTTATGGTACCTTGTTGCAGGTTATGGAGCTAATCTTCAAAAAACTTTTGGTAGGGACGATGACCACAAGTGGCCAAGGTATTTCAAGACACATGACTATCATCGTTTATTGCAACACATATTGCCTGTGGCAATAATGGGCTTAGCTAGTGCAGAAGTACAAGATGTTCTTTGGTCATTGGGAAATTTGTTGAGAGGGGTATGCTCAAAGGAGTTATTTGTAGAGGAGATTCCAAGAATGAGGTGGTATGCAAGTTGGAAAAGGCCTTCCCTCCATCATTATTTGATTGTCAAGTGCATTTACTAGTTCACCTTGTGGATGAGATAGCCATTGCTGGTCCTGTGCATTGTCGATGGATGTATTGGCTTGAAAGATATATGGCAGTATTAAAAGGTTATGTTCGTAACCATGCACGAGTGGAGGGAAGCATGGCAGCAGGACACTTGGCAGCAGAGATCATGTTTTATTGCACCAACATCTTGGCCACTATAGATCCATCATGTCCTCATGTCTGGATGGAGGAAAGAGAAGAGGAGGAAGACCGTTTGACTGGTGCCATCAAAACACGTATGTTATTACCTACAGAGTTAATTCAGCTGACCACATTCATGTTGAATAATAGCAACGTCATGGAAGAATGGAGGAACTTCTATGAGAATGCCAAAAGTATGAATGGGAGATCAAGGATTTTTCCTACGTTTCATAAGTACATGAAAGAGAAGTTGGTTGAAGTGGATCAATTGTTGGCACAAGGAGAAAGTATAGCATGTTTTCCAGAGATTACAAATGATGTTCGCACCATGGTTCATGGACCACTAAGAGTTGTGACAACACGTTCAGCAATGTGGACACAAGGAAGACATTTCAGGTATTTATTTTTTCTATTTCATTAAACATATTAACTCATCTTCATATTCCAGACAAGTTTTTTAGAATGTTCTAGGATGATTTTTATGGGCATGAAGTTTTTATTATCATATAAGTTTAGGACTCACAATGCCTAACACAATATTAATTTCAGGATTTCCAGTTTGGATGAAAAGAGGGGCCGCACCTTTGACTGTGGAGTTCAAGGGCAATTCATTCAGGACTCTAGAAGCAGTCGGCATGACAAGAATATTGTTCGAGATATTGTGCCACATTATGGGAAGCTGGAAGAGGTCTTGATGGTATTTTATGATGCACATTCAAAGTTTGAAGAGTATGTGTTTAAGTGCAAGTGGTTTAAAATGAACCTTGGTGGTGCAAATTGCACTGTAGTTCAGGATGAGTGCGAACACACACGGTTAAAAACATCTGCCACCAGTTATCAGCCATCTCATTGGCAAACTTCAGAGCCATTTACTTTTCCCAGTGATGTAGAACAATTTTTTATCTTCCTTATCCCCCAAACCCAGAGGAGTGGTCACTTGTTGTCACATATGTGCCACGGTCCCATTCTATTATAAGTGAGAAACCAGAGGTTGTGTTTACAACCTCTGAGGTGGATGATGACCACGTATAATGTACTACTCATTAATTTTATGCAAATTGCCATTAATGAGGCTTGTGATTCTATATTACTGCACAATGTTCATTGTGTCATTTTCTGCCTATTCTACTCCATTGTGTAATTTTATTTTCAAGAATAGGAGCACTGTTATGCGTATTTTATTGATATTTTCACTTAGTCTACCAAGGCAATATAGATTATAATAATGGTTAAGTGGATTTATAGCTTCCATTTGGTCTAAATTTTTTAAAAAAAATTTATGGCGTTTTGAGAATCAGATGACATTGCAAAACCCTTTTGCGAAACTTCCTTCTCCAGTAACCCTTTCAGTACTTTGTGAGCTAACTCAAATCGCAACTTGCGATACTTCCACAAGTGGAAAGTTTTGTAAAAATTTGTGATGAGGTTTGCGATACATATTGAAACGCAAAATGCGAGCCGCCAAATAACGCAAGTTGCGATGTGATGTGAATCTCAAATGTTGTAGCAATACTTTGTGTATTGTAAAAGTTGCGATGTGTTAAGTATGATTAAACTTTGCGAAGGGTGGAATATCACTACGGTGGACCAAGACTGAGCGGATCGCAAAGTTTTGTTTGTCGTGTATCTCGCAAAAGTGCTACGATGAGTAAAGGTTCATTCTAAATTTGCGATGATTGGTGCACCACAAGTTGCGATGCGGAACGCATCGCAAATTTGGCAGATTTTTTTTCCTTCGCAAACCCTTCAGGTTTTTTGTTTTTCTTTCGCAAAACCTTCAGATTTTTTGTTTGGCCCTTTGCAAAAAGGCACAATATGTAGTGGTGAAGTTTCTAAAAGGGTTAGCAAAGTGACCAAGATCAGGTAAACAAAAAATATCAAGTTGGAAAAACAAAAAATCATTAATATTGGAAGGTTCATAATCCATCACTCTTGAGTTTGAAACTTTCAATAGTAACTAGTGGGCACCCCATAACTTTGCCATGGATAACAACATTCAATGTGCACCATGCATCATTAAACAAGTGTTATCATTGATAATGGGTGGGGGTTGGATATGGAACAACAAGACCTAGACAACAAGACCTAGACAACAAGCCAAGTTCATATAACAAATTTCAAAGCCAAGGTCCATAACAAGCCAAATTGAAAATCTAAATTCAATATTCATCAAAATAAAAAAAAAATTAAAAAAATGACCATTCATAAGAAGAAAAATGTTGAGGGGCTAGGGTAGTTTTTGATTTTAGACCTACATACCAAAGAAACTTAAGATGAAAAATAATAACACTTAAACATCAAATGCATAACAACTACAAAAAGCTATCCATTTTTCAATGGCTTAATGGTACGGAAAATTTTCAAGTGTGTAAATCCTCTAAACAAACATACAAATGACTAAGTCAAGATGAGTTGTCAACCTATTTCAAAGCTTACTCTTCATAAAATTGAGTACATTGAAACATTATTCATCTTTAATTGAATCAAGGACCTAAATAACTGCAATTTTTACCAATTTGAAATACTCTAACATTTGGCAAACAACAATTTGAAATGTAGTCAACTACTTCCATAATCTTATTAAGGGATTATGATTATGAGGTTCAACCATTGCAACATGGCAATTGTTCTTCATTGTCAAAACAAACAAAGAATGTTGCATATCCAATGTTGTTGGATCTAACAGTAGTGGAATCCAAATACCACTTCCAAAAAGCCCATGTTTTTTGGGCACACAATAAACATACTTGATCACAATAAGATGTTGTTGAAAAGAACTTCAACATTAAGGTTCAACCAAAATTGGGGATAAACAACCCCAAATGAATCCATCAGTTCATAAGTAAGGAAGTCATTGCTTAGCTCAGAAATCAACTTTTCACCTACAACCATACATTATGATTTCACTTTTAATATAGCCATTGCATAAATATTTTGAATGACAAAAGAAATGACACTAGTGGCCTAGTCTTTATATTTTGCCCATATGTCCTGCTCACCAAATTCAAATGCCAAATGATCGAATTCAATGTTCAAATATGTGATCCATTTCATACAAATGGTTTCATGAATGCAATCCACCAATTGATTGAAATGGTTGAAGACATCTCTCTTACACCCAAATGTATAATCAAAATACATTTGATAGAAATCCACCTTACATATGGAAATTACTCAATGAAATTCCACACATAAACATTTCGAAGTTGTGCAAATTTGATGAGGGAATGAATTACAAATAACATTAAGCAAGACAATTAAAACATCACTTGGACATCATAGAGTTGATATAAGTTTGTTGCTACTTGGGCTACAATTGTGAAATCAAGTGTCATTTTCATCAACAAAGGACAATACTCTTCTAGCACACGTTTCAGTGGACTCAACATATTTATCCGCCAAATCTTTATGTTATGCAATAGTTTGTTCTTTTTTGTTTCCATAATTTGGGCCAATTTGACAAGTTTTAAATGGCATTTAAGAGACTTGCAGAAGAAAGAGTAAAGGGGGTCCATTCATGGTTAGGGTACTAAAAAAAGGAAAAAAGATTCCAAGATTTTCTTAGAGTTACTTTTTACAAATAACATTTACATTAAACAAAATTTAGTAAAAAAAATTGAATAGTCCACTATAAGATAATTCATGTGGTGGTGGTGAATTTTCACATGCGTACATAATTGTGCATGAAATTTTTTGGTTTGTAAGTAGAAACAAAGAAAATGCAAAAATGAGCTTCTAAAATCAACTAAACATGTTTTTCACATTATTATTTCCTACATATGTGATGTGCATTTAAAGCTAGAAAGTTTGATTTTAATGGATATAAAAAAATAGTCAAATTATTTAATAAAGGAATCATTTCCCTTGTAGCCCTTGCAACCCTTTGTTTCAAAATTTCAAAACTTTGAAATTTTTATATGTGATTTGTTTTCATCAAATTGACATAATGAACATGTAGTTACATGAAGGGAAACATGTTTTTCTTATATAAAAAAATTGAATTCAATTGCATCATTTTATGCATTCCTTTGTATTCTTTTAATAGAAAAATATAATTTGGACATTTAACCATAAATTATTCAAAGGACTCAAAAGAAATTCTATACAACATCCAATAATTGTTGGGATTTTTTTATAGTTTTTTTTTCGATACTTTAATTGTAGGAACACAAAAGTACACCATAGTTGTAATATACTAGACATTATGAAAATCTAAAATTACCTTTTAAAAGTCCTTTTTAGTTATACACTCCTTTTTGGAACCCAATCACAAATGAACCTAAAGGATTGGAGTAAGTCCTTTAGTTGTGCCACCATAGGCAAACCAAATAAGGTTTGGACTATCAGGTTTGTTTTGTGCACCATATAATGAATGCTTATTAAAAAAAGGGTATGTAGGTCTTGAATCTAAACTATGACACCAATTCAAATTATGCCCTAAAATATATTCACATTGTTTGCACCAAAAGACAATAGCCAATTAGCTACTTCTTATATTAAGCTCCCAAAATTAACAAGTGTAGCCAAGATCACCTTTGTCAAAGTTTGGGCATTGGATCCCTCTACAATACATTTGACTAAAAGCAAAATTGGGATACAACACCAATCTTGAACACAATAACCATGGACAAAAATCCAAGATTGGTTATTAAGGGTAGTAACTTCATCACATGTAAATGCAACAAACCTAGCCCCATGAATAGCAACCCTACTAGCTACCATGATTTGATTTTGGAGATGTTTAGTAATTTCCCACCCTATTATGTCAATCTAATGTTTCTTAAGGATGCATTTCAATTTTAGAAAGTCATATAAACGTCTAAAATCCTTGTGGTCTATCATGGGTTCCCTTTTGTTGAATAACATAAAAACTAATGCAAATTGAATCACCTTCTTTCTATTGTTTTGATCATTCCCACTTTAGACTTGTTGTAAAACAAATGGACGATTCATTGACACATGTTTCATTTTTCGCATGGGCACATTTCAAATCCATCACCCTAACCCCTTTTTCATTCTTCCTTTTCCTAACATGTTTATTAAGATAATCCCACTTTGGGATTAATTATTTATGATTGCGTTTTATCTTGGTGCACATTTTGCACTTGAATGTTGAAAGATTTCCATCACCATCAAACATAGGTTTTGCTTGTGGCATCTTCATGGACCAAACATCTTGGAATTTCCGAATCACATCTACCTTGACCATTTTCTTGGGTTTTTTCTTAGTAGAAGCAAGTATCTAAAAAGTTGCAACAATAGTTTCTATACATAAATTTGCATTTGGAATGAGAAGCATCATAATCAAGAATGACCTGATTCGAATCATCTATAGTTCTAGGTGGAACATGTATTAGACTAGTTCAAAGTCCTCCTTGTTTATTGGATTCAATTTCATGAGGTAAGGGGATATGTGTAAGCTCTTAAAGATGGGCTAGCCATCTTTCAAAAATAGCTTGAATTTGCAATTATGAGGTGGGGTGATTTAGGGTGCCATGATACATTTACAAATTGATAAAATAAAAAACCTCTAGAAAATGTAAAACAACTCACAAAGAAAAACTTGGTTGCACAATGCAAAAAAAATTAAAAAATGAAAAAAAAATGAACATGGGTGAATAAAAATAGGTAAGAGCTTGAACTTAGCTAAACGTTTAAAGTGTTGACATTTTGGAGTTGATGAGCTTTGAAGTGTAAACAAGGCTCTGGGTTATAGCTTGAAACTTTTAATACTATAAGTTATCAACTTTTGATTCTTTGAATTCATGATCTTCAAAACTTAAATTTGTCCCCTTCCCACCCATGATCAAATAATCAATCCCACCTAGGCTTTGCATTGATGTGCAAATGTGCACCTTGAATTGAAGTTTTTTACAAGAACTTGCACTATTACAAATCATGGTTTTTAAAGGGGTTCAAATTGACTAACTTGTCATTTTTGACTAATAGACATGTATATTTTGACTAAAGGTTAGCGACTTGAATGACACATCTATTTGTTGGTTAATCAACTTGACCATATTGGTTTATTTGATTAGATACACATAGTCAAGTTGTACAACATTAGTTTAAATGGCCAATGGTTTTTAGTCAAGTTGAATAGTTAATCAAGATGACCAATGGTCTTTAATCAAGTTGAACATTTAATCAAAATGGCCAATGATTTGTAATAAAAATGACCAATGGTCTTTAATCAAGTTGAACATTTAATCAAGATGGCCAATTATCTTTAGTCAAATATGACATGGTCTACTACCTTATGTATTTATTTCTTATTTATTCATCCACCTATTTACTTAACTAGTTATTTACCTATTTATTACCCACCCACCCACCTACTTATTATTTATTTACACACCTATTTGCCTACCTTCCTATACTTTTTCACCTACCTACCTTCATATATTTTTTACTTTCATACAACTTATTTACTTACTTACCCACCTACCAATATATTATTTACTTACCTATCCACCCACTTACCTATTTACACTAGTAAAAAATGATCATTTTGCAACTAATATTAATAGTTGTGTTAAACAAGTTGCATTCACATTAGTTACAAATGACAACAAATTTTGGATGAAAGAAAAAATCAATGAAATATTTTTTCATCTTTTGACTAATCATATACGTATTGTCATTTGTTATTAGGATGCGATTTTTTTAATGAACAATGGGAACAAGTTATGTGTTGCCATGTGTCCCAACTCTTAATAATTATTTTTAAAATAATTATTTTGACATGATCTATGACGTTTAATTTTTATGTTTGGATGGTTTAGATTGTGACATGTGGTTTAATATAAATTTGCCATGTAGCATATCAATTGAATCTGTCCAAATTAAATTTAAATCAATATTTATGTATGAAAGTTGAACTAGGTACTTACCTACCTATATACCTACTTACCCATCTAGGCTAAACACCTATCTAAATAAGACTTATTTAAGTAGAAAAATATGTAAGTAAGTTACAGAAGTAGGTAGTTAGGTGTAAGTACATGAATATTTTTATTTGATTTTGGGTTAAGTTGTTTTTATTGGCTGATCCCACATGCCCATGTTTTTAAATATGAAAATGTAATGACAAAAACCTTATTTATATACTTTTCAAGATGATAATGAAAGTCAAAACTTGCGGGACAAATTTTTTAGTTGCAAGTCATTTGTGACTAAATGTAGTTGCAAATAACTTTTAGTCGCATGTAGTTGCAAATAGAATGGTTACATTTTGGTCAATTTCTACTAGTGTTAATTTTAGCCATTAAGTGTAACCAATATGTTTAGGCACTAGGTTTAGCCTAAATTTAGCCAATTTTTAGTCATTATGTTTAACAACTAAGTTTAACCATTATGTTAGCCAATGTTTAGTCATTACCTTTAACCATTGAATTTAAGCATTATGTTTAACCATTATGTTTAGCTAAAATTTAATCATTATATTTAGCCATTATATTTAACCACTAGATTTAACCATGAACTACTTTTAGCCATTAGATTTATCAACTAAATTTAATCACTATATTTAGCCATGATTTAGCCATTAGGTTTATCAATTAGGTTTAGCTAGTATGTTTGATCACTAAATTTAATCACTAAGTTTAACCATTATGTTTAATTATTACTTTAAGTCACTAAATTTAACCATTAGGCTTAGTCATTAGGTTTAGTTATTATTTTAAATCGCTAAGTTTAGGGCTATTAAATTTAAATAATACTTTAAGTCACTAAGTTTAGAGCCATTAGGTTTAGACAATACTTTAAGTCACTAAGTTTATGGTAGGGTTTAGACATTAGTTTAAATCACTGAGTTTATGGCCATTAGGTTTAGACATTACTTTAAGTCATTAAGTTTAGCCACTAAATATAAACATTATTTTAAATAACTAAATTGAGCCATTAAGTTTAGCCACTTGATTTAGCCATTATGTTTAACCTCATTTTAACCATTAGTTGTCACCTAGGTTTAGCCATTATGTTTAATGATGTGAAATAAAAAAACTTGATTAAAGTTGAACACTTTTGATGGTGTAGTTCATTGGTAAGGATTTGGTTTATTATTATGAAGGTTTGGGGTTCAATTCCTTATAATTACAACCTATGTTCATGCTTAGAAGGCTAAAGTAGGTAGGTTAAACTAAAATAACTTAGTGAAATTAGGTTAGGTTAAGTTAAGTAGGCTAGGCTAGCACCTACCTACTTAAGTGCCTTTTTTTGACCTACCTAAACCTATTTATTATCTACCTACCTACCTACATACATACCTATTAATTTTAAAAATAATAATCCAAAAATTTATTTTAATTTAGGTATAAATTTGACTTAATCAAATGGTCCCACTATCTACCAATCAAATATTTGAACATTTTGTTAATAATTCTACTAGTCAAAATGACAAGGTCCAAATTAACTACCCAATCATGCTAGCAAGTCCAAATTCACTTGTCTAAATTGACAAGGTGGTTTTTTTTACACGTCATTTTGGATATTTTTTGACTAGAAAACCTAATAAAAAAAAACCACAAATTGTAATAGTGCTGTAACTTGTAATCTAAGTTGTAACATGTTTGAACTCAAACAAATCTCCCAATTGCCAACTTCCAAGTTGTTGAAAATCTTGTTGATGAACAAGGTTTAAACTTTGATCTAACCAAAATCTCAAAGTAGGTAATGGGCAATGGGCATATCCTTATGTTCAATATACATTGTACAATGGGGGCCCAAAAAACTCAAGGTACCAAATTTAATGGAGCATGGAAAGTGACTAGTCATCATTACACTTCAAAATAATGAAGCAAAATGGGAGGCAAAGGTAAGAGGTCATCATGTGAAATGGATGGTTAAATCTTCATCATATGGCTCCTTCTTAACAACTTTCAAATGTAAATGTTGAATTGTACCTTTTACCATGGATATGCCCTAAGCGACAAATGGCTAACCCATATCTTCATGATGAAGGAATCAAATGGTGATCCTAACCCATATCTTCATATGAAGAGATCAAATGGTGATCTAGTGATGTTATTGCGGAATGCCCAATTTTTTTCTATTGTAGTTTTCTTGGACCCTCTAGCTAATAAAAATTTGACAATTTTTTGCCCCAAAAAAAACACTTGTGCAATCATATGGAATCAAAATGTTTAGTAAATATACAATTTTCATAAGGTTAAAAATCATTTCAATAATTTTTGAAATAAATTTGTATTTTATAGCACACAATATGTACATTTATTTTGGAAGAATATGCTCTAACATCATATCATATGAAATCAAAAAATGTTAGTTTTGAACAATTGATATCTTTGTATCTTGGCTTACCACAGTATGCAAAACATTGTGAAAATCTTTCTTAATAATGTTATGGTTGAAATTTTAAAATGGACACCCCTTAAAAAATTCAATATGACATGACAACATTATTAAGGCCCTAAAATATGCTTTCACCTAGATGCCATAAATATCAACCATTTTTCACAATCCCCTAATCACATGTTTCCCTTCTTCAAACACAAATAAATGACAAATTTTAGTTGGCATATAAATTTGTAGTTTTTTTTGTAATGAATAAGTAATTACCTTGCAAATGATTGTGGATTCAATGATAAGTCATGCTAATTGTAGCCTATTATAGTCAACCCATATAATAAGAAGTTGAAATCAACTAGTCATTGAAAGCCATGGTATGCTTTTGGTGTTGAAACCTTAGAGAAAAGGTGGGCAAACTTGTTGTCCTTGGTACAATTCTTTGAAAAAAATCACTTTGAAATGGACATTTAAACCTTAAATTGTGAAAAGCCATTTTGTCAACTTTATATGACTTCCTTTTGTGGTTATGGTTAAATAGTAGTATTGACCATACGTGACATATCAAGGCCAAATTCATTTTGGCGACAATCAAACATTTGCCATTGTATTCAATGTGAAAGATCAACACATGTTAGAAAATTATTCAAAACGATGACTACATTCGCAACCAAATTCATAAAATTGATTGAAAAGCATGTGAGCTTTTGGAAACAACACAAAATTTTAATGATTATGTGACATGTATAAGCATTGGAATTTGTCATAAAATTCTTCCCCTTCTTTTTAAAAGGTCATTATCAATTCATTGAATTAGTTTGACCATTAAGAAATCCCATGTAAAATTGTCACACTTCTTTGGTATGTCGATTCACACATCGTAAAAAGGTCCAATCAAGGTCATGTGCATAATTGAAATTTTAAAATACGATTGATCCTAGATTTTGATCCAGAATCATAAAACCATTGGCTCGTCTAGTTCTTTAAAAAATCAAAAGAAAATAATAGCCAATTTTTGTTATTTCAAAAAAATTAAAAATTCTTCAATTTTATGAAAGAAGTACTAAGAAATTGATAATTTTTTTGCTGGTTATTTGATTTTTTCAACATTTTTGAGAATCATGATTATATAACATAATTAGCTCTTTGAGTTTTTTGAAAACTGTGGTTATGAATCCTAAAAATCTCCTTGATAACCACTAGGGTTTGTTCCAATGTTGGGTCCATTTCAACATAACAACTAAAATATTAATATGATGGTCTTTCAATTTGGACATTGTGTACAAGCATGAATCTTCAAATCCTCTTGAAATGGATGTATCAGGTGGGTTTATAGAAGAACCTACATGTTTAGGGGGGGTCGTACATATGAATATGAATAGATAATAATCTCATACTAGCTTGTACAATTTTGTGATATCAAAACTTGGCAAAACTTTCCACATAATTAACATAATTATTCATAGTTATAGTAAAAAAAACATTTTCAATTTTTTTTTCAAATGTTTGAAAAATGAAAAAAATTGTCAAAATAAAAACCACCTCCCATACAACATCTATCTATGAAGCAAGGTAGTTTGTTTTGTTTTGTCAAGCTAAGATCTCCCAAACCATGGCACTTCATGCCACACTCTTCGTATCTTCATTAAGGGTGCACCAACTTGGTTTGAGACTGTTTGGAGCTATGGTGTGAAAGCTATTGATTATTGAACCGTTTTCTCAATGAAAACTAAATAAAGTCAAAACTGAAAACTATAATGAAATTTTGAGGCACACTTGGTGTTGTTGGAAAGCCCTTGATGAGTTTATTTCAAAAAATTCAGAGCTAAGGTGTGGAAGATATTATATTTTTGAGTGGATTTTGTTGCTGGAAATTCAAACAAATTGCAAAAATTGGGTTCATATGAAAAAATCACTAATGTATTCACACTTGGGCCAACAGCACATGCTACACTAGTTTCTCTTAAATCAAAGATGTTTATTCTATAAAGGATTTCAATGCATAAACTAAAGATTGCAAATATGATGCTTTTACACAAAGCTTTAGCCTTTCCCCCATAGCTACCATTTGTGTGGCATTGTCAAAATTCTTACTTGGCTATAATGAACCAGGAATGAACCAGCACCCACCAGAACACCATGCAGGATGGATGATATGTGGACATCAAATACTTTTTTCATCGTGTATTCCAACACCATAGCTAACCATCGTAGTTAGCTATGCATCAACCACCCATGTACCTTACTAGTGACCACCAAGTGCATTACTTACCCACATAGGAATCACTTATTGCTAATTTGAGCTCTACGCTGTTGCGCAATACTAGTGACGATCAACTATTTTATTTTTTTCTTATATTTTCATATGGTTTTCAATAATTCATCATTATTTAAGTCAATGTCAAATTTAATTTCAATTACAATATATATTCTTAGGACATGAAAAGACACATATTAATTATTATTTTCATCTCCATGTTGGTGAATAGGGAAAAAGAGAGAGATAATTATAAAATGGAGGTAAATTATTAGGAAAGGTGGGAGCTAGTTATTAAGAAAGTTAATAAAAAAAGAAATAGTAATAATAATAATAATAATAAAGCTTGAAAATGAGATAGTTGTCTTTGCAATGGTCCATGGATGACCATACAAAAGACTTCAAAAAATCCAATTACTCCTCACTAAAAATTACATTAGCTACCCACTTAACTTTCCAAGTTAGATGGATAAGTAAGTAGGTAATGTGAGGTGGAAGAAGGGAAGGGTAGATGTATGTACCTATTCAGTTACACTGTGCCAGCAGTCCCAAACTGACACAAGGTAATTGGAACAAACCAAGAGTAGGTGGTGGTGGCACTTTAAAAACAGTTTCTTGACCACATGTACTAGTCAATTTCTTACCATCATTTTTGTCCAACTACCCAAACCCACAAGAAAGAATCTTGTCCTTTTTGAACCCAAGTACCTAATGAAGGGTTGCTCCAGAGGTCCCAGAGTTTGGCTGTTCCTCCCTCTAATTATGAGATCATGTAAAGACTTGTTCTTTGGTTTTCCAGGACATCAAACTCAAAGTTGCAAAATAGACTCCAAAATGTACCAAGCATTATTATGCAGGTCAGTTTTACTGTTGTTCCCCATGGAGATGCTCTAACTCTCCTGCACTACCCAAGTGCAAGCAACTAGCTGGTTATGGATGGCTGACTTGCTGTAAAAATCTGAAGGGAATGTACCGAGATAATAGTTTACAATAAATTGCTAGGCCATCCAAGGATTTGATACAAAGATTTTCCAAAATTTTGCAATGAATTTTCATATTATCCTCAACAGATTTCTTGTACATATGGTACTCATATTACTTTTGAGATGGCTGAGGTCATTGGCATTGTGCTGCAAGGTTCTAGCAAAAATGTGAAGACCATGCATTTGGAAACTTGACTTGGCCTTGCGTTGCAACATTGTAGCAAAAATATGAAGATTGTGGATTTGGGAACTTGACTTTCTTATGCATCCTTTTCAAGCATTTGTACATCAACTTGGATCACCAATGATTTGTCACCTAGGCCTTTTGGAAGATGAGCTATTTTTGAGTTACTGATGCAATGTTTTGTACTAGAGCATGTCCTCTACATAAGAGGAGGGCAGTTATCACAAAGTATCTTGTGATTTGTGAAGAACTACATCACATGTATCCATCCATATATGTGAAATTTATATTACCTAAATTAGTCTATGAAATGCCTAGAAATTGGGCAACATGCAAATACTCCAATAATGTGACCAATATCACTCTCTTCTTTGCAAGATATGCAATAGTTTAATGTGATGGTTGCATGACACCCAAATTCACGAATGAGGAATTTGCAATATGGAAGACCTCATTACAATACATAGTTGGGAAGGGTAGTCACTCCAAGATGCATACTAATGTTGGCCAGTCCTAGATTTTGGGTTGGTTGAAAGACATATTCTTCATGGTCTGGTTTGCAAGACACCAAATTGCAGGTTTCACTTAATTGGGTGAATCAGAATCAAACCTTGAACCAAGCTTCTTAGTTTGTTGGAATCAGAAGTAGAACCAGACGTCGGAATCACCCTCCCACTGGAAATTGAATGAAATTGTGTAAACTGTTGTGGCACATCGTTTCTCTCTTCTCTTGAGGTTTCATAAAACAGTTACAATTTTTTTTGGGGATTTCTATCAAAAGAAGAAAAACTCTGTAGATAATAAAACATCAGGATGGGAACGCATCCACAAGAAGTACCAAGGCAAATAAAAGCACAAGAAGAGATGTCATCAAAGAACATAACAATCAAGACACCACTAATACATTAATCAAATAGAAGATTGGAAACTAAAAACGCATCGTCTGTCACAAATCAAACTATATACAGAGGTGCACTGGCTGCGATGTGTGGAAGAGATGAGGAATGCCTCTCATCATCCCAAGTGAGGTTGCAAGTAGGTTGTATTTTGTAGTTAGGTGGCCCTTGTTTTGATTGGTTGTACAAGAGTGTGACCTACACAATCTTCAATCTCAAGATGGTGTGATGGTAGGTGGAATTGGACCTAGTTTTGGACAAGTTTGTCCATCATATTTCTATAGTTTCAATAGTTTTGAGGGAACATGTGAGCTCATCACTTGGTGCTACCTTAGCCAAAGGCCACAAGGAATGTGCTAAACCCTATTTGGTAATATGATTTGCACAAATAAAATTCTTTCATGTAATTGACAATATTGATATAAATTTTATGATGGATGAAATTGTTGACACAAATGGAAATGGTCATATGTGTAAAATGAATTACATGGATGAACTATGACATAGATAAAACACCATTTCACAAATGAAGCTAATTTATAGGGTAGAACTGACACTTATGGATCAAACTATCACATGAATGAATTTATGTTTAGGAAAGATGTATATATGAAAAATGAGTTTTTGGTATATAAAAAACTTATGACTTGATGTAGTCCACACTCTCCTTGCATGTCAAAAGACATGTGTGCATGCATGCTCTTGCATATCTTTTGACATGCAACAATAAATGCATGTGATTTGCATGCAACATGTAAGTACTAGTTCACTAAAGTAACTCTTTGAAAACAAAATTCAAAGCACTGATTTGAACAAACTCATTGGCAAATAATGTTTTTTTTTGCACCATGACACAAGCATATGAGGTTGTGACAAAAAAATTAGGTGCCAATTTATTGAAGTTATCTCCTCAAAAGAATTCAAGGCTCCCATTCTAACAATCCAATTGACACTAATCCCATTCATTCATTCATTCATTGACAAAATAAGGTTACCTGGATGGATGATACCTCAGACAAGTATTCTGGTGCTGTTGGGATGGAAATCTTCCTCTCTATACCACAACTATTATTGCTCCTTTCAAAGATGAGCTTGATTTGGTTGTATGTTGTATCCCTAGCTCCTTTTCAGGTTAGGCACTTGGGTGCTGAATAATTTTAATTTTAATTTTTTTTCAAATTTCACTTCAGTAGTAAACAAAATAATCTATGAAATTCAGGCAATAAATATAGGCAGCCTCTGTGGTAGGTAGGTTCCCTTGACTCTAGCCCTCTAACATATAATGAGACCAATGTTTAAATTTTTCCCTCCTTTGTAATTTCTTTAGATTTGTGAGGGGTTTGGATTTTTGTTGTTTCCAATGTATTCTCATCAAGTTCTCGCTTTTTTCCCAATAGGTTCCCAAGTTCCCAATGCGTTCCCCGACATGTTCCCAATAGCACCTCACTTCATCCAATATCCTTTGCCCTAAGTTCTACTCCTGTAATCTATTATAAAGGAGCCCAAAAAAGGGGAGTCTATAATATATATATATATTTGTTACTATCCAGAGCTTGATTAAATATTTTTTGTGATAGACCAATCAATGATGCCCATCACAAAAGGTAAGAAAAAAATTGGAATCCTGTCAACTAATTAATATAAGTCACAATAGGTAGGGTGTTCTTGGAAGGACTATTAGTCCTGGCCAAAAATAGTGGCAGCCAATTTTTAGGAATAGAATTTCCATACAACCCAATGAGAAGTTGTGTCATGGAGTGAAGGGGCCTCCCTTTTTTTTCTTGTGGGTAATAACTATGCTATGCTACTAGGAAGCTAGGAGTGCAACTAAAGGAACACCTAATTTTGCAAAAGAATTAGTGCAAAATTAGGCAAGATATGCATAGAGCTCTGACCAGCTGGTGTAAAAAACACTTTCCTCATCTCTAGTGGTTTCCTTGCCATATTAGAGTTAACCATAAAGTGCCCCTCTCTTCACCCGGTCTTTGGGCCTCCTTTGACCCCCAAACCCTCTTTCAGTGGTATCCGTAAACTAACCAAATTTTAGAAAAGCTGGGTATGAAATGCTGAGTTTCACAAGGTTCAAAAGTAATTATAGTAGCTGTACAGGTTGGAACAGTGAAAATATATGCAGCAGCAATGGAGAATTATAGCTCAGGAGAAATGAAAGACAGGGTGAAACTCAGTTTATCACAAAAATTGATGGTTTGCTAATGATATTTTGCAGGTTCATTTTCAATCTCGTCCTGTTTATGACCAAACTCAGGGTTGTGATGCTGTGTTTTCCATACTTTACGGAATAACACTATTATAGGCTAAGTTTGGAGATGACAGCCCTGGTGATTTCAAGTTTCAACATGTGTGTCAGGAGATGGATAGAAAGATAATGCATAAACTTATTAGCAAGTTAGCAGTGACAGAAGTCTGAAGACTTATTAGGTCTCAGGAGGATCTGGCATACTGGTAGATTTTTGGTGGCATCTGACAATAGGTTAGATTTTTTTCATACCCATTTAACCAGTCAACCTTATTATTAATGTGGTTATAGGTGTATTAATTAGTTGTGGGGACACCCAACCTGCAAATGTTCTTCCTTTGTGATGGGCATCTTTGATTGGTTCATCACAAAAAACTAAAATCAAGCTGTGGATAGTCCCAAAATAGTATATACTGTGCACTCCTCCTCCTTTGGGGGTGCATATGTATATATATATATATATTACATATAGTAAAGGACGTTGTGGTCGTTTTTCGTGAAACTTTTTCCATCCATCCATGGATGGCATCATACAGAGAAGAAAACCCTGGCAGAAATAAACACACCCCCCCCAAACTGCAAACGACCAACTTTTGTAACATGTGATTTAGTAAATCTGGCGTTCAAAGATAGTAAGGTCACTTGGAGCCTCCTATTCAATTTCCAAGGAAATGGGTTGATAGTCAATACCCACTCCAATGTAAAACCCATAAGAATGGAGTAAATTTTGGACACTAACTACTAGAAGCAAAACCCACAACAACCAATGAAATGGTTGACACTTGACACCCACTAAGCAAAATCCATAAGAATGGAGTACAATTTTGACACCTACTAGAAGCAAAACCCACAACAACCCATGAAATGGTTGACACTTGACACCCACTAAGCAAAACCCATATGAACTGAGGAAATGGTATGACACCCACTTGAAGCCAAACCCGGAAGAACAAGGATTATAAAGCTCTGGAAGTCCAAGAAGCTTTCATTGTAGGAGTCAGAGAGTAGCAAGAGTGCACTATCCATTGTGAAGCCTGTGTTATGACTCCACAACAACTTTCATTAATATGAGCATAGAAGTAAACCAACAGCCACCAGCACACTGGAAGGCTGAACCATGCATGACTCCCTTGCAGATGAACCCCAACTGATTTGACATTGGGTTTCACCTTGGTAGCTTAACCTGTAAAAACTAAGCCCTTTAGGGGAGGTGAAAGTGGGCAAGATTTTTATAGGTGGGCTACAAGGCAAGTAGATGTTTGCAGATGGTTTAAGTGTGTAGGTAAAGGGCTAGTAGGTTGTTAGCAGGTAGGTAGTAAGAATAGCAACTGAGTTAACCTAACCTCCATGGTTATTAGCTAACTTAGTGAATTGCACCTCAATGGAAAAGTGTTTCCTATCCAACTGCCATCTATCCCTCATTTGGTGCACTGGTTGCTCTTGGTGGACTCTGGCCTCTGTTGTTGTAAGTGTGGTTGATGTACTACTCTATTAGCACGTGATTCTCACATGGACACTTTTGTTCTCTTGGAGATTTGAATCCAGTGCTTTCTTGCATTTGAAGCTGGGATGCAACATCTGTCCCTTATTTGTATCCAATAAAACTTGCATAAGAGCATCCCCACCAACACACTGAATAACTTATTTTGGATGAAGATTGGTAAAAATTTGCTTTGACAGGCTCAGTGAAAATAGATGTGGCTCAATATGCTAGCCACAAACAAGTGCCATAGACTCGTCACATATATATTGATTGGTTCAGGTGGTTTGTTATGAGTAGATTCTGACATGTAGCATCTCAGGTTCATGTTTGTGGGCGGGGCTTGGAATCAGGTTTGTTTTTTCTTGGCAAACTGGTGCAAAATTGCACCCAAATTTTTCTTAAAGAAAATATTCTCTTGAATGTTTTAGAAATTTTGCCCCAAAAGAGTTTGCGAGATTTACACAGGTTTCTAGTGTTAAATCAGGTTTTTCTGCCAGATTATTTAATATTTTGAGAGTTTTGCAACAACTTGTCACCATCAATGTTAAATCCTTTTAGGGACAATCGTCATTAGTGCTCCATCACCAAAATGAAAAAAGAAAAAGGCTGCTTGGAATCAATCAATCTTGGATGTGAGAAATAATGATGCAGGGCCAAATGCCAAGTATGGGTGAAGCTGCTCTAAGAGAAGGCAATAATATAGCAGTATAGGCCAGGATGTGAACTTTTGCAGGAGACCCCAAGTATACTCTAGGTTCTTTGCAAACTGCATTATCATCATGCATGCCACATGGTGAGTCCATATTAGGGTTCTTTTTTTAAAAATTAAGGCATAAAAGATTTAGTGAAATTTGAAGAAAATTTAGCAAAGTTAGTCAAATTTACACTAAAAACATACATCTGTCAAAGCCTCTGGGAAGCCTATTAGTTAGAGAAGCCTATAGTACAGGTTTTAGACACAATGGGATTCTTGGGTCATTTGGCTTTTGAATCAGTATAATTCATACCCAACAATTTGCACAGCAACAAATCAACAATTTATATGAAGGGTTGTAGTGGGTTCCAAGAGTGTTACAGGAATACTCTTCATTTGATTCGTTTCAGCAATGATCCAGCACTAGTACCCACTCTTTAAATGCTCCAGCAAAAACTCTTCTTCCATTGCAGGACAGCCCAATTCAGGTACCTCTACTTTCTCAGGAACCATTGCAAAATATTTCAAAAACTAAATTGAAGTTCACACAAGCTGCCACCTTGAAACATTTCATTGGTTGATCACCTGTCTGCAGTTTCCACAATGAAGGTGTGGTTGTGTGTTCCCCAGTACAGTTCACTCGATATCCCATTTGGTGAGCATAGTGTGGTCAGTACAGATAACATTGAATAGATTTTCTTGCTCACCATTTGAGGATGAACATCTCAGCTGGTAGCTGCTGCAAGTCAGAGGTCAGTCGATTGCCAACTAAAATTGGAATTCCATGTTCTCATAAATTTAATTTGGGCATAAGTTAGAGCTTGGATTGAGAGCAACTTCTGTTGTAACTGTCTCCATATGCAATAAGTTCCTGCTCAAGATTCGGATCTTCTCATACCTTTCTTTCAAGGTCATGACAGCACTAGACCATCTGCATTTTGCTTCCTAATCTAATTAACAAGCTCTTGGGTTTTGCAGATACACAACATATTCATGAGCAAAGCTTTCACCTTAATTCAGCTTAAACAGATTCTGATTTCACTGGTTTTGGTCATGATTTGATTGCAGCCTTCCACTCTCATGGGAATCTTGGCTATTGCAATACAAAGTACATTGGGGCAGAAGTAGAGGATGCAAACTTGTGAGAAACCTTGAACAGACATATTGGCAACAAAATAGAACATTGAAGTCCAAGTAGCCTAGTTGGTTCATTATTGATTAGTGTGGCCTGTGCCATTGGCCCAAGTGTTACCACGTCCTCAACTGATTTTTCCTTCCAAAACCTGGTCTTTTGGAATTTATTTAGGAGTAAGCTCTTGCATCCTCTATCTTTAGTGGTAATTATCACTTACAGAGAGTGGAATTTTTGGAGGCAGCAAAAGAGTGTGCGGGTGCTCTGGTTGCAAAATTCCATGGTAGTGTGCTCTCCATGCTTCCACATGCATACAATAGAGACAGTGCAAGGATATCATATTTCCTTGTAGCCATTGCTTATATTGTTGCTGCACCCAGCAATTCACACCTTCTGGTTGATGGATGTATGCAAAAGCAAACCATTCACCACCTGCTTGTGGTTTGATATGACAAAGAGGATGGCAAAAGCATTTTGAAAATTTGGCACTTAGATGCCGAAGTATGTTGTTGGATAAAATTGAAGAGTCCATCTCCAAAAGGATGAAGTACTTGGTGGGAGGGTCATCTCCAGCCTTCATTGTGGAGAAGAGGCTTACCAAAACATGCACAGGTATGCAAAACTGTTGGAAGCAAACAAGCCTAAGATCAAGTATTATAAGAGTACCTATATAGAAGAGATGCATACCAAATGGTTACAGTGAGACATGGAGCCATCTTCAGTGTCAGCAAGCTTAGCACCTCTCTCTTACTGATGGAACAAAACCCACTTCCCCAAGACAGAAAATTGCATAAAAGCAGAAACTACAATGAGGATTTTGACTGCAATCAACACTTTCACATTTTGCAAGCTTGCAAGCTACACCACCTTCTATAGTTCCATTAGGAAACATGTGCTTGGTTTAGTCCAGCTTGTTCTCCTTTGTGTCTAATACTTCCAAAAGTCAACAACGTTGAGCTGGTGGGTGCAAACGTTAGAACCCAATTTTTTGATGCATTGCACAACTCGTTTCATAGTCTCGAATCTCTCCCTAGTTTTGTGATGTTGCGATTCCCAGTTCAGCTGAAATGTGAGATGTGCCAACCAAACGTGTAAGATATTTCCAAGCATTGCAAGTAGACATGGAAATGTGGATTCATGTAGGAAAAGTCAAAGTTCCTATTCTCATTGCTTGACATAGAGACCCCATGGGTGCCAATTAACTTAGAATTGGATGATGCTGCTACTTTTTGGAGTGATTGCATTTTGGAAATGTTTACCTCAGTGGGATAGACATTTGTTTTTTTTGCTTTCTTGCACATTGTATTGTTCAATATAGTGTGGTTTCACAAGCTTATTGGTAAAAGCCTACAACCTTGGTTTATGAATAGGATAGGTGATTGGTTTGCCCTTATAGGACAAACATTTGCACCAGTTACTAAAGAGTGAAATTCATAAGGATAACACCAGGCCTTAACTCTAGGCACCTACATGAGACCCCTCCTAGCCTGGTTTGTGCAAAACCCACTTTGGTAAACACAAAACCTACTTTGTGTTGTTGGATGCCGTCTAAAAAAGACGTCCCCTAAGAGTGTAAATCAAGTTGCGCAAGTGAAAAAGGTGTGTGTATCTCCATTGCCTATAAGCAACAATATATCAAACACAACAATGTAACATTGCATGCTCATGACAGGAATGATCATGACTTTGTGGGCTATTATTAATCATGGAACAAAAGTGTCCCATGCCATGACCATAGTGCATCACATTGGGGTTTGTTTATGACAACTAGCATTCAATTTCAGGTTTTTCATTGTTTCTTTTGCTTTTATACTCTATTCTTTAGCATGTATGTACCAAAGATAGTACTTGTGGAGCTATTCATCTCCTCTTGTCATCTTAGTTTGAGCTTGTGCACGTTGTCTCCAACCCATGTTTTCTTTGTCCCTCTCCCATGTTCTCTCTATCTCTTTTTGTTTTTGTCTTCCTATGTTCTATTTCTCTCATGTATTTTTCTCCTTCTTGGATTTGCTTGCTTCTCACTACCCCTCTTTTCACCTTGAAACTTTGTTTTTGTACATGGGTGGTGTTCAAGATGGCATGTGGCATTGCAAAATGTGCCAAATCAACATTGTGAATCAAGCTTTTTTCTGGCTAGATGTAATTGAAGATTTAATGAGTGTTAACAAAAAAAAAAATAGCTTTCAATTTTCAATGAATTTTTTTTTTCAAAAATAAGAATATAACAAACTTGGTTTGTAATGCAAGTTGCACTTTTATGCACACATTTTGAAAGAGCAAAGGAGAGTGATTGCTTATTACAATTAGTTGCAAGCATTTTTATCTATTCATGTAGTTGTGAAAAGAAAGTGCTATTGACATATTTTTGGATTGAGACTTGTTTTTTAGGAATAACAAGGTTCATAAAATTTATTTTTATCAATGTAGTTGTGAACAAAAGTTTTGAATTTGAGTATTTGGCTATTAAGAACAAGCTTCATATTTCATTTGTATTCATGTAGTTGTGGAAGAGAAATATGTGTTTTAGATTTGGGTATTTGAGTCATTTCTCCTTCTGCTTCTTTCTATCAAATTTCCACCAACGTACCCATGATCATGTGAAACTAAACTTATAATTGATTGGATTTGGAGCTCCAATTCCCAAAACAAAACTTGGAAGATTTAATGCCCATTTTTTTATAAAATTAACAAGTGTTATGTAGTTTGCCATTGATTGCAAAGTAGCCATATACACAATGTGTAAAACTCGAACTAAATCGTGTGTTTTAGTTCAATGTTGGGTATTTATGAATCAATGTTTAAAGCCATTATGTCTTGATGTATTAGAGCTTTTGTATGTCATTGCATTAGTGAACTACATATAAGGTTATTAATAAACTATGCATTAATTTATCAATTTTTAAAAATAATGATCCATGCCATAATGTATGATTGTACTACTTGGGGGAATGTGTTTCTCGGATCTCAAATTTCAATTTATCTTGCAGTCTTAAAAAGCTATGGCCCAAAAGTATCATTTTTATCAAAGCTGGAAAGGACGAAAACCATACAAAATGAGGCCTTCTTCAGACCTAAATCATTGATAGTAGATTCATGATGAATCATTAGTACTCAATAAATTAACACTTTAGCATTAGGACCTAACAAATTTGGTTTTGATGGGGTGAAACGATGCACATCATAAAATCTTCCTAGTTCTACTTGGAGTTGTTCACCCCCCATTTCAATTATAGCGTATGTACCCATTACAGAATTTTTTGTGAATGAAAAAATAATTATAGATTGAAAAGCGATGTATGAAATCTTCTCCATTTTGGGGATCATAAGCTTCACATGACTTTGACAAAAATACCAAAACCATATATGGGGAACCAAATATTCTTGCAGAATATATTGCTGTAACTTAGCAATATGGGTGTTATGGTTCTAGTTCTAAACATTGTTTCAATTTATGCACATTCCCTTATTACAATTGCACTACATGACATTGAACTAAGAAAATGATATTTTGCATAACAAATTATGATCTTATGAATATATACAACCTCACACTGCAAGGTGTTTGTCACTACTATCCTTATGATTTCACATCATCACATTGGTTTTAAATGCAACACCAATAGTTGCACAACAAATTAGAAATTGTAAAATACATGAAGATAGACTAGGGATGGTCTATCATTGAGACATATTGAAATAAAAGTGAGCCTACATGATTCAATATTTGTGAGAATACACTAAACTAACTAAGATTGTGAAAAAAAAATTACATGTTTTTAGGGGGAGACTAATTATTGTTGGTCAATAATAATATCACTCTTTTCATCAATGTTATAAATAATCACCATTAACATTGAATGGCATTAAAACATTTTGCATAAAATTTGAAATGACAATATCATTAAATGCTACAAAATGTTAATACATTGAAAGTCTATGACACTAAAAACACCTCAATACCATAAACTAAAGTTATTATTACTTATCCAAATGTTTTGCATGGGCATGGTCTATGAGTTTATAAAAATAATATAATTTTTCATGGAAGCTAGATTGTATACTGGGTGATGTAATATTTTTGATGAACACTTTGATACACATACATGACAAGGTTGAGGTGTTGTGAACCTTGGAAACCTAAAAAAGAAAATGGGATATGTGGCTATTAATTATTAATTAAGGACTATCTTCACCATCTTCATATGTTCTATAAACAAGTCACCATCAGAATTGAATGGCATGAGTAATTTAAATCTTAAAGGAATTCAATTCATTATCCATATAAAGTATGGATTGTAGACCTCAAATTGGATCACAATGCTACATAAATTACATAAAAAATATTTATATTGAAGGTACATCAAAGTATTCAAGTTTATACACCTTGAAGTTTTTGAGTGCAGAATTGATAATAGTTAATTCTTTTGTGAATAGTTCTTTAGCACCCACAAAGGTTGCATCTTGTGGCATATTTAATATATAATATTTATAAGTAATTTACTAGATATTAAATATTAATTTATGGATTAATTTATTTAATTACTACTGAATTAAAAACTAGATTAAATTATTAGCCCTTAATTTAAATTAATCAATTTAATTTAGACAATTTGTGAAATTAATTCATTTAGATAATTTTTTCATAATTAAATAAATAATTAAATAAATAATTAAATATTCATATGAATTTATTAATCAAATAAAAATAGCATGTCAAATTATTAATTATAAACTTCAGATTAATTAAAAAACTAAAATCAAACACAAAACATGTGGGAAGATCTATTTTGTATTGCAACTAAGGTGCCCTTAAAAGATTTAACCCATACACTTTGTCTTAAATATTTCATTTTCACAAACTGTATAAAGGAGGTGTCTTCTTTTGCATTGTCACATTAAATACTTGTGTTATATTGGGATGAGTTCATAAAAGTTTAATCCTAAGAAAAAACATAAAACAATTTTTTAAATTTTTATGTGGCCATTATTTAATTCACATACCTTTTTAGTATTCTACTTTCCTACCCACCTATTTGCCTACCTAAGTACATAGGTCCTGCTTTTCTACTAGGCAGGTAGGTAAATAGGTATGTAAAAGCTACCAACTTACCTACCTATGGCTATGTATTGACCTACTTAGGTATTTATATATAGATATTTGTTCCCAAAATTCAATTATTTTAATAATTCCAACCTTAAACACATCAACAATTCCAACATCAAATTTACTTGAAAACATTTATGCTCAATATTTGAGATCATCATAAACTTTATTCAATTAAAACATAAATTAAAATAAATATTAATGATATAACTGAAGGTTTTTTTTAGTGGTGAATTTCCACCATTTTGCAAACCCTAAAAAAGACCATCAACAAAGGATTTTAAAAAATGTTTAAAACCTATATTTAAAAATAAATAAATGATGTTATTATATAATAGGTTCTAGGACTTGTAATCGAAATATAAAAGTATTTAAATCAATAATGTATTAGAGAATTATAATTTATAAAATTTAATTTAAAAGATTTAAAAAAAAACTTGAAATTGCATGTCATGAAATAATTTACAAATTTGTTTGGGTTTAAATTGACCTAAAATCATTGTAAATTCAATGTCATTCAAAAATGCATTCATTAAGTATATTATAATTTTATTTTCAATACATAAAATATGTACAATTTTTGTAGAATTGCAAGCTTTTATTTCCCCGTATATGCTTATGTATAATTTTTTAATTTATTTTTGTGATGTTGTTGAAATGGTAATCATCCATTAGAAAATTGCCACATTTGGCTATAGACAAGTTGTGTGGTTGCAAAATTGTTTAAATCCTTCAATATTATGATTACTTACTATATGTTATTGTAAAAAATTCACAATATATATTTTAAAATTAACAAAAAACACTAGAAGAAATCTTGTAATATGTGACCATTCAATTTGTAACTACACGTGATTGCATGTAACTAACTATTACAACTTTGTTTTATCATTTTTACAGCTAGTCAACATCATTTAAACTTTACAACTATGGTGCGATTATTCAATTACACATCCTTTTATATTAACTAGTTTCTCACATTTTTCATTCAAGAATAAGGTCGTATGTTCATTTAATTGCAATTTGTTTACTTATTATGGTGTGTTTATACATTTACTAATGTACACTAGGGTTTTGTGGATTACATTGAAAGTATATTATGTAGACTTTATTCAAGGTACATTAAGCATATTTGACTTGTATTCATGGTATATAAGATACTTAATTTGTATTCAAAGTATATTAAACATGTATTTGACCATATTATGGGCATATTGGATGGAAAAAAAATCATTTTGATTTTGTATGGTTTGTTTAAAAATATACCATCTTTATTAAGATATGATAAATTAAAGAAGCGAGGTCATATTAATATGACTAGTGGGTGCCCGTGCCCTTCGGACATTGTGAAGTCCCCAGGTACCAAGCCAAGTTGAGTGTGTGAGTGAATGAGAACTCACCTCCTGATTTGAGTGTGTGTGTGTGTGTGAGAGAGAGAACTCACCTCCCTTCCGCCCTTCCGTCCAATCAAACGTCAGACAAATCTAGCCAATAGGATATCAGACGAACGGATAGATAGACGGACACACAGAAACCCTAAACCCTAAACCCGGACACACCCAAGAGGATATCCATTACACTGAGTGATACCCATTACGGACACACCCAATAGGATACCCATTACACTGAGTGATACCCATTACGGACACACCCAAGAAGATACCCATTCCACTTAGTGATACCGTGACACTGAGTGATACCGATACCCTGAGTGATTTTTCCTCTCACTGAGAGTTCTCACAACCCACCCAAGAGTTTACCTATGACACCGAGGGACCCTGGTTTCTTCACAAACAAACCGGACACTGAGTGATACCCATTACACTGAGGGATACCCCTGACACTGAATTATACCCATTACCCTGAGTTCCAGCCAATAGGATACCCCTGACACTGAATTATACCCATTACACTGAGGGATACCCCTGACACTAAGTTATACTCATTACCCTGAGTTCCACCAAGTTTGTAATTATTCTAGCCAATAGGATACGAAACGGACGGACGGATGGACGCACCAAGACCTCTTGGAGCACAGACGCACGCACACACACCACGTTTATAATTATATATAAGATATAATCTGTATTAAACAAGTATTAATTATTTAGCAATTATTATTTTCAAATAATTCATTATTTAGTATAAAGTATGAACTAAATAATTTTATTTGATCATTAAACTATATTTAAGCTAATACAAAATCATTAAATAATCAATAATTATTTATTAGTTACTTCAAAAAGATTTGTCTATTAATTAGATATTAAATCGTAAATTGACACAATAATTAATAATTATTCATCAATTATTCATATTAATTAATTTATTAATTAAAAAATGAAATAATAGTTAGTTGACTAAAAATTAATTATTTCTATCAAGTCAATAAGTTTATAAATAGATAATCTATATTTAATATTTATCAATCACTGATTTATCAATAATTTATTAAATATTATTTAATATTAGATACTATGAAGTAACTAATTATGCTCAATAATTATTCCTTATTTATTTAATTCTGAAATATATGATTAGTTCTGAAATATCCCAATAATCTGATCTAGGTAGTTAATGAAGAGTTATGGTTAATAGCTAATGACTACTAATTAGTAAATATTTAGTCAGCCAATGAATAATAAATAATAATTCTTCACAAATTAAATTGTCTAATTACTGTGATTGATTATTTAAAACTGATATATTGTTACTTAATAAATTAAAAAAATCATAATTCATTATTTTTGTCTAACACTTAGTTTTTTAATTAGTTAACTAAAAAATATAAAGTAGTAATTTATTTATTATTTATTTATTATTTAATAATATTGAATAAAGTATGTGATATTTAATATTAATAAGGTAATCTTAATATTTTATTAAAACTGATTTAATATCTACTGATTAAGGTAATAAGTTAGAAATTAAATATTTTATAATTTATATTTTGGAATTACAAATTAGTTAATAGTTTATTTATTTAGATAATCCATTAATACCGAATTTTATTTTATTTTATTAGTTCATCAATAGAAATTCAAAAGGTTTAATTTCAGAGGTAAATATAATAGTTTTATCTACGTATTGAATAAATAGAGAATTATTATTTATAAAGTAATTGCCAAATAATTAGATATATTCAGAACTTAAATGATTGATTTGTGACTTGATTATTTGATTATATATTAAATAATTATTTCTTGAAATAATGTATTATTAATTTTGAAATTATTACTATGAACCAATTGATTAGTTACTGGAAACCATGAAATGAATAAGGATAAATGCTACTTCTAGAATTATTAAAATAATTAAACAGTAATATGTAGTAAATAGTTTTGTAAGTCGATGGATGGGTAGGTAATTAATTATTAGTGAATTCATTAGTTAGTTATTTCTTTTGTATATAGTTGTATAATTTACAAAATTAAAAACAAGTACCAAATTTGTTGAATAATCTTTTTTAATTGCTATTGAAGTTGTGACTAAGGTGTAATTAAAAGTTTTAACCTATATTTTTTGTATTCTAATATTATTTTACAAAGTATATAAAGAAGATGCCTTATTTTTGGGTTTCTTATTAAAAATTATGTGCCATTTGGGGATGAGCTCAAAAAAGCTTAACTTTAAAGGCAAAACATAAAATAAAATAAAAGTTTTGACCTAATTAGTATTTAGCTCACCTATTTTTCAACTGTTTTACCTTCCTACCTATTTACCTACCTTCCTATTTAGGTAATTAGGTGGGTAAGTAAGTAAATGGCTTAAGTAGGTTTGTATTCTAAAAATAATTAGGTATTTTTTTATGCACATAATTTTACATACCTACCCACCTATGTAAATAATTATTTATTTCCAAAATTAAATCAATATGCCATGTGGCAACTTTTGATTATCCCATGTGTCACAATATACATCCATCTAAATTTAATAATCATAAGATTTCAATAAAAATTTAATTTTCATCAAAATTTATTCCAAGTGCGAAATATCAAATTTTCCTTTGACCAAGTGTCATCATGTAAATGGTTGAAATTAGACCATATTGATTTTTCCTCATTATATATTATATAAAATCATATATTAAAAAATTCCAAGTTTTGGCTCGTGTCAAAATTTGATTGAAGTATGTGTTGAAATTTATGGCTATTACATTAATATTTCCAAAAACAAATTTTGCCTAAAAAATTATCATGTTAGCAAATGGCAATTAAAGATAGAGTTATTTACTAATTACAAAAGAATGGTTAGTAGTTGCAAATGTTATACAATAGTCAAAGGATGGAAGTGTATATGTTGACTATATACTTCATCCATGGGAAATGTGTTGACATCATGTTAAATCATCATTTGTAATTAGAGGTTTAATGTAACTTCATTTATGCAATCAAAGGTTTAATATAACTTCATTTATACAATTAAAGGATTTTCTTGGTTCCAAAGTTGATTGGAATTGTTTTTTAGTCATAAATTAACAATTTTTAATTTGTGAAACAATTCCTTAAAAAAAATGTTGTTGCCTGTTCAAATTGGTAGAAATTGATCGTAAGAAAAAACATTAAGTAGTCAATATAACCATTCAATTATCAAGACCATATCTGTTTAACAAGATGAATCATACATTAACATATAATTAATTACCTAACTTTGAAAAAAACTCGCAACATATTATTATTATTATTATTATTAATGATGTAACAATAGATTTTAAATTGTTGTCCTTTTTAAAATATAAATAATTAAATTTGGCGAAATTTTTGGTTTTAATAGTTGGATACTCCCACCCCTTTGCTTGAAAACCTTTATATTTTTTTGGTTTCAAAATTTTCTAACTTGGCAATTCTTGTTGGAAAAAATAGTGCAAATTCAAAAAAAATCGCCAAAAAATTGAGATCACAAATTTCAAAGAAAAGAGGGAACTCTAAAAGAGAAAATAATTTAAAAGTAATTAAACAAAATCCAAGATTAAACACATAAACAATTTCAACGTCATATTTATTTGAAAATTTTAAAGTTTAATCTTTGAAATCATTACAAACCTTATCCAAGTTTTTTGAGAATTTAAAGAAAAGTAATAATCTAATTGAATTTTGTGATGAATTTGCATCATTTTGCAAGCATAAAAAATGTCATTAACATCAACAAAAACTTGTTTCTTACATTTTTATATTTAAAAAAATGATATAAATTTGCATTGGGTTGTAGGACTTGTAGCCAAAATCTAAAAATATTTTAACAAACTTGTACTTCCATATATGGCTTATAACCAAAACATGGTTAAATTTTCTTATGGATGATCTTGAGAAAATTACAAAATTGAAAAAACTGAAAAGATATCATTGATATCATTATTTTTATTATTATTTATAATTCATTTTTTAAATGAAAATTTTAAATTCATCATTAAATATTTAAACATAAACTTGTAACGAAACAAGTTTAATTTTTTTGATAAACCATGTCCAAAATTAAAATAAATAAATAAATAAATAAATAAATAAATAAATAAATAAATAAATAAATAAATAAATATATATATATTGATAATTTTTCGTAATAATAATAATACTTAAAATTAAAAAAATTAATCCATTATTTTTAACAATGGATTTTTTTTCATACACTAAGAAAAAAGGGAAAAAACTCAAAGATTATGTTTGGTGTGTTTTTGGTGTGGCATTATGAACATTCATAATAATAAACTTGTCCATGATACTTAAAACAAACTAAGGGAAAATCATACATTCTAATTTACATAAATGTACAAGAATTTAAAATATGAAAAATTATAATTTAGAGGTTTACATGCATCTTAAATTTTTCATGCATGAACATTTTGACTTAATCATTAACCCATTCAAATATAAATGTGTGATTTCTTATATTTTTGTGCATCCATTTCAAAAAATTGTGGTGAGTGCAAAATGCAATTCATGAGTAGTGGATTGAACATCATTCAAAGTGAATGATTCGTCTCATGTGCAAATGTTAATAGTTCAAGAGGTGATTTTTTTTTATTAACTCATTTAAGTATTAATGTGAGGCTTTAAGTTATGTGTGTTTCAATATATATTAATAAATGTAATATGCGACATTTGAATAGTGGTTTCAATAAGTTCAAAGTAAAGGATTTAACTCATCTAAAAATGTTGATAGTTCAAGAAATGTGGAAAAATTCATTAAACCACTCAAATATAATTACAAAATATTGAGTTACATGTGTTTTATTATATTATAATAAATGTAAAAATTTTAATTTGTGAGTAATGATTTTTAATATATTAAAAGTGAATTCTTCAACTTTGATATTTGAAAACATGTGAAAAAATCAGTTATTCATTCCAATATAAATGTGGAGTTTAAAAGTGTTACATGTGTTTTAATAAATTATGGTAAGTGTAAATGCAACTTTGAAGTAATGGTTCCAACATGTTAGAAGTTGAGAGTTCAACTCATGTACCAGGTTTATGATTAAAGAAATGTCAAAAAAATCACTAACTCATTATAATGCATTAGATAAATAAAGTTAAAAGCTATAGGTCAATTTTCACGTTAATAATTTAGAATTATAATTTAAATAATTTAAATAATAAATAATATTGATCATTAATTAATGCAACTAACCACTTACAAATTTATGTTGGCCATTTATGTAGATGAAATGTAATCAAATTGGACAATAGTTGAAATATGTGGGGTGGAAAAAAAAAAAGATTTCTTCTTATGTTTTTTAATGTAAAATATTCTTTTTCAAGGGAAGGGTGTAAGGATCTAGGTGGAAAACAATAATAAGTTTTGGACCTTATTTTGGCCTTTACTAACTTTGGAATACAAACCAACAAAAAGATTGAATCAAACTAAGAAGAACATGTACATTCATTACTACAAAATGCATTTTCGTTCACTCTGGGTTTCACTAGATTTTGAGTGAATTTGGACATTTTTACCTGGTGAATTATTTAACCCCTAGTTAATAGGGATCAGTTGCTATGGACAATGAATTGTTTCATTAGTACCTACTGAAACAAAATTACTTTCAAGTGAAATACAAATTTACCAAGCCATTCACTTGCTAGTTAATTAACTAACTAAACATGGAAGTCAATTTCATTATTTAATATATTTAATATTATTGATAATTTCATGATTTTTAACTTATGATTTATTGACATGTGTCACTACCTAGATTAGGTTAAAAACCTAACCTATCTAGGTAGGCCACGCAATCAACCTAGGCGCTTATTTTAGGAATTAGATAAGAAAATATTAGGTCAACATACCATTGTTCACCACATAACACCATTCATGAGGTTTAATCCCTTGACCTTTGGGATGGAGGATTGAGGTAAACGTCCTTACCATCAAGCCACACCATTAGTTATGAAAATATGTTACATTACATTCTATTTATCAAATATTTCATTTTAACCATTATAAATAAAAAAAACTTTGAAAATTCATGTTTTATTGAGATTTTGTTCAAATGAAATTATTTGAATTTAGTTTTTAAGAAAATTCAATAATGAACATGATTACATTTATTTCCTTTTGAAAGTTTAAAATCATTTGAACAAAAAAAAAATTGAATATCATTATTCAGCAACATTTCAATGACCATTCTTTAAAAAAAAAAAGTTTAATAAATGGATAAAACTTTTGGTAATATAATAATACTACCTATGCTAAGCTATTTTCAATTATTCTATGAATATTTTTCATTAGTTTAAATTATTTCACCACACATTATTTATGACTATTTATGGCTATTTTTCAATTTGTTTTGTTTTTAAAAAATTTCTTTTGGTTATTTTAACTTATTTCACCTTAAGCTATTTTTGGCTATCGTAAGTTTTTTTGGTTAATTTATGTTATTTTTGGCTATTATAAATTATTCCAATTCATGCTACTTGTAACTATTATAAATTATTTTTGGCCATTCTAAATTATTTCATCTTAGGCTATTTTCGATTGTGTGAGGCTATTATTAAATATTTTTGGCTACTGAAGGTTATTTCACCTTATGTTAATATTTATAATTATTAATTATTATAAGTTATTTCACCTTAAGTTATTTTTGTCTAATATAAATTATTTCACCCTAGATTATTTTTGGTAATCCTAAACAATTATAATATATGGATATTGGTACCTATTATATTGGTGGCTATTAATACCCATTAATGATTATTCTATTAATGGTTATTAATGGCTATTCTATTAATGGCCATTAATAACTATTCTATTAGTGGTTATTGATGGTTATTTTATTAAGGTTATTGGTGGCTATTCTATGAATGACCATTAATAGCTATTTTATTGGTGGTTATTAATGGTTATTCTATTAATGCCTATTAGTGGTTTTTTAAAGATTGATATTGGTGGCTATTTTATTAATGGATATTGGTGGTTATTCTATTAATGGTTATTGTTGATTATTTTATTAATGGTTACTAGTGGGTGCATGTGACGTTCGGACACAATCCGACCGTGGTACCCATGACCTTCAGACACCTGTGGTTACGCCACTCCAGCCACCCCGAATGGTCTGTTTGGTCGCCATAATCCGAAATTTTCCCAAAATAACACTCGTGGGTCCCACCCTAAGGCATTTATATCCCCACAAATAAAAACAATATTGTGATTTAGCGTAGTGGTCCTGATCGACGTTATGCGGGTATCAGAACCAACCATGTGTACCCTCAGGTTATCAGTCCGAGTATTTACTCCCTTACCTGACAGGGGTGAGAAAACCCAAAACCTCGATTCTGACATTTTGAACCTTGGTTCCCGAAAGTTTTGGAAATTTCCGAAAACACGTTCCTCTATATAACCGCCGGTTCTTTCGGTAGTGGGTGGGGGGGGGGGAAGGGGAAGGTTTTTATATCCGCCTTTGGTGCGGTGGGAGAGGGATGCGATCCGACCATCATTCCTTCCCTTCGGACGGCTACGATGCTTTGTGGAGATCAAGTCCTGGTTTGTACACCTGGTCGGTGCGGAAACCGTGGTGGTCGCCCGTTGTTTCACCGGCCTCTCCTTCCCCCACCCCCCAAAACCCCGTCACAGACAGACAGATAGACTTACTGAATTAATATATTAGATTCGTGGTTATTAGTAATTATTTTATTGATGGTTATTGGTGGCTATTTTATTAATGGCTATTGGTGGTTATTTTATTAATGGCTATTGGTGGCTATTCTATTAATGGCTATTAGTAATTATTTTATTGGTGGCTGTTGGTTGTTATTCTATTAATGGCTATTGGTGGTTATTTTATGAATGGCTATTGGTGGTTATTTTATGAATGGCTATTGGTGGCTATTCTATGAATGGTTATTGGTGGATGTTCTGTGAATGGTTATTGGTGGCTATTCTATTAATGACTATTGATTATTATTCTATTAATGGCTATTATTTGTTATTTTGTTAATGACTATTGGTGGCTATTATATTAATCACTTTTGGTGGTTATTCTATTAATGATTTTTAGTGGCTATTTTATTAATGGTCATTATATTAATGGTTATTGATGGATATTCTATTGGTGGATATCGGTGCTTATTAATGGCTATTATATTAGTGGCTATTGGTGATTTTTTTATTGGTGGTTATTAATACTAGTGGGTACCCGCGACGCCCCTGCATTGTTTTACTAAATTCGCCATATTTTTTATTTTTAAAAATGCTATAGCTTGAGTAGGACCGTCGGTTAATGGCGGAAAAAATAATAATAATAATAAAACCCTGGTATTAACCCTGGGCAGCCCGTCGGAAAAAGGGCGGAAAAAAAACAAAAAAACCCTAGTATTAACCTTGGGTAGCGCCATTTGAAATATACAGAGGCCGGTTCTGCCATACACAATGAACCCGAAGGAAAAGGGCGGAATAATAATAAAAAAAAAAAACCCTGGTATTAACCCTGGGCAGCCCGCTAGAAAAGGGCGGGAAAAAAAAAACCCTGGTATTAACCCTGGGCAGCCCGCCGGAAAAGGGAGGGAAAAAAAATAATAAAAAAACCCTGGTATTAACCCTGGGTAGCCCGCCGAAAAAGGGCGGAAAGAAAAAAAAAAAAAAAAAGACCCTGGTATTAACCCTCGGCAACGCCATTTGAAATATATAGAGAGGTCTTGTCCGTCAGTCCGTCTGTCCGTCTAGGTCCTGAAACCCAAAATCGAGACCTCGACAGACGGACAGACGCATAGACAGACAACGCAATTAATATAATAGATTATTATATTAATGGCTATTGCTAGTTATTATATTAAAGGGTATTGTTAGATATTTTGTGAGTGGATGTTAGTGGTTATTAATGGTTATTGTATTAGTGGCCATTGGTGGTTATTAATGTTATTATATTAGTGGCTATTTTATAAATGGCTATTAGTGGTTATTTTGTTGGTGGCTATTGATGGTTATTAATGGTTATTTTATTAATTGTTATTAAGGGTTATTGTATTATAAATTATTGTCGCTTATTATATGTTATATTACGATTGTTGGTGATTATTGTATTATAAATTATTGCTGGGTATTCTATGTTATAATAACATAGGTGGTTGGTAGTTATTATATTATAGGGTATTTTAAATTATTTTTCATAGGTTATTATTATTTATTCTAAGTTATTTTACCTTAAATCATTATATTTTATTTTAGATTATTTTAAGTTATTATATTTATGATAAAATAATTTATAACAACATAAAGTAGAATGACCTTGAATAATTTAAAGTATAACTTGAAATAACATATATTAATTTGAAATAAACTATCCTATGATATAACCTAAAGTTACTTGAATAATTTAATTTGTAATAATTTAAATGTTTATAATAAGCTAGTTAAGATACTTTAAAATAAAATAATGTATAATAGTTAGGGTACAATAATTTATAATAACCTATATACATAAGATATAAGTTAAAATAACTATATTAGCTTAAAATAATATAAGGTATATCATAAAATAATATATATAAAATATTTTTAAAAACATAGAAATAAACCTATTTACTACAATAAATTATAATAGTGAATTATGTTAACTAGTAATGAAACATGATGTTTACATAGTGATATTATAGTGAAATAATTTTCATTATGGTGAAATCAGTAAAATGTGATAAGTTATTTCACTTTTAAGGTCCCATAGTGATTTAGGCTAATTAATTACACCCCACTTTTGTAGTAGTGATTACAAATGCTCCTTCCTTTAACTTTCCACATTTAAAATCCTTCTTCATAAGGTTTAGAAGTTGAAGGAAGGCACAACTTTTTCAATTGCATTGAAACTCATTTGCAACATCCCTTCTAGCAATTTGAAGTGAATTTATGTTATATTTTTGTCCCATCCAAGTTGTCATTAAAATTGTAATAACTTAGAAATGAGTTTATCAAAATCCAAAACTATTTAAGTTTCAAAATTAAATTTTGTTATTGATCTAACTACCAATTTTGCTATTTAATAATATCAAAAGTTCATATATTTTCATACTACTAAGCTCTTCTTTTGTTGAAGTGTCTAATATAGTGACATTGGTGAAAATTGGTTTTTTCAACTTCAAAATCTCTTGCCTTCCTTAATTTGCTTCATGATGATGAAAGTTCATTTCCATGATAATGAAAAAAATCATCTCCACAATCTTGCACACCTTTTATGTAATGTGAATTCATAAAAACTTGAATAATGACCTTCAAATTCACCATTTCCTTACCCTCTCATGATTTTTTTTTGTTTTTTTATGATATAATCCAAAAATTTTGAAAGAAAAAAAAACCTTGTTTCACAATACATATGTGCATCTTGTAGATATGTCTCAAATATTAATAAAAAGAAGTTGCATAGCTCCAATCCCACACTTTAATAGGAAAGGAGGTAATATGAAAAAATAATTCCGATATTCTTTCAATTTACACAAGTAATCAATCGCCAAGTTCACCAACACCTTTGAATTGCTTCATCGAGCAATACAAATTATTTTACTTAATTTTCACATATTGAAGATTAATTTGATAACTTTCAATTATAATATATTACTTGTGATTTGTCATCAAATTCAAGATGTACAAATTTGAACAAATCATATTGTTATGGTCGTCAAAATATAAAATATGAGTTGGTCAACTTATAGACAAAAATACTTGCCTCCAACTTGAATGAAATGGTGATGCGTCCCACAATATGTCGCATCTTTCAAAATTTCATGTAGGCCCATATGTACCCATCTTCCCATCCTTCACATTGATCATACCTTCAATGTTATTTGTCCTCAACATACTCCATCTATAAATGCTGAAGCAATTTAGAGACCATCGTGTAATTAATTTTGAATACACCAATCAATCTTAACCTTTCAAGTCTCACAAGTGCCTCCTTTCAAAATGCATAATACATACTATCACAAACAAGTATTAGTCTTCCATGCATACTTGCCCCACTTGTCAACACCCACATAGTAAACAAGATTTAACCATTTATGGGTTTACATGAATTGTAGAATGAAAAAAACTTCTTGGAGGAAAAAGAATTGATTTCAAAAAAATTGAAAACCAACATACATAAAACTCATGGAAGAAAAAAACCCAAAGTAATAATTGACAACGACTACATGACATAATTATGTGCACACCATGAAAATATCTAAATATATGCTCTACTATAACCTCACATGGCCAACACAAGATTAAAAAACTCCACGTAAGTGCAAAACATATATGGTTGGAACATATGACAATGTATATAGATTCAAGATATTGGGTTGGTGCTTAAGACTTTTGAATACATGTTCAAAACAAGTTTGTTTGCAATGCTTTGATTTGTTTTTTCTGCTTGTTGATGGATATTCCCCATAAATATGAAATTCATATAAAAACCACACCATATAACCAAGTTCAAAAAGTGAAACATGAAAAGTCTAAACTTTTTGTCCATACCTTTCGTTTGAAGGACAAATGTGCCACTTGATCTTGAATCGCTTCAAAAAAGTCATTGCCATCAACTGGACTAGTTGTGTGGACATAAATCTCAAGGTTTACCAACGTGTCACGCATCTTCATTTGGAACATCTCTATTAAGGTTACACAAGTTACAAGTGTTTGAGGAATCATATGAAGGATTAATGTTTTCACCGGTGGCCACTTCTTCACTTCCATGACCATGGGGAGGTTCAGTTCCATTGAATGCCATAGCCCTGGTCCAATGTTTAAAATTTCAAGATTAGGACATTCATGTTGTAGTGTTTTGAAGTTTGGAAGGTTTAATGTCACTTCTTTCAAGACTCCAAGCCACTTCCCATCTTCACCCAATGCCATGCAAGGAATATCAAGAAACACTTTGTTCAAGAATTGGTTCATCTTCACCAACTTTGAAAGTGCAAAGAAGGTTGATGCTCCATAAAGCAATTCCTGCAATTGTTTGATCTCACAAAATTCAATCGAAGAGCAATTGTGAACTTCAAGATTGAAGGCCACAAATTTCAGTTCAGGTGCAATTATGGACAACTCATTAGGACATGCCATCTTCAATTGGAGCTTTGATAAATTTGGCAAATTCATTGTGACCTTTTTTGCCTTTGTTGAGAGTCCTAGGCATAGGACTTTTAGTTTTGGTGACTCCAAACACCCAATCAACACTCCAAAGACTCCCAACAAAGCTAGTGTTTGAAGGTTTTTCATTTTTTCATTTATGTGATCCAAGGCATCATTGTTCACTTTAACACAACGGAGTGTAAGGTTGGTCAACTTTGGCATCTCTATGCACTCTGTTGTATCAATGAACATATTTCGCAAATCAATTGTTTTCAATCGCATGCCTGTGTAAACAAATAAAAACAACAAAATGATTATTTGTTTGATTGATCAACATTTTTGCATGACATATACCATAATCCTTGAATGGATTTGGCAAGTGTCTATTAAATAATTAATATATTTATAATTTTAAGCAAGTTTGCATTGAATTTAAAAAAATTGAAAATCTCAGCTTAAACAATAATATTAACAAGAGACACAAAAACATTCCAAGTATGTAGCAATTTCAATATGTTTAAAGCATGTGTGTGTAAGGCGCCTGACCTTGTAGACTTGGGTTCAATTCCAATGTGATAAAGTTGAATTGTACAAATTTTTGGTGTGCTAGGTCAGTTTTTTTTCAAAAAATCAACAAATTCGAAAATAATAATTAATGCTAAATCTGTTCATTAATTTGGAAACATTAGGCCATTCACTTTTCATTATTCAAAATAATTTGAAGCAAATGTTTGTCCATTGAAATGTTGAGACAAAGATTTTATAGTTGAATATAATTTTATTTATGATTTATACATTGTAAAAAAATGAATAATTAAAATTTAAAAAGCTATTCTTAAACATCTCCAATGACAAAGAATGTATTGTAATTTAAAAAATCATTCTAATGATTTTTTATCAATAAAAATATAATAATCATTTAATCAAGTTTATGGAATGTACTCTAACAATTAAATTTATTATTATTATTTTTTTGGTATGTTCATATATGTTTTTCAATAGTTCATCATCATTTATGTCAACCTCAAATTTGATTTTAATAGATAACATGGACATTACTTGATAAGGAAAGGAATGAGGTACTTATTGAGGATAAAAGTGAGATAGTTTTGAAAAGGTATTCAAATAATAACAATAATAATAACAATACAAGATAGCTAGACTGCTTGAAGCCATAGATTTTGGATAAATTTAGAGCACAAAAGTTGGAGAGCTTACAATTTTGGGAAAAAATCTTCAAGATAGGTGACTGTCGTGTGATGGCTTGTGGACCGTAGTCCGCAATGCAGACATGCTCCAAAGTGTTGCCTACAAATGGCACCCATCTTTGCAAATGATGTGGGTCACTCAACCAGTGATCAGTCAATTGTCTTTCATTGACATCGACGGACTTTGATTGAAGTTTTGGCTCTATTTCAATTCGGAGCTGTTGAATGCACGGCTTGGACTTGAGATCCTGTTCCACTGCTTCTCGGAAAGGCATGTACTGATGTTGTCTTGACTTGCTTGATTCACACACCTCGCTTCCATCAACAGGCTCCTTGAAATTATTTGGCTTGTCAACACCTGATTTTGAACCAAATGGAACTTCAAGATTTTGGTCTGTTGACCCTGGAGTCTTATGTGCACCGCTCTCCTCATCCAACCTTCTTCGGGATTCATTACTGGTTCTCTGGCCTGGTGAGGAACCTTGCACTTCATTTCCAAAGTTGTCCAGTGAAGAATTGTGGTTCCTGTTGTTAACATCCATGCACTCAGAATTTATTTGAGATGTTTTTCCATGATCATCTTCCAAAGGCTGTTTGATAGCCCTGGTTTTCCTGGCATTTTCATGATCCTCGTTTCGACAAACCCACCGCACAGAGCGGACGTTTTTCCCAGCCTCGTTGAAGCCTCTACACGTGCAACTGGCCCTTCCAATATCGCGAGAGTCTTCGAGAAAACTGAAGATAATAGAGCAAATATGATTTGTTAACATCTGTACAACACAACAATCTATTTGTTAGCATGGATGTTGTCATCTACTTGCCCTCCCCAGTAGTTATCTTCACGAAATACAAAATAAACTTCCAGAGGATACTTGTTTGAGACGAAGTATGTATCAGATTGATGTTTCCTTACCTCATTGATACATTTTACAGAATCAGAAATTGCTTTCTCACTAGCACCACATCCTTGCGATCGCTTCTGAATCAACAAGGAAAAAAGAAAAAAGTTCTGAGAAAATTTAGTTCCAACCTTGAAGCAATAAGGCCATTCCAATTCACATTGCCACCATAGTTAGGCTCCAAAAACAAAAACCATGACCCCGTCCCCAGTGGCGAACTGCAATATGCACGAGGCACCGACAAATCTACGATTACCGACAAACCTAAATTTACTCTCGCACTCCTGGAACACCACTTTCTTGTTGAAGATTCGACAACATTGCACACTAATAGAACTCCCTGGAAATCCTTTCGTTACAACACAGGACTTATCTCTCTCTCTCTTCTGTCTCTCTAAAGACTGATATTCTTTTATATGCAGAAGCACTCAATCTTCAATCTCAGCATACTTTGGACGACGTTATAGTGCCGACGAAACAAAAATGGATCCTTCACTTCCTGCAAACTATTTTAAGAAAAAGCTTATCTCACTCGCACAACAACCAGTATGGCATCCGACACTTACAGAAGTTCGCGAAAAGGCGTAAGAACCCATCCTCGGTCTATTTTAAGAGGAAGCATATGGCCCCTCCCCTCTCTCTCCACAAGTATATATTTGCCGACAGAACACTAACTTATACTACAACAACTCTCCTCTGTACCGACACCACAACAACTCTCCCCTGTACCGACACCACAACAACTCTCCCCTGTACCGACACCACAACAACCCAATACTACGTCAACTCTCGCTTGTACGGACACAACAATTTGATACTACCTCAACTGTCCGAAAGTGGAAACTAGGCTCTGTTGTGACGTGATGTTGAAGCAAGCAGCGAATAAGCAGCAGCGCGAGCCAAGAAAGCAAGGAGAGAGAGAGCCTCAGAGTAGGAGATGAAGAAGAAGCAAACGTTGTGGCTTGTGACGATGAACTGGAGGTTGCAGAAACACACATTTGCTCTCCTTGATATAGGCCTTGAATCAATTCTTACGACTGTCTGATTTTTCAAAAGCAATAAAAGTCTGGAAGAATCATGTACCGTTTTCCACGCAATAAATTGTAATCAACGCACTGACATAGTTACTGAAGAACATCGAAATCGGGTTACATGTTATTTTCTGCCGAACTGAGCAAGGCCGAAAAAGGTGTGCAAAATTACAAACGAAACCAGCGCCCGACAGAGCTAAACAAGGGGCCTGCATGAGGTACAGTTGAGGCCAAGGCATCCAATGCGAAGTACAGACTAAACAAATATAGACCCTTATTCTGAGAATGCCCTCCCTCAAGGGCTATACTATGCTTAAATCACAGCTCCTGAACATTCTAAAATCTGCAAAGTTCCTCCTCTCAGCAGAGGAACTTTTATGGTCATAGGCTAAACATGCCCCCCCCCCCCGGTGATCGAATACCTCTCTTGTGCAGACTAGTGTTGGTCAATGGTCGCACTAGTTCTTGCAAGCGTTTTAACACAACCTTATGACCAGATGCCCGGTCTTGAAAAAGTGTGTTCAAAGTTTTTATATTATCCAAACAAAATTATTTTTTTATGTGCAGTTATGGGTGTGGGAAAAAACCAATAACCAAAACATGTCACAATGTTATATGTAGTCATGTTTGGTGATGGGAAATGACTAGCACATTGTAATACACATACTTGGAAAAAACTATGGTGGCAATCTTGTTATTAAGAGTGGGTTGGACTCTTTTTTCAGAAAACCAAACCCAAAGAAGTCAAAAAAAATGTTTGGTGATAGGAGAGACTAGCACATTCTTAAGGGTGGGATGGACTTTTTTTTCACAAAACAAAACCAAGATAAGCAAATAAAAAGAAAAATTGAATGTTTGGTTATGAACGCTTAGGCTCCCATTAAAAGGCATGCAACTAGTCATCAATAAACTCTACATCCTAACAAGGATACAATGCACAAGGATGAGCAAAGGACATCATTATTTTGAATCCTCCAAAGCAACACATTTATTAGTCCCCAAAGGAGAGTCCTTAAAAAATCTTACTATGCATAAGCACTTTGCATTCCCTCTAACAAAAGAGGCACAAATCAAACTTTAAACTTAACTAAGGCTTACATAAAAATGAATAGATCATTATCCATTTTTAGTGTCAACTTTAAATATATCCTTTCTACTAGCCAAAATAGAAGAATAATTTCAACTCTACTTAAAATTCCTAAGTCCTAATGTTGTAGTGTTAGGAAATTCAAACCTACTAGTGAAAATAAAATACATAAAGAATTATACTTCAAGTTTGAAAGTTTACTTGCAAAAAATAAGTTTAAAAAAAAAAGTATAGCAAGTTCAATAACAAGAACTAAGTTCAAAATAGATTTGCAAAAAATAAAAAACAAGCTAAAAGTAAAACATGTAGAAAACAAATCAACATACATACAAATGGAAACTATAAATCAAATTTACAATCAAAAGTTCAAGAATATTTGGATTATCGGTGGATCCAACAATCCATATTCCAAATGGCTACATCAAAGAGATTCAAAAGAGATAGGGATTAGTTAAGTCATATCAATCATTTTTATATTTTTTTCTTGTTACATGCAAATCAAAAATTGTTGATTTAAATTGGAATGATTTTGCAAAATATTTTGATTTAATATGTTTTTATTGTAGCACTACTAGAACATATTATAGCAATTTTTTTAGATTTATTACACTTTTGGGATTCTTGAATCATTTGTAGTAAAAAGAAAGGCATACCATTGGTTGGGCCATATTGCACTCCATCGAGTTGCTGGAGGTTGGGACCAAAAAACCAATAATAAATTTGACAATCCTTCATAGTCCTTCATAGGTGACAAAATAGAATGCAAAACTTACAAACAACAAATAAGGACAATGTTCTATATTGCATGTATTCTAATCCTAATGTTCAGAAGTCAATGCTTATATTGAAAATGATCAACTTACTTTGAAGATGTTGATCCTATGGATCTTCGTCCAATTCAACATGGGAGTAGGTAGCATTTGTTAATGCCCAAGTGACTCATTGATTTTAGGTGATTAATCAAACCATCATGGGTTGCCATGTGTATGATCTTTTTTTTAAATCATTTTCACCATTTTGGAGGTTCCTTAAAGGCTTTGTCTAGAGCCAGAAGTATTATTAATGAAAGTCCAATAACCTAGACCATGTTGGGAGCCAAAATTAGAGGTACTTTACCCATTGGGTCATATCTTAATGTATGGATTTTGGCGTTATATAGTAATTTTTGTAGATCTTACACATTTACACATGCCAATAGTTACTTATAGTGTACATTATTTCCATCGCCAAGTGTCTTGTAGCATTATATTGAGTTTGATGTTCATACCATATCTATGTTAAAAAACCTATTAAGGTTAGGATCCTTTGGCACCATAATGTGTCATTTGACTCATCATCAGGTCAATTTTTTATTTCTTTACAGGGGTTAGGCCTTCCTTTGATACTTCGACATGTTACCTTGCCTTTTTAGGATGTTGGGCTTTGATCGATCATCCACTAGTATTTTGTTTCCAATAGGATGATCACCTTACTCTTCTTGATGCAATGGCACATGTAGAGACCAATACTTATCCTTTTTGGGCCGCACTACGAGATACCTATGTGATGCTACTTGAGGTCATTTGATCACATGTCTTGTTTTTCAAGAGTTTAGTGATGCAATCCTATCCTCAAATGGAATCTTCTTTGATGGACCAATTACACGAGCAATAATTTACTTCACTTCTAATAGATGCTCCTTTTGATGTTGTGCAAACATGCCTTCACTTTTGTGTAGGTCTAGTAGCAGGGGCTTGGTTATTAACTCATCTAATCACCCCTTCATTCTATTTATCCTCCGCCCATTTTTTATAACACTCCATATTCGTTTCGATGTACCACATCTTACAATTTTGGATATTTCACGATGTTAGTGTGGTCATACCATTAATGATTTGGGTATCCATTTGCTATGTTGCCCGTGTAGGAGTGAGCGCATTGCAGCCCAAGATACGCTTCGAGATACCATTGAAGCTATCACATTAAAATGTGGAATTCACATACAAAGAGAGGTTTCTCACCTTTTCCCTCACCACACACAAAGACGAGTGGATATTATCATCATTAAAGACAATTTTTGTACATTAGCAGACGTTGTCATTGTCAATCTGACTCATACAAATTTGGTGTCATGTGTTTCAACGACGACAATGCATGTAGCGATAGTTGCCGATCAAGACAATGCACAATCCTACACAAAGCAAGCTCAAGGAAATGATTTCATTCCCCTTGCCATAGAGACCTAAAGTTGTCTCCATCCTTGTTTTGATTCCTTTTTGATTTTTTGTGTACATACTTGTATAGCTCGCCATCAATAGACATCCTTGGTACCTTTGATGCTCATGTCTCATAATAGGCAACAAGTGTTGATAGCTTTACATCATGCCATCGCAATTCTTCAATGGGCTACCACGTTTAATCACAATTATTCATCTCTTCCACACGTACCAACTAGTGCACCTCCATCACCAATTGGGTTGTGGCATAGGATGCCCTTTCAGCATTATGTCTTCCACTTCATTACTACTATTTTGATGGTCTTGGTTTTCCTTTCGTGTGTTTACATTTGCATCCACACAGCTTGTACTTTTTGTGGATGGATTTCCATCCTTGTATATGTATAAATATACAAGTCTTCTCTATTAGGTAGGGTGTTCTTAGGAAGGGCAATTAGTCCAGGCCAAAAATAGTGGCAGCCAATTTTAGGAGTAGAATTTCCATGCAACCAAAGGAGAAGTCGTGTCATGGAGCGAAGGTGCCTCCCTTTTTTTTGTTGTTGTGGGTGGGGAAGGGGGTTTGATTCTTTCAAGTTGTTTTGGTGTGGAGAGTATATACTGTGTGTCCACTGTTCACATTCCACTTGGACAGTGGACAGCAGACTTTCCATGCCAGTTTTTTTTTGAGGGGGAAAGGGGGGAGGGGTGGGTGTTCAAAGCAAAGAGTTCCCAATGTTGTACTCCTTTCACCCATGTAGGTGGGCCAAAGGGGAGGATCACTATACTTCAAAATAGAACCTTCTATTTTGGGGAGCCTCTTTTTTTTTGAGTGATGGGCCAATCAAATTGGCTCATTGCCAAAAATAAAATGAAAAGAAAAAACTTCGGAGGCACCTCATCTAATTAATGCAAGCACTATATATATGGTTAAATACATAATCTCAATATAGTACAACCCCTGCCTTTAGGGTCACTTGGCATTAGCCTTCAACAAGATTTGATAGATAATTTTAGCTGGAAAGTGTAAGCAATTTGTGAATGATAGCTAAAGAGTCAAGACTTATGTTCACTTTAGATTGAGGTCCAGGGTCGAAGTTTCTCAGGAATCAATTTGGACTGATTTGAAGCAAATCAAATCTTGAGTTGGACCACAACCTTGGACCCTAGCTTGCGTTTTGGTTCTCCACATCATGAGGTCTCCTTTAATTAAGCTCCCTTTTTTGGGTTTGAACCAGGTGACTTTCCCTCCAAAATGATCCCATTTAGGTTTAGCCTTTATTTGTCACTTCTTGGTCCTGGACCCTAATCTAAAGTCATGGGTCCAATGTATGGCTCTTAATCAATAGAATTGCTGTATTTTGTTGGACCCTAGACCTTGGACCCTCATCTAAAGTGGCTTGTAGTTATATTTTCAAACATACTCATATATTTAATTTGTGAAAAGTGACAGTCCATTGAATCCAGGAACTAGAAAATATTAAGCACTTATGCTGTAATCTCTAGGTTACTAACAATATTACGTCATTCTATCATTTTTATGAACCTTCATATTGGTTTTCATAGATGAAAAGTCAAAATATCTTGTTATAATAGGTAAGCATGTATCCCCTTGGCAAAAAAACTAATTTACGTGGCAAATATGTGATCCTTGCTTTCAAAAGTTACTTTAGCTTGCTTCGGAAAAGGGTGCTGATTTTCATGGAAGTGTTTACTTTTGAGCATAACCAAGCACTAAAATATGCCTTCAAAATACTTTACATCAATGAAAGCACCTGTATGGTGCAAGTCACTTCACGGTCCGACAGGTCAAGGATTGATGGAAATACCGACCCCATACTTGAGGTAAACGCAAACTTTGAGTCAACTTATGAATTGCTTGTGGCGGACATTTGTCATCCTTCCTTATGAGAACATAAAGACCCACAGGATTGTTTTGAGTGCATTCAGACAGCATCATGTTCTACAGTTGGATTTGGCTTCTGAGAAATCACAGGGCAATCTTTATTTAAGTAGGCATTTCCTGTTTTTGCAATGGGATGTGTCATTTTTTGAGGTGTCTCCCAATTTTCCATCTTCTATTTTTCTTGTCCGTGTTAAGTTCAAGGAAGAGGGTTTCTTTTCCAAATTGAAACTTCTATTTTGGACGGGCTTCCAAAGTTGGTTGGTCAATTTGTTTGATTGTTTGCTTTTTTTTTGTTTTGGTGACAGGACAATCAAAATGGGTCATTGAAAAAAATATGGAAAGGAACATGATAGACAACCCATCTAGGTAATGGATGTAACAAAAAGAAACCATTACTTATATAAAATAATCGGTGTCCATGTGCTTGATTTGATAATTCGTGATTGGCTGGAGCCTTCCCCTCCCATGAGAGCTGTAAGTAGAAATATGTGGGCCCTGCATCCCAGTCACAAGCAGCCCACTAAATTAATAGTGTCTTTGCCAATCTTTAGTGGGAAGGCTCATTTGCCAACTCATGCACTGCATTGTTATGTGCAAGAAGATTGGCCCATTGCTCCCAAACAAATGAAACTATGGAGGCTCCTCAAAATAGAAGGTTCTGTTTTAATATATATAGTTCCTCCCCTTAAGGAGAAGAACATTTGCCAAAGCACATGGGCTAGAAATGAGGTGCATATATGGAGAACATGTTGAGGAACACATTGTGAACTTGGGGAACATTTTGGGAACCTATTAAGAACTTAGAGGGAACACCGTGGGAACACATTAGGAAACATGAAAAATTCAAAAAAAAATCTTCCATCCCCTTCCCCCCGCCCCACTAACTTAAAAGAAATAAGAGCAAGGCACCTTGGCCCTTCCTATTGGCTGAAAGGAAAATAAATCCTCCCCCCTCACCCCCGCCGCCCCCAATAAAACTTGCATGGAAAGTCCACTCTCCACACCAAATACAGCATGAAAAAAAAACCTCCCCTCCAACCTCCCTAAACTTAAAGACCAAGGCACCCTGAGAACATGATTGCACTTCCCATTGGCTGGATGAATTTCTCTCCTCAAGAGGTTTTATCACAATCTTTCGCCTGGGCTATTACCCATTCCAACGAACACCCCCGGTATATAGGTGAGAAGGGGAGGATTTTGGGCAAAACATATGGGTTTGAAATCAGGTGCTATTGGGAACATCCTTGGGGGACACATTGAGAACTTGGGGAACAACTTGGAGAAATGGTAGGAACGTATCAGCAACTCAAAAAAAAAAAAAACCCTTTCCCCCCTCCCCCCACAACCCAAATTAAAATGCTGCGGCCCCTGAGTGGATGCTGTACCTTTCCATTGGCTGCATGCAATTTCTATTTCCAAAACTGTTAGTTACCTTTTTGGCCTAGGCTAATGGCAGGGAAATAAATTTGGGTGCATAGTCACCTCTCCTATTATTTAGATGAGGTGCCTCCCAAGTTCTTTACTTTTCTTTTTCTTGGCGACGTGCCAATTTGATTGGCCCATCACTCCAAAAAAAAGAAACAATGGAGACTCCCCAAAACAGAAAGCTCTATTTTGAAGTATACAGTTCCTCCCCTTTGGCCCACCTATATAGGTGAAAGGAGGACACCATTTTCCAAGGCATATGGGATAAAAGTTGGTAAACCCATTTGGGACTTTGGGCAAAATATGTGGGATTAAAGCAAGGTGCTACTTGGAACACCCTTGGGGAACACATTGGGAACTTAGGAACCCATTGGGCACTTGAAGGGAACATAGAGGGAACAAAGGAAAAATGAAAAAAATCCTCCCCCCACCCCCTCCACCCAAAACTTAAAAGGAAAAAAAATCAAGACACCTTGAGTGCATGCTTCCGCCTACCCATTGGCTGCATGTATTTTTTATTTCCAAAACTGTTGGTCAGCATTTTCGGCCTAGGTTAATGGCAGCGGGAAGAGATTGATCAAGGAAGAAAAACAAAAAAACAACTCCCCCCAGAAAGAAAAAACCAGGGCCCATCATGAGTGTATGCTGAGCCTTCCCATTGGCTGCATGAAATTTCTATTTCCAAAACTGTTCGTCACCATTTTGGGCCTGGGCTAATACCCCCATTATGAACTGGAGGTACTTTTTGTTTTTTTTTGTGAACCCTGCGAAACTTCTTTATAAGCACACCACAGATTCAAAAAATGTACTTTTTTTTTTTTTTTTTGGTTTTGAATTGGCACAAGAGTCAGACCGTGGAATTGAGCTTTAGTTAGACTAGTGGGTGCCCGTGCCCTTCGGACACTGTGAAGTCCCCCGGGAGCATTTTCTTTCCTTCTTTTATTTATTTATTAATTTCTTTTGCCTTCACTTCACTAATCTGCTCTAGTCTGCCAGTAAAATAACAATGTCACCCTCCAAGTAAGCAACTTGCATAAATTCAAGCAATCTTCCAATGTTGGAGTCTTTCTTCTTCACCCATTGGCTGGTATTATGCTAAAATCCACAGATAATTTGAGTTAGTTTGGCTTGACCTAACTTTCCAAGTATAGCCTGTTATTAATTAAGTTTGCCTCCATTAAACATACAAAGAGGCTCAGATTCTTTATATAAGAACAAAGTAAGTAAACCCATTTTGTTAGGGTTTTCTTTTTTGCTTATGGAAGGGCAAAAGTGAACATGACTGAGAACCTAGGAAGACAAACTTTGGCAAGAGATGAATGAATGAAAATAAGCACCCTTATTCTCTTGGACATAGAGAGATGAAAGGGGACCATAAGGATGAAAAATGTTGTCATGCCATCCAAGATTTTGTGGAAGGGAGGATTTTGGGGAATGGGGGTCGTGGGGGGATGAGGAATGGAGGATGTGGAAACTCTAAGGTTTTAAAGACCCCAATTAAAATTGGTCACTTACTAGATGTGTAAGGAAGCTCAAATATTTGAGAGGTTGAGCATAAAGATAAATTACTAGCTATTAAATGGGATTCCTTCGGAAAAACATGCTGACAAAAAAAAGGCTAATAAACCTATGAAAGGGGTCAAAAAAGTGATTAGTATATTAGTAAAGATTATAAGCATAGCAAGAATGAAGTTGCTTATGCTTCCTAAGGCAAAGAAACCTGATCATTTGCTTGCAAAATGGGTTTACAGACTAGTATAATAATATGGATATAGGAACGAGGAGAATATCTAATTCATTCGTATATTTTCATTATCAAAAGAAGGGGCCTAGGATGAGGTGATAGTCTAGTCTAGCCCCACATTTTGGGAATGTCCTCATGCATAGACTTTAGGCAAAATTTATCTTGAACCAAACCTGTGTAAATCATGTTGAGTGTCAGCTCTAGTTGAGTAAATCATGGGGCAGAGGAGTGGTAAGGATATTATGCATACTCCTCAATAGTTCAACAGTGACAGGGAAATTATGCCTACTTATAAGTGAAAGAACCCTCCAACTATTGAGGAATAGGCATAGTAACCCTTCCGATTTTAAAGAGGGAAATTGATGGACATAAGGTGCCCTTTATGTACATTATAATTTCGTCACGGTTTTGGGAGTTTCTATGTTTATTGAACACACTTAATCACCCCCCTCAGTGGGACTGTAACAACAAAATAATTATTATGAATTATAATGATAAATAATAGTATTATAACTTGGTGTAATAATTTGGATAAAAATGGGAAATAAAACAATGAATTTTGCTTTGTGCTTTATTATAGTGCATGTATAATGAATTTTTTTATTATTAGAGGCATAAGGTTTTATTTAGGAATAATTTAGATAATTATCTTGAATTAATAATAATGGGAGTTTAAGTATGTAAACTTGACTAAATTTTAGATTTCAAAGAATATAAAATTTATAAATGACACTTGATGATTAGCTTGACATGAAAAGATGATAAATGGAGAATAGATGCACATGATTGTAACTAACTTATTAATCCACTTTATTCTTTTAGGTGTATAAAGGGTAATGATATGAACTTTAAGTTAATAATTTGCATTCAATAAATATACATGCACTTGTGTGATGAACTCTTTTTTGCATTGTAATTCTTATACAAAGATTCAATTTTAAGTGTGTGGATGATTTTATCCCAAACAAATGTAAGGTTTCAAATTTGAAGATTATGTGAGTGAGAAATACTATAAATATGATTTTTGTAACATGGTTGAATAATTTACTCATGCATTAGAAAAGATTTAATAAAAAATTAACTCTTATTATTCCGCAACCCTTTAGGCTACAAGATATACTAAACACAAGGTTATAATGACTTTAGAAGTCACCTTAGGAATTCAACCCAAGTATAAAAAACCTGCACCAATTTTTTTACTGAAATCAAAGAATATTTTTATAAAGCATAACTTTTCTCTTTTGTTGTCCCAGTGCATTTTGAAAAGTTTGAAGAATAAAGGGCTTTTTACCTATAAAGCTATAGACACCCATCTTCGAAATCCTATAAAATTTTGTAAAAGACAGAATAATGGACTTGGGAACGCCTCCGTACAGTCCATTTTTCGAAACACACCACACAACTTTTTCGTCTTTTCCATCTATCGTGGGAAATAATTTAAAATAAAAAGTGAGTGCATGTCTTTATGTTCAGTAAAACCTTTGGCCATGGGCTTTACTAGACACTTACTTGTCACTACCCTTTTGTCGTCGAATAAAGTTGTGAGCTTTTCACAATAATCTCATGTCTTTTCTAAAGGGAATCTTTTTTTTTTCCTAGAAAAGAGGTGAGCTTGTAGCTCCATGTATAAACTCAACGTAAATACAAGGTTACTTAGGGGGGAGGTAAGTGAATTTGGTCATAAGAGAAAGTCATATGCACATGTGATTAGTATCTTGTAATTATTCCTTGAGTAGTTCCAATCACACGAGTGATTATCCTTTAACGTGGAACCACATGGGTAGAGTTATCTTGTGATTATTTTATTCCTTGAGTAGTTCCAATCACACGAGTGATTATCCTTTAACGTGGAATCACATGGGTAGAGTTATCTTGTGATTATTTTATCCCTTGAGTAGTTCCGATCACACGAGTGATTATCCTTAACGTGGAATCACATGGGTAGAATTATCTTGTGATTATTTTATTTGATAGGTAATTCCTTGAGTAATTTCCTTTTGCATAATATATAAGGGGGTAGTGTGACCTTGGAAAGGACACCTTCACTTGTTATAGAATTATTGTGTGAATGCAAAGTTTGTTGTGAAGGAATTTGGGCTTTTTGTTTCGAATGATTTTGGTGCACTTGTGTTTAGCTCATTGTAGGAGATTGGTGAAGCTTGTATAGACCAAAGAAGGGTGCAGAAGTGGTTGTGCAACCAAGGACATAGGTTTATATAGCTGTGTAACAAAAATACACAGTTTCGGTCCCCAAACCCGTCCGTGTTCGACAAGCTCTTAAGCCACAAACTGAATTAGATGTGGAGTGGATGGGCAAAATCCCTCCCACTTTTAAAGGAAACGGGTTTTTTACATGATTTCCCTTTCATGTCATTCGCCAGACCCTAATTTCTAGTCACGATACACGAAAAAAACGCTTGCAGATGTGAACTCATATCTGTTGTCGGTAGCCGACTGTGGTGGCGATCCATCAGTCCTATTTCCTCAGTCGGAATTTTGTGGAAAAGTGAAGAGTTATTTGACACATTTCGGACAAAGAGCTTTTTCTTTATTGAAAATGGAAACCTACAACAGCCCTTGTACTCAACGCATGGAACAAGCCCTGCACTGGACTCTTCTCTCTGATTGCCTGTTTAGTATTGACCCTTTCTTCACGGCAAAGGTAACGGAGATTATTGCCTCCAATTCCCAAAAACACATTGGGAACCCAATTTTCTCAAAAAGTACATAGTACTTCTGTACAACCCTGGTAAACTTTATTGGGCCTTGCCCCCCACAGGGACAGGGTCTATCCCATTGGATGCATCTTTCGAAAGTTTTACCCTTCTTAAAACCACCAGTTTCAATTAGATGAACTAATTTCTTTGGTGAAAGTGTGTAAACACAAACCCAAAGGGGATCAAAGAGGGGAAATGAACAAATTGTTACAGAGCTCCCACTAGTCACAAGAAGCATATCCGAGAAAGAAAGGGAAGGAAACCTGAAAGCTTAGTAAGCCTAGAAGAACCAAGTTTCCAAGCTACAAGTTACAACCTTGTTCATGTTTTTCTTCATGTAAATTGTTATATCTATATGAACACTTTTTCTTAATAAATAGATTGCAAACTAGTATAAAATGTACAATATTCCAAACGAAATAATTATCAAAATCGTACCGCCAAAGGTTGGTGTATCTCTGGCATCAGATTTTTATTGTAAGACATGATTTGATTGGTTGTAAGGTCAAAATACAGACAAGACTCCTATAACCCAAAACCTAGGCACCAGGGATTTCTCTTCCCATCATGGAAGCTGCACTAGCCCCCACACGCTCTATGGGTGGACTGAAAAGGCTTGGGAAAAGCAGGTCGGCACATGCACCAGGTCGGTCCATGCACCAGGTCTGTTGCACGGGAAAAGAAAAGTTAAATACACCCTATCGAGCTTCGTCCAGCGCGCACTTTCTGCGCCTGAGAGTGGAGCCCTGCGGAGAACAATGAACCATCTGGTTCTGCCGTAGGGTTTCGCTTGTCTTAAATGTTGCACAGTCTGACTAACAACACAAAACTAGTTTTTAATTCTTTACGAAAATGACGGAAACTTGGATATTTTACACATCCAAAGACCCAGTCTCAAGTTGAGCCTAAAGCTTTCATAGAAAGTAACAATAAAATAGAAACCAAGATCAAAGGTTCTTTTTTAAACCAAGAACCAGACAGCACTGGTAAAAATCTTGTAGGATATTTTATTTTTTATTTAACAAGAGAACAAAATGGGGGGATTTCAAAAAACATATTTTTCCACCTTTGGTTTGGTGCAAGAAAAATGTGTCACCAAAAAACAATTAGAGGAAAGTCTATGCACGGCTTTTGGAAAATGTATCCAATAAGGTGTGGTTGTTCAAATGTGTGCATGTTCTTCCCCTTCCAAATATCTGCATCCACAACAGTAAAATAGCCTTTATAGTAAAGTTTTCCTGAAAGTCATACTGTCTTCACCCTATATTTGGGCCTCTTGTCACCTCATATCCTCTCTTTGAGTGAGGTCCCCAAAGTAATGAAGTTTTGTTGAATCTGGGTATGAAATGCTGGAACTCGGCGTTTAATGCCTTGAAAGAGGGAGATGATTATTTTTTATTGGGTAACAATAATGATTTGCCCAGCCCAGGTGCAGACATTTAAGTAGTCTTACACTTTATATTGCCCAATTTTTCATGTTTTAAATTTCACCAGTCATTCCTTTGAATGAGTTGTCCTTTGGACAGTTTCAAACTAGAATTTGTTTAATTCATTTCCAAATAAAGATGGATGCAAATGTGTCTTTCTGAATATGTGTCTTTTCAAAAACACAAACTTTCAATAACTTCTATACCAATTTGCATCTCATTTATTTTTTAATTGAATTCAATTTAATGATAATCAGATTGAATCAAAATCGAATTGAATTTGCATTCAATTCAATTGGATTTAAATTCCATTCAATGTATTTGCATCAAATTTAGGATTTTGAATTTAATGCAATTTAATTTAGGGATTAAATTTTCAATCAATTCAATTCAAGTTGCATGCAATGTCATATTTTCATTTGAATGGAACTTAATTTTCACAAAATCAATTCAACTTTTTCAGTAGTGCATAGCAATGTGGAACGCAAGTAAATAAGTTGACAATGTCAATTTGGCATTCAATGTAAACCCAACAAATTTTTAACAATGGGATTATTTGACAATATTGTTGATCTTGAAACCTTCTGGATTGTTGTGCATGGCCCAATTCTTCTACCACCGACCTTTGTGTAAGATGTTATAACACAAAGGTACTTGGAAACACTTAGGTCTTCCAAATTTTTGAATGTTGCATTTTTTTAAGTTGATGCTTTCATGTCAAAGATTCTGTTGTGTTGCATGCAGTAATCTTAAATGCATATTTTCGTAAGATTCAATGATATTGTTATGTTATATGCATCTTTATGCCTTTACCAAGGTTATTGTAAAAAATCATTCACAATTTTGTTTCATCCATGTTTTATGACCACATGGGACTCCAATGACAATCTTCAAAGTTCATGTGATTTATAAGAAAATGTAATCCCTTTAATCTTAACTAGCGTGTACCCGTTGCGTTCGCTGCCGATGCATAATGCATAGGTGTGTTATTTCAACAATGTTTGGTTCATGTTTTTGGTTTTTTTTTAAATTCTTTTCTTTTCAAACAACCATTGGTCCCCCCCCCTGCCGCCTCGGTCCTTCGCATTTCCCACCCCCCCTGCCCCCGCCCGGTCCTTCCTCGCCCGTCCCCCCCCCTCGCCCCTGCTAGCCCCCCCTCGTGCTGGCCCCCCCCACATGTGTTGGAGTCAGTTATACATCTGGGGAAGTTACATTTTGGGGATGGATGATGGGACGGAATCAGGGGTTGCTTCATTTCTCATCCCCAAAAGTTTTCATATATAAGATGTTAATTTAATATTATGATAATTTAATCTAATTTATATTAAATAGATGTGAATATAATTTATATTATGTATGATGCCGTTACTTCTATATCTAGTCTACCTAACCTAACTACTAACTAATGTAACCTATTACCTATATATATGTAATAACAATTAGCTTGTCCCAACTTAGTTTAACTAGTAATTAGCATGAACTACCAACTATTAATTATAAATAATAATATTTTATCCTTGTGTAACCCTAAATCCTAATCTAGTTGTTAATTTATAATAACCTATATGTCATAACCTGCCTACTAGATCTAATAGTCAGGCTTGGATAAGCTAAATCATTACCCAATACATAAATTTAGGTTAAGCTGACTATTATTGTTTAATAAGTATGTTACTGTAGGTTAGGATAATGTAGAATTATATTACCACCAATGTTAACATTAAATATAATTTTATAAACTTTAACAATCAATTGCAATCACAAATTTGATGCAACATGTGGTTTGATCATCTATGTATTGTTCACAAAATATGTTTAAGCAATTACAAAATTGATTTGGTTTGCATCCAACAATAGAATCTAACAATAATTGATAACATATGTTGATTTTTCACAAAATTTTATCTAAACTAGTACCCCATGTAATCACAAAATATAGTTGCATTTACAACTATAATTAAAATCCATTTGTTTCATAGTCATATATATGACTATTAACATTTGCATATTTAGTGACAATCACAAAACAATTTGATTTGAACAATAGTCACACCCTAATTGCAAACACATGGTTTGAACATGAAGAAAACTTCTTCTAGTATTTTAATGATGATGATTCATCAAAATTGGATTAAACTAAATATCAATAAGGTCCCATAATGTTACATCCTTTTAAATTCCAACCTATAATCCTAAATAAAGAGGCATGGAAATGTGTTTATTCATATCTATATTTTAAAACTTTTAACACTGTCACTATCGATGAATAGTAATGACATTCGTCATTTTGTACTTTAAAATTCGCGAATTTACGTGGTAAAGCACCTTGTCAAAACATTCGGCATACATTCATGAAACATTTGCCAACATGGACATCGCGTGTGGCGATAGCCTGTGCTGAACAGTAACAATTACTGCCAGACCATTACCACTCGAAATCAAGCTGTCGCCAATACCTGGGCCGCGCCAATGCAGTACAGTGCGGTTAGGCCGCCAGGCTTGACTAAGTCTGTACGGTAGCCTGACATCTTGCATGCCAATGCTTCGTTCTAGTTTGATCTAGCTTGAAGTTGCCAACTTCCAAGTTCCATATGTCTCTATGTAGTAACATAGTTGAAGATTTGAGGATAAGGATAAGGAATTTGACAATTGCCATGGTCAAGGAAAAGGGACCAGAGCATGCCCATGTTGTCCAACAGGAGAAACCCAAGACCCCAATGGAAAGCACTAAGGTCAAATGCAAGTACTGTGAACTTGTCTTCACCGCCACAGCAACTAGGATTCGTGCACATCTTCTAAGGTGGACTGGATCTGGTGTGCGAGCTTGTGACAAAGTCCCCCTGATGGTTACACACCAGTTTAAGGAGCTCGAGAAGGAAAAGAAGGAAAAGGAGTTCAAGAAGCGGAAGGTTGAGCAGCTTGACAAGCTATCTAGTGGGGAGGCTGTCAAACTTAAGAAGCAAAGCACCTTGAAGGCTGCCTTCTCCAAGCAGGATTGCTCGAAGGTTGACTAGCTTTGGGGTTGAACATTCTATGCCAATGGGCTCTCTTTCCGTTTAGCAAAGGATCCTCACTTCAAAGCAACTATGGTAGCAACATCAAGCTTTGGGGAGTCATATCCAAGGCCTCCTTCTGTGGACAGGTTGCAAACAACCATTCTGGAGCGTGAGAAGCAACTATGTCGGGATGGCTTGGCCTCCTTCCAAAAGTCTCTTCAATTGACAGGGGCAACGATTACCAATGACGGATGGTCTGATGTGCGTAGGCACCCTCTATTAAATCTGCTCGTTGTCTCTCCGAAGGGGGAAATGTTCATCAAGGCAGTTGATACGAGGGGTGAGACAAAGGACGCTGCTTATATTGTTGGACAGTTGATTGATTGCATCTGGGAGGTTGGTGCAAGCAGCGTCATCCAAGTTGTTACAAACAGTGCGGCAATCTACAAAGCTACTGGCAGGCTGGTTGAGCAAGAATTCTCTTGGATAATGTGGACGTCGTGCACCCCACATTGTCTGGACATGCTTCTTGAAGATGTGGGGAAGCTGCCATGGGCTGTAAAGGTGGTTGCAAAGGTAAAGGCGATGGTGAAATTCATCACAAATCACCATCGGAGTAAGGCGCTATTTCGCGGGAAGTCTGCACTAGATCTGCTGAAGTCGGGGGACATGCGCTTTGCCACCAACTTCATCATGCTGGACCGCATGCTGGAGGTGAAAAAGGCGTTGCAAGAGCTGGTTGTCAGCCGGGAATGGAGGGAGTGGAACGGGAAGTTTAATCATTCGGATGATGGGGACAAAGTGAGGGAACTATGTCTTGCGGAGCGGATTCTAGAAGAACCTGGAAGAGGTGCTAGCATTGACAAAGGGGACGGTGGCTTTGCTGCGGGAATGCGATCGGGGGGTGCCAATCGCAGGAAAGGTCTACGTGGCAATGTTCAATTACGAATAGGAATTGGAGGCCCTGAGGGACGGCACCTCGGAGTATTGTTTTGGGATCAAGGTCTTTGCTCAAAAGTATGCACAGGTGCATGCAATCTAGGAGAAGCGCTAGGAGATGCTGCATAGCGACATGCATGTTGTTGGGCATGTTCTTGACCCGGAGTATCAGCCTCCAGATAACGAGCAACATAGCAACGTAGAAGTGATGCGAGGGTTTCACAACATTGTTGAGAAGCTTTTGCCTGACGTTGTGGATCAGGTCAAGGCAATCGAACAGCTAGCTAAGTACAGGAACTCGAAGGGAGAGTTTGGCCGCCCGTTCGTTAAGGCAAGTGCTAAGAAATTGCCAGGCTGGAAGTGGTGGGTGGAATTTGGCTCAGAGTGCCCCAAGCTGCAGAGCATGGCACAGAAGGTGCTGAGCTAAATCTCATGCGCGTCTGCATGCGAGAGAAACTGGAGCACCTACAACTTTATCCACAACAAAAAGCGCAATCGTCTGCGACCAAACAAGGCAAATGATCTGGTGGAGGTGTTCTCTAACCTGTGTCTGATCAGCAAAGTGAACAACATCGAGTATGAGGAGCAGATGGTGGGATGGGACAACGAAGAAGAGGAATTGGAGGAAGAGTGAAGCACGGGTGAGCTTGGCAAAATATTGGATTGTGTCCTTTTTTTTGTGAATCTGGTGTGCTGGAACTCAATAAAGTTTAAAAGTTATTAGATTTTGCAGTCAGGTCAAAACTTTTTCTAGTTTGTGCAGTCTAATCAGATCTGGTATGCAGCTCAATTAGTTATGATGTAGGGCTTGACTGCATGCATTTGTTTCTTGAATCTTTTTGGTGGTATGATGTCGAATATGCTTGGTGGTAAAGTGAGGACAGGTTAATTTGTCCATCCAGGATAGAAGTTTGATAATGTTTTAAAGTTGATCACCAATATAAAAGCTTGAGGAAGATTCGTTCAGCATTTGTTAGAGAGTGACTTCATTGGTATCTACTGTCTTGCCGAATTTGCTTGATGGTAAAGTTAGGATAGGCTGATTTGTCCATCTAGAATATAAGCCTAATAATGTAAGCATAACATGCCCACGAATGTTTACCGAATGTTCACCGGTTGATCTATAAAATTCGTGCTTCTTTGGGCTTCCATAACATTCCCACCAAGAATGTCATAACTATGATTGGTGAAATCATGGTCAAGAGAGCTAGGGGTGCCAAGGTAAAAGTCTTTTCCAAGGGCTTCACATGACACATGTCATTTTTGTGTTGGTTTATAATTTATAATTTAGTATTTCAAATACCCCTTTAACATTACATTTTAAATATAAATACATTTTGATTAAAAAATGATTTTATATCATGTATATTATGCATTCATGTCGTGTATCACATAAACATGAACAACTTTTGTTAAAGGCACATTTTCAAAATCCATAATTTTCAAGGTCAAAAACATTTTTGAGCCAAATGTGCTCAAATTTATTATAAAAAAAAATTCATCAATTCAAGTCCTTTTGCCCTTTTGACCATCAATGTTAAAATCCTCTCCAATTTTTAGAAGTAATGGTGCACATTTGGTAGGGACTTTTGAAAAAAATAAAAGATTGTCCACTTTCGAAACTTGAGTGCTTTGAACATGTAAATTTTGCAATTAATGAAAAATAATTCCAAAAAACTTATGATAATCCAAATTATTATGCTTCACTTGTGATCTTTTTAAAATACACAAATGTTGTTGTAAGGAGTGTCCAACCATTTGTGTGGCTCCTTTAACTGTGATTTTACCCCTATGAGAAACCATTTCTATGAAAACTTCACTACCCTACAATTAAGTGTCCAAAAAACTAATGTGTAATTATATTATAATTATTCCATGGAAATACAAGGAATTAAAAAAAATGCAACGTTAGAATTTCCTTAAATTCTAATACAGTTGCATGTTAGTTGCAAGATAAACCCCAATATGAATGTAATAGACATGCCATGTATATAGTTGTTGTCAACTATATATTGATTTTGTGGGCAAGTTGTGTGAGAGTTTTAATTGACAACAACCATACAACTAGCAAAAATGTAACACTAAATCAACAATTATTATGCAATTAACATATAACATTGATGTGTACAATAATGCCTCATGTATGCATTGCCATTGTTTATTATATTAAGAACTTTCAACTCCTTTGTAACTAGTTATCAATTACCATGCAACTAGATGTCTAGTACAACTAGTGTATAATTAAATTTCAACTACATGTATAAATTTGAAATTTGAATTTTACATGAGATATGCAAGGCCATGTGACACATGGTTATAGGTCTTTATAGATCTTGCGATTTATACTTATGTTTATTATGCACTTGTGCCTAGTGTCCAAAATATCTAAAGGATGAATAAAGAAATGATTGTTCTTTTTAATTTTAAGTTTGTTGGTTTTCTTATGAAACAACTAGGAAAGTTCATATTATTACAATCTTTTACATTTCAAATTTTACTTTAGAGAATGAAAAATTCAAATGTCAAAAACATAATTTTCAATTTCATTTTAATAACATGAAGTGAAAATTGTTTTTTTGTTGTTCATTTCTTTATTTGAGGAAAATTTTGTTTTTTTTTAAATTTTCTCGAAACCATCAAAATCTTGTTCTTTGTTTACAAGTGCGACACTATTTAAGCATCATATATTTTTAGTTTTTCGTTCTAATGAATAAAACTATTCAAATTGAACACCCATGGTGATTTGTGCATTTGCAATATCATTCATTATTCTTGCACACATAAGAATATTATGTTGCTAGGTTATTAGTTTTTATACTACTAAAATTGATTACTATAGTACATGAACGGTTTTGGCATAAATTAATTTTTATTTTATTTTACCAAATTTTTGAAAAACTATTTACTACTTGTGCTGAAATTTTAATAATTGTTATAAAATTCTAAAGTATTTTGACTATTGGGTTTAACTTCAACCTTGCCATTTCTAGAAGTTAAGAATGTGACAATTTAAACGCACTTAGATTGTTTCACAAAGACAACAAAACCATGCTTATTATTTTATATAAACATTACCTGTCGAAAATTTCAGAGTAAAAGAAACCAATTACTAAAGTTGAGATTTGAAATTTAATTAATTATTTGGCAATTTGTTGCCAAATCCATTTGAGTACTATAGTATGAACTTTGATGTTATAGGTCCCAAGGCATTCAAATTTAATAAACTTTTGTGTTAAAACAATAAAGTTGAAGGTAAGTTTACATCTACATGTGAGAAAATTCAAACCAATTTACGCCAAGTTTTCTTATAATTTATTTTGAATTTGAATAGTTGTTTGTAAATGAAATTGGAAACATTGTATATTTTATATTACCAATGTTAGGTAAAAAATGGTAAAATAGACCAAAAAATTACCTTGCAACATGAATGGAAAATGGTCATCAAGTAGACCTTGGTATATAAAGTTAAGACTATTATTTACTTCAATGTTAAATTATTTAAAGTTCTTTGACTTTGCTATAATTATATTTTAAAACAACATGTTTAAAATATATTTATATATATTCATTAAAATTCATGCAAATGTCACAACCTATAAAGTAGATTAAAATTCAAGCACAAGTAGATTAAATATTGGATTTTTTAAAAAATCAATAAAATGTTAAATATAGTAGTGAACTTTTAAATTTTTCATAGTAGAATCAAAATATATTTAATGTTTAATGTAAAAGTAGGAATGAACATAATATTAACATGTCAATTTCATTCTTATTTGTTATTTACTTTTATTTTACTAAAATTTTTCAAATTTTGTATTCAACTCATCAAAATTCAATGGAAGCATGGAGGTTTCCATAAAGAAGTTTTTAAAAAGTTTTGAATCTACTTTCTTATGTTTATGCTATAAAACTACCATATATTAAAATTTGTATTTGGGCAAACATACTTTTTGGTCCACTTTACCATGCTTGGACCCTGTCATTGTTTTCATGTACTTGTTTAAATTTTCCATAATAAACTTTAATATCTTTAATTGGAATTATGAAAAATTATGATTGCCAAGACTAGATTACCATGCAACTAGATCTCCATTACATCTAATGTACAATTAAATTTCAACTACTTGCACAAATATTAAATATTCTTGTGCATAGGAATATTATATTGTTAAGTTGTTAAGTTTTATATAACTAAAATGAATTATTGATTATAAACTTTGATGTAGGTTTTAAAAGATTCAAATTCAATAGCTTTTTTACACTAAAACAATGAAAGTGAAGGTAAGTTTACACACCTACATGTGAAAAGTTCAAGACCAATTTACTCCAATTTTTCTTATTATGCTTTACTTTGAATTTAAATGGTTGTTTGTGAATGTAAAGCTTGTAGTTTAATCATTTTATTGCTATGATGTGTTGTTATGAACTTAAAAATATGGACATAAGATTATTTTTCACATGCAATAATGTTATTCTTACATTAATGTGCATGTATCATTTCACATTTGGTAGTCATCAAATTATAGCCCAACTTTTGAATAATAACAAGATGAACCTCTTAGCATTATATAACAATATATATTTGATAGGATATTTGATAACAATAGTTTTAGCAAGTTTTAATTTACCATTGGAAGGGACCATGGACAACAAAACATATTTATATAAGTTTTATTTTCAAGATTGAATATTAATATATACAATTGTATTATTGGAGCAAAATGTTTGCCATTGTTTATGTAATGAACTTATGTAATGTGTTTCACAATCCAAAATTGTCATTACTGATTCCAATAGACACAAAATAATGATATCCATAAATGGACATTAATTACAATTTGATTCTATGAAAAAATTGATAAGTTGCAATTCAAAACCATATTAATTAAATTCAAGTTGTAACATAATGTTATTGGCAATATCCAATAGTTGCAGATACTACAATTTGGTAATGCATTATTTGCAAAGTTAGTTACAATGGTGATACTTGTAACTAAGAAGGGAACTCAATGTGCAACAAGTGCATACAATTATCCTTCATTGCAAACTTGTCCATGTAACTTTGAATTCACATGAATGAAAAAATTTGATGCAAAACAAGTTTAATAATTTAAAGGTGACAAGGTATTTAGGTTTAAAGTACTTAAATTTCCATTAGCAAGTGTGTAGGCTTCTCATCATATACTCCAACATCCAAGCACTTTCTTGTCACATCAAATTTGTTAAGATTAATGCGAGTCTCAAATGCCCACCAAACAATTGTAGCTTTCTTCACAACATTTGTGCACTTGTTAGTTCTTTTTTTCTTAATGGAAAGTGACCATGAAAGGATGCCTACATCATTGACTAACCTCCACCTATCATATGAAGGATGAAAGCACATTAAAGGTGAGCTATTTTTCACAAAACAAATCGATGTATAATCAATATTGTGATACATAATAAGCTAAAATCTTGATGACATCCTTTAATCTTGACCACAAGAAAATAACTTTAAAGTTTGCATGATAACATTTTGAATCAAAATTAACCTTGATCCAATAATTAGATGAAAAGATGGACAAAATCAATGTACATAAAATATATCACTTACATTTTTTCAACAACCATACAACTTCATGTTTGTGGTTCATGAAAATTACCAAATAAAAGAAAATTGAAAAAGTAATGCAAATCCCATTTATAAAATCTCCTCCTCTTACATATGGTAATGGGTTTCTCCTAAAAAAAAGGCATTATTCTGCATTTTTTGAATGGATTTTCAACCAAAAATTCTAAAATTCTAAATGATCCTACATTTAATCAATGTATATAAATTCCATTCACCATTAAAAAATCAACAAAAAATTCCACTCATAGCCTTAATTTTGAAATATATATGTAATTTTTCATAGTTTGTAACATGCATTGTTTCATCACATATATACTCCATAAGTTCAAGTTCTTCAAGGTTTTTTTATTTTATTTTATTTTATTTTTATAAATAAGTAAAGTAAAATATTCTTAAAACAAACAAAAATAATCCAAAGTGATCTCCATATGTACCAAAAAACAAAATGCATAAATATTGTATTTGTGACAACAACTTTTTGGGTGATTAATGTGTTTATGTCTTGCATCAACAATGCTTCTAGGGTGTATACCTAAAACTCTTACCATCATAGTCATGAGGAAGATGTTCCTACATTAATGCTTGCAGAAATGAAATGATATTTATTAATGAGTTCAACATTAAAGTTAAATCTTTTGACCTCCTTTATGGACTTGTTTACTCTTGCAAGAATTTCTTATTTTACAATAACAATCTTGTTAGGAAGAATGTAGTTAGGTATTAAAATTAAAATTTGTATCTTGGGATTTCAAAAGACCTTTTAAAACACAAATTTCATGTTTTGTGGTCATTGACAAACAACAAGGGTTAAAGAAATATAATTTGAATTGTTTGATACTGATATTGTCATAGATGCCAATGCTATGGAATTCATTCATTTGAATGTTCATCCATGATTTTTAATAAACTTGTACCTAACCATTAGTTTAGTTTCAATTCACTTTCAATTAACTTCCAATTAAATTTTAGTTCATTTTAATTAGTTGACTTTTAATTAAGTTCTAGTTCACTTTTAGTTAATTCATGTTTCATTTTAAGTTCACTTCTAATTAATTTTTAGTTGACCATTAATTCACTTTTAGTTGAGTTTTAATTCACTCATAGTTCACACATGGGCACACATGGATGAACATGGGCCACATGTAGGTTGGAAGTTTCCTTGAGATAGGTGCCCAAAAGGTATAAATAAATAAAAAATTCCCATTACATTTAATATGTTCAACACTAATTATGAGTACGTTTTCTTGTGATAACTTCAATTTATTTATATTTTTTCCTTGCACTATATATTATTGGATTCTTATTTTGCAAGTGTCATGTCCTTATTCTTGTTCTTCTTGTTTCACAATCTGGATTTAGAATTAGGCCTACCCTTGTTTTCGTCTTGATTAAGAAATCTTGTAAATTTGGTTGTTTTCATGTTCGTGATAATTTGAACAAACTCACATCAAACACATTTTTGTTGTATTTTTGTTATCCTTTTGTTTCAAAATCATGTTCATATCAATAGAAAAGTCATTGTTAACCTTAGGAATCTTGAATAGGAAAATCAAGCATTTTGTGAATCAATTTCTCATTTGCAACCAATCAAATTTTGACCTCTTTGGGATGCTTTTCTAAAACACAACCCCAATTAAAGGAGCCATGGATCAGCCTACCCAACAAATTTGATAGCACACATTCAAAGTTTTGAGGTTTTGTTAACCAAGTGTGTTTGGTCATTTAACTTCATCTTCATTAGTATCTATTTAACCCAACGCAAGTTGGACTCGTTAACATTTTGTTGTCAAACATGGCCCTTGTTTGGTTTGCACCTTTGTTGGAACGTCAATCACATTTGTTCAATAACTTTGAAGTGTTTTTTAAAAAGTTCAATGCTACCTTTGGAAATTCGAATAAAGAATATACTTTTAACATCAAGATACGATCTTTTTTTTAAAGATCACATTTAGTTGCAATATATGGATTAGAGTTCAAACAATTGGCTTGCAATATTTCATAGCGTGAAACAACACTCATAAGTTAGTTTTAATTTGGGTTACAAGGTGGTGTGAAGGATTTGTTATTCACACTACCAAACCTTTCAACATTAAATCAAGCCATTGCACAAGTTGTTCGGTGTGACAACAAGTTTTTTGACTGTTGACAAGAGAAGCATCACAAATCAACATCAACAACACAAAGGAATTTAGCATCAACATCAACAAACACGAAAGAGTTTTTAACTTCCAATGCCATGTTAGCCTTTTGGCAACTTCGCCAAAGGATGACACCATGTAGATTCAATCCCTTCATGGAGTAGGAGAAACAACATCGACGTACAAACAATCTTTGTTTGTATTGTGGAAAACCAAGTCATGTTGTTCACAAATGCCCAAGGAAATGTGGTCCACATGCAGCATGTGTTATTTCTATTATTAATCCACAATCAGAGGAGTTGAAAATGAACATGTTTAGTTTCAATAAGGACTACGAGGCTAGACCTTAATGTAACATGTAATGAGAATGGTCCTAGCCTATCTTTACATCTAACACCATGTTTTTTGGTGCTAATCATTGTCAAATGTGGTAAGCTTGTGATAATCAAAGCTCGAACACTTGATTTTGGTGCATTAGCATGTTTCATTGACAAAAAACTAATGCCACAATACAAGTTGGCATTAGAGGAAAAGAACACACCAATGTCGATTGAGGTCATTGATGGTGGAAACCTTTCATTAAGATCAGTCACATATGGAACCAAGGCATTAAATATTACCATTTGTTTTCACACCAGCAAGGTGGTCTTCAATGTCATCTCCAAGAAATCTTATCATAATTGTTCAATTCAAATATCTAATTAACACTTGCATAACTACCCCACCAAAAATATTATTTTTAGCCTTTTGATGACAATTTGAAAAACATTATATTTCAAGATCCTGCAAAAACCACACATTAAAAAACAAATTAGTACTATTCACAATATAAACAAAGTTCACACATATTCTTTGTGATTTGAAATCAGACATAACATAATCTCAAATCAAAGGTCATTTGATTATGACTCACAACCATAAAGATATGAGTATTCACCAAAACGATGTACATTTAAAAAATGTTGTTGAAATATGCAAAGATTTAGTAGTTAGACTTATAAACAAATGTAATTTAAAATGCAAGGGAAACTTGTAACCATAACATTCAATCCAACAAAAAATTGAAAGAGAAAAAACATGAACAACCCAAGCTGTGATTATTAACATAGTTGCATTTTCTGTGCAAGAAAAAAATGTGGGTTGAGTCCAAGCACAAGAATTTTTTAACATGTTTGTAAATGCAACATGATGTTATCTTTATTAACATGAAAATAGATAGGTCTCACGTTTGAACAAGAGCAAGTTGGCACCTATTAATGACAACATAGCCTAAGGGGGGGGGGGGGGGGGGGGAAAGGAAGAAAGAACGGAAAAGGAATAAAGGAATTGGCATTTGATCCACTCAAACAAAAAATTAAAAAATGTAACAAATTACCATATTAACATCATCCACAATTTAATGTAAAATTAGTTCACTTCAACTTTGTTGATTATAAAACAACTAATTAAAATAAATTACTTTACATCAAACAATGCATAATGGAAAGAAATAACAAAATTGCAAATATTTGGTTTTAAAAAAGACTTTTCAAAATCACATGACTCTAGTACTCCAAAAATCCGTAACATTTTTTGTTTTTTGTGAATGATACCATCAATCATTATTTCAACCAAGTAATTATCCAAATGAATTTTGAAGAAAAAACAATCAATTGACAAAAATGAAAAAATGAGTCCATTTATAAGTTTGATAAGGATTGTGATTTTTTATATAAGGGCTTTTTAAAAGTACTTCATTTCTTATACCCTAACAATTTGATTATAATTTAAAGAAGGTTTATTGACATGATAGTTCAAGCCAAGGTTATCAACATCATGTCAAGTCACATCATGTCAATTCTAGCATTAATGTAGCCCAATGTCATGTTGTTTTAGTGTCAATGTAAGTTCGACCTAGGTCAAAACAATAACTTTTCATTTGGGGGTAAAATTTTTACCCCAATGGTGAATTATAATCGCAACAAAATAAAAATCCAAATTATTAGATTTAACAACTTGAATTTGGTCTTGGTAGCTAAATTTTTTTTAAAAATAACAAATCTTAACCATTGAAGTCATTGCTAAATTTGATCGCCAATGTGGAAAAAAAACACCCAAAAAGAAATTTGGACCATTAAAAAATGGTAACTTGATTTTGGTCACCATCTTAATGCTTATGATTTTTAGTCAATTAATCACGCCCTGGTTGTAGTTTGATGACCTAAATTTGGTCATTAAAATGGAAAACAAAATTTGAAAAAAATCTATACCATTTAAAAATGGTGACTTGATATTGGTCGCCTTCTCAATGACCAAGATATTTGGTCAACCAATCCACACCCCAAAATTCAACAACTTAAATTTGGTCATTAGTGTGAAATATAAATAAATAAATAAAATTTTGATCATTAAAAAAGGGCGACCTTATTTCAGTACCATCTCAATGGTTGAGATTTTCAATCACAACTAGTCCATACCCCAATTTATGTTTGATGACCAAAATTTAATCACAAAATGATTTATTGATGAAATATAAATTTTTATAACTAATTATGGAATTATTAATAATTAATAATTAAAGTTACATGCATAGTAGAATAATAATATATATTTGTGGGAACGTTTGTTCAACTTCAATGTTGACCTAACAAATTGACGAGTCATAACTGATGTTAACATGACAATCAACACAAAAAATGGCATGTCACATTGGTTTTAACAACCTTGGTTTAAGTCATAAAAATGAATACCATTTAAAAATATATTTATTTTTCTTTGATCATCTTAATCCATTGCAGTGTTGAGAAATTGTCCTTGTGATGTACATTTAGGCACATTGTAGACTACAATTACCAACACAAATCAAGTGCAAAAAAACTTACATAAAAACTTAGAAAAAACTACAAAATGAAAAACACCTTGTGTTTTAGAATCTCAAATCACCAAAAGTGATTTGAAAACTCACAATTTGGATTATATCCTAACCACTAAAAAATTCAAACCATGTTCACACATGAATTGTTTCCAAACTAAAACAAAATTAACACAACTTAACATTAAAATAATTAAAATTTAATTGGGTAATTAAACTAACCCTCATGACATGCATTTTGACATGTTGACATCCATGTTACAATTTAATTAATACTTTTGTCATGTGTTCATATATCAACACCTACGACTATCATTGTCATCACACATACAACACATAACATAAAAATACCCTAAATGGTACATCACATCCAAACCAAAATGCAATTAACTTGTAACAATGCAAGAATTCAAGCCCAAAACATAAAAGAAAAACCATAACACCTTACATAAGCAAAAAAAATATGCTCCGGAATCAACACACAACTTGGGATTATATCCCCTGGAAAGGTATCTCAAACCTTGTTCACACATGAATTGGTTCAAAATAAACTAATTAATTCATCTAACCCAATTTATCCCTTACTAGGTGGGACCTCACTAAACATCTAAACTAACATGCCTTCAACTTATAGTCATGTAGCATTATAATTATAGTTTCCACATAGGTGCCATGTGTTTTATGTCATGCATGTGATACATTGTTATGGGCATGTCAAGTTATTCAAGTGACAAAATATAGTCACGCCAATTATGACTAAAATCTTTACCTAGGTGCCACATAGTTTATGTGTAATTAGTAGTGTCTAATATGATTATAATAAATATTGGATCTAGTCATATAAATCATACCTATTTTTTTGGGTAATGACAACATATATGGTTAGTCATGCCAATCAAGTGATATTGATTATACAATCATTGTAATTATGATGCTGGGGGTGGAAAAGACATTTTTGTTTGTAGGAGGATTTTATCTCCTTCATGGTCCTAGGAAGTAGTGGCATTTGTGAAATATTTTGCATTTAGGGTTACTAGGTTGAAAATGTATAGCCTTCTTTGATTGTCGATCCTTGACAACACAATCTTTTCAAATAACACCTTTCACCTTGCCAATTCCAAATAACTTACCATAATCCAAGCAAATTCCAACCTTTGTCTATGTCTAATTTCTTCCTAGATGGGTTCCAACTTCCCTATAGTGAAAACAATCTTCAACTATCCAATTAACTTTGTAGATCATAGACTTTCCCTTGAATCAATTGTGGGTTTTACTTGGTTAAGTTCAAGCTCAAGCTAATCATGGTTGAACACAAGCACATCAAGTTCTTCAAATTATTTGAGCTTGAACTACAACAAGACATAACTAAGCTCACAATTTAATTGAAAATTCTTCCTATCAAGCAAACTTTGCATGATTAGAATTATTAATAAAAAAATTGATGGTTAGACCTCACCTTTGCATCTAATGCATGTTTCAAAATTTCACAACAAATTTAACTATCAACACTATAAGCTCAAATTTTGATGAATGTGCCACTAACTAATAACATTTTTATTAACAACATGTATCATTATTCAAGAGCTTGAAGGGCCTATCTCCTTTAGTGGAGTTTGTTATATTTTTTGCATATAGTGAAAGGTTTATGATCTAGATATTATTTTTGGGCAACAAAAGAAAAACTCCTTTTTAAATTGTGTGTAATCATTTGGTTTTGAAAACATAAGGGAAAATTTTGGTCAACCATATTAGGTGGTTAATCAATTACAACTATTTAATTTGAAAAAAGAAAAGGTCCACCACTGTGGATTTGAACCCTTTCCTCTTGGCATACATCTAGCTTAACATGACCACCACTTAAACTAAACTACAGAAGGTTTGAACCAAGTGCAAAACAAGCTCTTTTATTAACTTCTTACAGTAGATCTCCTTTTCTTTTATTCTCCATGAAGAATATAGGTTTGTAAAATTCAATCATAATTGGATTATTTGCCATGAACTACAATAATGTAGCAATGAGTTTGAAATCATGTGCATCTAATGTTGGGTTCTCAATGCTTGACAAAATGATAGATGTTGTCAAATGTAATAGATTGTCTAACTTGTTAGTCAAATATACTAAACCACTTGTTCAAATGAAACCTTTTACAATTTTGAATCATTTATATCCATGCAAAATGGAAATAGATCAATTTTTGTGCTTAATCAATAAAGATTTTGACAATATTACATGTCAAAAATGAAAATTTGAATCTTAAAATATACCATGTGCTATTAATTGCAAAAGTTATAAGGGGTAAAGTTTTCAATAATAAGAGTTTTCAACTCTAAGTTATGTTCATGTAGTTAGAATTGAAGTCCTCATGTTTTTGATTGATTATAACAAAATATGAATAGCCATTAGAGAATTGAATATGCAATTTTCCTATTTCTTGTGATAACATTAATTATGTAACCACTTTTCATAATACATTACAATAATGTTGAGCAAATACATGGCAATGATGTACATTACAAGGACATTACAAAAGAAAATGTATTAAGTACACACTTTATACAATTTTAATTTGATCAAAACCCTAAGCAATGTTTTATTCAAGGTCGTTCCTAATGTTTTGTGACCTTCTTTGATTTTCTTAAGAACCTTTGGTTTTGAATTTTTAGATTTTAGAAAAAAGCTTTATCTCCCATTTTTTGAAAATTTTCAAAATCAAAATAAGACTAGGTTCCAAGTCTTTGCAAATTTTTAAAAATTGGTTGTTTTCATGAAAGAACTAAGAAATATTGAACAATTTATGGTAGGTCATTTGAAATCTAGTTAAAGGTCAAAATCACTTCTTTGATTTTTTAAAAACTATTGGTGAAACATTCATATACTTGACCCTTAGGCATTGGGTCTTTTTTTCAAAATGAACGAACAACCCAACATTGGCGATTATTGTGGAGTAACAATTTGTCAAGATAATCATCATTTAGTTATTATGTGGGGAATGTTCAGTGCACTACCCTTATTACATTTTCTAATGTGCAATCCTTGTTTTACCTTTGACAAATTCCAATGATGAGTAATCCGAATTGGTATATGGGGCATTTTTTGGAATCCTTCGTATGGTCATCCATGGACCTTTCCAAAAACAATTTAAAAAATAACTACCTCATTTTCATGCCTAACTACTTCATTTCTTTCTTAATAACTACTTCCATTTTATGACCACCTCACTCTTTTTCTCTATCCACCAACATGAATATGAAAAAACAAATTAACATGTGTCTTTTGATGTCCATGAAATTTATATTAATTTAAATTAAACTTGACATCAACATAAATAATGATGAACTATTGAAAATCATATGAAAACACAAGAAAAAAACAAAATATTGATCGTCACTGCTATTGCGCAATAACATGGAGCTCAAATTTTTATATTAACTAATCTTTGACATTGACTTAAAGAAGCAAAACAAGTTTGCAATTGACCAAGACTCAATTGTTACATCAATGGTAAGAAAATATTAAGTATCCAATCAACCAAACTACAAAAACAATAAGTCAAAATCATTTGGTTAAGTGAGAATTACAATGTAATTTAGATTGATACTAAGCAAATTGATGTGCATGGTTGTGGGTTTACATGCACATTATATAATTGAGAAAGAGTTAAATTCATTATTAACCAATAAATAAATTATCATGATATGTAGTTCATTTTTCATTTGCATCAATTGGTTGTTTAGTGCCCTAACTAGTATACATCTTAATCTTCAACTATTAACATACACCCTTCACAAAGATGCAATTGGTATTTAGTATATGAATAGAATGCAACTTGATTGAACTTCCTAATGAAAGGCATTCATGACATTTAGGGTTTGGCTTGGGTACCAAGCCCCTTATTTTAGGCAAACCCTAATGGTTTTACCCTACACATTATCAATTGCCCTAACCAATACTCCATAAGTTTGTTTGTTCAGAATACATTAAGAGCATGAGCTCACAAAACTAAAGTTGGGAACATACAATATTAGTACACAAAATCTAATTTGAGTTTCAACTATCCAATTGAGTGAATCAATCTCATGGATGCACTTCAACACAAGCAAAGCAAGTATGAAAATTGAGAACTATGAAAATATCTCAACTTTCCATGATACATCAAAATATGAATTAGAATCACAAAATTTGACAATATGTTATAGACTTCATCAAGATTTCAAGCTTGCATTTATCCCTTGCCAAAAATTTCCTTAAAATTTAAAAAACTATTAGTAGCTTTCAAACATTAATTTTTTAAAAAAATCTTAATTTTTTTAATTAATTGGCTAAAAAGACTCTTCTGATGAAAGAAACAATAAGACATTCAACCTTCAATTTTGAAGACAATTGTTGTGGAACACAATTTATCTTTAAATTTACAAAATTATAATGCAAGTCACTGCAAAGCTGCAAGTCTTAAACAATAAGAAACATGCTCTAAATGAACTCAATGAAGTGTGAGATTAGTGGCACTCATGTGGGAGATCAATGGCACAAAGTGGGGCATCTACCAATTAGACATTTGTATGAGTAATATAACCAAAATTTGAACTATGTGAAGTAGTGCATGAAAATTATAACAAAGCACAATTAGTATCATAATCGTAAGCCTTGATCAAAAGTTAGCCATAGGGACCACCACCACCACTGAAGTTGCAACAAACTTGTGACCAACACTGAGCTTTAGCCTAACATTTACAGGTAAATATTAGCTAAAAAATTTCAAAGAAAACACTTTCCCAATTGCTACCATAAAAACTATACACATTACTCTGTAATGAGGGACTCAAGATTTATTGCAGTACAACTGTCCACAAAGCATGTCATCTCCCAATAGCTTCACCCTTTATGGCCAAATTCAAACAAAACCATGAGAGATGATGAAACCATATTCCATGGTTAGGTAATTTGATTGCAAAATGAAATTAAATTAAAAGAAGGAGGCCTGCAGAGTATAGCTAGGTCTCCCATTGTCATTCACACATTGATTTATAAAACTTCCAAGTTCAGGAACCACAATTTTACGCCAAAATTTGCAGAGAGGCAAAATCTTATCTTCTGCAGTTGTTTGATTAGGATTTCTGGTCAATCCAAGCTTCTGTGAGTGAAATCCATGTTCTCTGCTGTTGCATGCTCGAGTGGTCTTAGATGGTCCTTGGAGCAAACTGCTGTTGTTTCAACTTCAGAAGAATCTGCACATTCAGATACACATGCTGAAATTTCTGATTTCTCAGCTGGAAACTCATGAACGAAAATCCTTGACTCAAATGAATAGATGAAGACAGTTGGGAGTGGTTTGTCTTCCTAATCTACCTACAAGAAAACCCTTTTGCTTGATACACAACGCAAAGGTTTGCCATTCCAATTTGACTGATTGCACACAACAGTATAATAACAATCTTATCACAATCTTGCACAAGCAAGCTCAATGTAGTACAATATGATATTTTCTCAAGCTGATGTAAACCTACCAAACTCTATTGCAAGAAACCAACACAACAACAAGAAAAAGAAGAGAATTTGAAGAACAACAACAAATGTATGAGTCCTAGGTATCTTCTTGGCTTCTACCCTTTCATGTGAAAAATGTTAGAGTTCATTTGGCATTGAAGAGTTCATCTGGTCCCGAAATTCTGAAGAATGTTCACCATGTGTTACTTTGAACAACTTTGAGTTCACTTTTTGGTCTCATATTTTGAAGAATGATCACGAGGAATGTTCATTATGTGATATATTTATCAACTTGGAGTTCATTTTTTGGTCCCGCATTTTGAGAAATGTTTATGGAGGAATGTTCACTAGGTGTTACTTTGAACAACTTTGAGCTCATTTTTTGCTCTCTCATCTTTTGAGGAATATTCAATCTCAGTTGGTTATTTTGACCAACTGTGAATTCAATTTTTGGTCTCTTATTTCAGGAATGTTCACTCAACGGTGAGCTGAACTGTGAGTGTCATGTTTTGGGAACTTCATGGAACGTTCTTAGCTGGTTTGAACTTTGAACTTGCCAAAAGGGAACCAGTGTTTTTTCGTTTGTAGCCAAAGTGGCGACCAGCCATAAGAGGACGTAGAAAAGGTGGCCATCATCCCTGGGGAGATTTAGCCAAATCTGACATTAAACCAAAAGTAAAGTAATTTTTAATTTTTCTTTTTGGCGAAACTTCGACAGTAAGAAAGAAACACCGAAGGGAACAGAGCGCAAGTAAGGAGCTGCGTGTTTTCTGACACTAAACAGAAGAAGGATTCTCTGTGCGTCTCGCTCACCTCTTTCATACGGGAGACATCAGCCGTTCTCTTGCGTGGTGAAAACGCGCTTGCTTTCTTAGCATCTGACCAGCTCATTGCTATCACTTCGGCAGGAGATTTCGGTCTTTGAGATTGGGACTTGACGTCTACGGCAGCTGTGATGATGTTTTGGGGAGTGGCGCTCCTGCTGTTTATGGTACTAGTACTTGGAAACTCATTGTCCAAGTCAGTGAGAGATAAAACTGTTTTCCAGATATTGCTCTCAGTGCCCTCTTTGATCCTGGTTTCCATTTCCCGATAGTATTGCTCCTCCTTCTCCCTGAACAAAAAAAATCCATAACGATCCCTGTTTGTGTCGACGGTCCATGTCCGCATTCGAGTGCTTGCATTTCCAGTGTGTAGATGATGCATTTTCTCCCTCCTTGTATTCTTGCTAGGATAGAGGGTTCATTCTTTGAGGGCTAGAAGGTTCAGTCATACCGGTTTGTGTACTTTGTGACCCGAATTTGAGCCGCTCTCTGTGTGTAAAATGCTTCACGCTGTAATGTTGCTTCCTCCAGGATCTGCTGTCCAGAGATATCCCCACGGAATGCAGATTGGATCATGCTACATTTGCCACAGATGATACCAGAATATGGTACTATGTTATCCGGAAGCTTGCATAACTTCTTAGCATGGTGAGTGTTTCATTGCTAGTCTGAATGAAATCTCTTCATAATCTTGTCAATTCTCTCTCTAGTCTTTATGACGATAAATATCTTCTGCTTTGAAAGAGAGAAGATACCCTTCCGTTGGTCATGTTCTGAACTTCTGACAGTGACGGCCGTGCTAGAGCAATGTGTTACGTACGCGGTATTGCTGGTTGTTTGATTCTTTCCGTCTTTCTTCGATTTCCAGAGCATTGTGCTTGTTCCATTCTCTGCATCATCCATTCGACTGAAGAGCTGTCAGTTGGACATGCACAAAGCTTGTCGAACCCAGGCAGGGTCGACACTGATTTGATGCTCACATCTCATCAAACACGATGCGAGCTTTTGTGCAGATGCCAAACTACCTCAGTAATGCTCTTTCTAGTGTTAGATCCCATAGCGAAATGGCACTCAACCAGATTTAATTCTGGGGAAGGATACGGATCTGTGCATTGATAATATGCCAGGTTTTCTTAGGAGCTAGAGACAATAACCAGAGGAGAGAGAGAGAGAGAGAGAGAGAGAGAGAGAGAGAGAGAGGATGTAAAATCTGGACACTTTCTGTCACAAACAGATACGAATTCTATTTGAATACTCATGAGAGGATGTAAGAACACAATCGGATGTGAGCAATTCACATTTCTCTGAATTCTATTTGTTGATGCCGACAGTGACAAGAAGCAAATGGATTTTCAAGGGTTGAAGATTCATCCTTCTTTTCTCTGCTTGAGAGCAAAGTTACCTGAGAATCTGAGACTCCTCCTCGGGTGGAGGAGATCGATATTTTGGGCTGGAGTGAGAATCGTCGTCAGTATTCCGCAAGAAGGCTGGGACTCCATAACGGCCAACGGACACTGGAACTATGCATTGCCCATGATTGTCAGAGGGCGGGATAGGGAGGGCGAGAGTGGTCGAGACGGAGCCCGCCTGTGATAGGAGAGGAGGCCTCGACAATACTTCAACCTTGAGCAAGCTTTCTCGACCTCCAGGTACGGCATCTCTTATATTCCCCACGACCTTGCGTTTGCTATCTTTCGCCATCTCTTTTGCTCACTCAAGTGCAAGGCTACAAATGTATACATGCCAAGACAACAAAGTGCACAATTACCGCAGTGCAAAACATGTTGTGTCTTATCCGCGATATCTTCTGAGATCCTTGTCCCTAATCTTGCAGCAGTTAATCTAATTTCGGCTAATATTGCCACAAGAGATTCTCAAATCCTCTTAAAACTCACCGTCATCATCATCATCATCTTGTTCTTCTTCATTCTTCATCATTTTCTTCTTGTTCTTCATCATCCCTTTCCTTTGAGGTTCTCAAGGACCCAAAAACAAAACCGCTCTGATATGAAACGCTGTTTCTCTTCCCTTCTTGTTTGGTTGGCTCTGCAAGAGACTACAGTATCTACGACACACCTAGCAGTTATAATCAGTGTTTTCTTTTTCAAATTTGCTAGGTGTGTTGGCCACAAGAGGACGTGGCCAAATTTGGCTACAGGTCAGAGAGGAAAGTAAATGAGTTTAGGAATGCTAGAATTTATTGTCTAAATATGGCCATTTTCAAATTTGTTTCCTCACGATGACTGTGATAAGGTGAGTGGACTGAGGGAAGTATTAGACTAGTAAGTCGACTTGGCAGCTGAAGTTTTTTATTTTTTATTACTTAAAAAAAAATTAACTTATTTTTTTCTGTGTTAGTTTTACTTTCAATAGGTTTTTAGAAAGGGCAATTCCATCTTCACCCTAAAACGATAAACTACACCTATACATTAAAATATGTTGGGTTTTAATGCTTAATATCCCAACCCACGAAGATTTGGCCAGCATGAACCAGCATGAACCAGCGCACCAATTGGGCATTTTGTCCACTGGATGGGGAGGGATTTCTCATCTAGTGCCTAAATTTGCATTAAGCACAATTTGTGAAAATCTGACCAATATGCTTTTGTTACACGAAATTTCCATTCATTTTCAGGGATATTGTCCCATATATATGGTCTAATTGAAATCTAGCTTTTGTGATGTTTTCATTAAATTGTGATTTTAATTGGAATTTATCCATGAAATATAATTATTTTTTTTTATTTTTCAGTTGGTTCTTTTAGAATGTTAACATTAAAATCTCCCATAATGATGATTGGATAATGTTTAGGAGATTTTTGAATTATAGTATGAAGATTGTTTATGAATTTAAAAATTGAACTTGAATGAACTTTACACACACATACTATATATATATATATATATATATATTTGTGTATTAATATTAAAAGTTGTTATATATTATAAACCATCATTAATTATTGTATTGAAGGAATCGAAATGCATGTGTATGTCATACATCATCATTAACCCATGACCATCATGGATTGAAATATATGAATACTTCAATAAATTTATAAATTTGTGCACATCTATTGATGCATGGTGCATTCTTGTTTCTATAAGACAAGATATGAAACATTTGAAGGTTATGATCATAATTGATGTCTTTGTAATGTTGGCGTAAAGAAGTTATATTCAAGGCTTGGATAATTACTTGAAAATTATGTAAGTTTTTTAATTGACAAATTAATGGTATCCAAGTTGCAATTGTTTTCAATCTATTCATTTCTAGATGTATTCTTGGATCCAGATTAAAAAAATCATGTTGGAGAAGAACTACCAAAAACAATTTTTCTTTTGTTCAAATGCGAGATAGTGTTATATATGGTAACTCATCTTTTTTAACAAACTAGTGGGATCAAAAATCAATTCATCTATTGTTAATCCCTAAGAACAATGACTAGTTCTTATTGTTGTAAGTTGAAATGAAAATTGAATCCTTGTTATGAAAAATGATTTGGATTTACCAACTTTTATATATTTTATGATAGGTTCAATTAGTGTCCATTTTGATTCAATGTCGTTGTCGTTAATAATGATTTTTTTTTCTTATTAATGTTCCAATTTTAGAATTCTAAAACATTATCCATATATTGATTTTTTCACAATATGTTGTTGATTTAAAAATGCCATCAGCTCCATTCACAAGACCATAAGATGTTGCATAATTACTAACACACAATTCAACCAACATATTTTTTAAAACATTATTTGTAGAATGAAAACCCACAATTTTATTCAGATCATTTGAAAGTTTGTAAGATGGTGGGCATGATTGATAGTTGATGTCCATTGCTTTAAAAATAAATGTGGGACTAAATGTGTTAGTGAAGACATTTTCATTATGTTTTTGTATAAATTTATTTGTATAAAATTAATGCGGAATAGTAAAATCATTGGGTGGTTGTTGATTACAAATTCAACATCCTTTGTATTTTTTGTTGCAACACGAAATTTGTTCAAAGTTTGTATAAAGACCATATCAAACTATCACAAAACTTTATTTAATTCATAATAATGGACATATATGTTTGCCAAAAAATTGGTGCTAACGCATTAATATTATTTTTGATATTTTGAACTATCCAACTATCTTTCACATGGGTGTTTAATATAAATCACATGTCATGATCACATCAACACCACCAAACAATTTGTTTTGAATGTGTTTTATGGATCTTAGCCTATAATCTATAACATTAAACATTCTAGCACCAACAAGTGATCTTTCATCTAGCAAAACAAGTTGTAATTGTTCATATTGACATGTAAGCTTATTTAATGAATATAATGATAAGTTTGGTAAACTAAATAAAAATTGTTGGACATGTATGTTTAATGATGCATGTATTGTTAAACCGTCAATAATGAAGGCGATTTTACCTATTAATGCCATAAGTAAAACATTAATTTTTCTTAAGTCAAAAGATATGTCTCTATTGTATAATCTATTATCTTAGGCTAATAATAAATTTTTATAACATAAAAGGCAACAACAATATAAAAGAAATTGATTAAAAATTAATTTCATCATATTTTTGTTATTAAATCTTCATCAAAGATATATTGAAGGTTTAAAATGACATCAAATTAATTAATCACTTATATCTCAAAAATGAATTTTATATTCAATTTTTATTTTAATTTTAAAATTGACGTGTTTTATCTTAATCAATTATTGCATAATTTTTCAAATATCATTTTAATAATATTTTTAAAAATTGAAAGCAAATTATTTATATGTTTATCAAACAAATTTCATTTTAAAAGTTAGTCATACGAATTATTTTTTTACATTTCATAGTGATATGAAACCTCGTGATACAAAAAAACAAGTAACAACCCAAAAAGAATAAAATGATATAAAAACATGGTTAAATCAATTATTCAACATTCATATTTGGAAAAGAACCCAATAAATAGATGGGTAGGTTTCAAAACATCAATTTTGTGGTTGCACCCAAAATCTATACATGCTGATCCATTAGCTTGGGCCAATAAAAAATTTACACAACCAACTTTGATTCTCCAAACCCTATATCCACTCAAAAGGTGTTCCCACAATGCCTTTGTAAGACATAACCAAAAAATGTGAAGGGGGGGTTGAACAAAAGGTAGGACTGAATTTGGAGGTGTCAAAAATTTTGACAATGAAAAAATGTCAAATTCTTCAACAAGAGAAAGTGCATGAGGGAGGAGGGGGGTCGTAATAAGCACAAAGATAATTAGGTGGATATTGTTAGAAGGTTTTAGATTCATGGAAAGAAATAACAACATCAATCGATTTTTTAATTTGACCCTTGTTTCAAATTTCACCACTATTTTGTGTTATTATATGATTCAGTTATTAAATAATGAAATTAAGGATGAGGGTATATAGGGTTGAACTAGGAGTAAAATTTTGGATATTTTTCATATATAAAGCCATTTTTCATCCTTAACATTTTAAAAAATAGTTAAAACTTTATGCACGGGGTAAGGCTTTTCATTACATAGGTACTTACCATTAGTTATATCAATTGTGGGGTGGATCCCAAATTTTATTTTTCACAATGAACTTGATTAATGCATCACAATTTTTTTGAGAATTTTGAAATAAGTAAATTAAAAAATTTCAACAATTGAGTATAATAAAAAATTTGGAATTTTAAAATAATTTTCATGACAATGATTCATCAAAGTTGGTTTTAAATATCTTAATTTTAGATTCCATAAATCATAATTGTCACTTGGACAATTCCAAACAAAAACATGTTTAATTCATCCTCAAATAAAGAAGCATGGAAATATGTCTTTTCAAACATGTGTCTTTTCATAAAAAAATCCCAATGTCATATTCATGTGAAAACTTTCAATACATTTTCCCATCAATTTACATCCCATTTTTAAAAATTGAATGTAGTTGGATTGAAATCAAATTTATCTAAATTGAATTTCAACTTAATTCAAATTCAATTCAAATTATGTTGCAAATGTTCATCATCACTAATAATGAGTAGTAGTGTGAAGCCTTAATTATAGTTGATAAAAGATGTGGGAAACTTTGAAAAACATTGTGCCACTTGAATGCATGTTATAATGAACTTAATTGGTTAAGTAGAATTTATGTTTTTAACTATGTTTGTCATTTATTTATTTTTATTATTCTAATCCCCCTTCCATGAGTGTTAGTACTTATTGACCTACCCTTGGGTGTAAGGAATTTATACCAATAGTAAATATTAAAATAAATATAGAACACAACATTTCCACCCCCACAAAGGTATAAATGTGCACCAATTGGTGGATGAGGTTGTTTAGTTAGTTTTGGGATGATCCTAAACTAGGTTTATTTTTCCCCTTTCCCTATTCCCAACTAGCCCTCAATTTCGCATCCCTACCTACCCCAACAACAAAGTTATTTCTTCTTCTTCTTCTCCCCCCCCCCCCTTTTGTTTTTCCTTCCTATAATAGTATTACATTTTTTCCTTCTTTTTTCTTCTTCCTTTTCTTCTAGTAGTAACACCTTCAAGCGGTTCTTGTTTACTAGCAATGTGAAGAGCAATGCCTTCCAATTCCTTTTTTATAAACATCTTATTCTTCTTCCAACAATAGGTTTTTTCACACACACCAAGTAAGGTTTTTTCTATAAAGAAATTGAGGGAAGATGGGTGTGTGTGTGGCAACATGATAAAAAAGAGTGAAAGAAAGAGTGTGTGTGTTGCAACATGACAAAACATAAGGAAATAAAGAAAGTGTGTGTGATATTCAGGGCGAACAGAAGGAAATAAAGAGAGGGGTAGTAAGACAAGCACACCAAAAAGAGGGAGAATCTTATATATAATTACAACAGTGGTGTCCGTCCGTCTGTCCGTCCGACGACGGTTCCGCGTTTTAATGGACCGGCGGAACCGGCCCGGACGGTCGGATTCCGAAAACGGGAACCGGCCCGGACAGTCGGATTCCGAAAACGGGAACCAGCAGGGGGGGGTGGGGAGAGGGGGGGGGGCCAGGGAGGGTTTTTTTTTTTTTTTTTTCCCGCCCTAAACTGCCCAGGACTTATTATGGTTTTCAGGACATGGTTTTCGGGACTTGGGATTTCAACTTTGGGGCCTGGGAAATTTTAGGATATGGTTTTCAGGACATGGTTTTCAAGACTTGGGATCTCAATTTTGGGACCTGGATTTCACACAGGGGCTTCACAGTGGCCTTCGGCCACGGGCACCCACTAGTCATAAAGAAGGAAAGAAGGAGAAGGGTAGAAAAAGAGGAAAAGGGGTGGGGTAATAGGACAAGTAAGGCAAAAGAGGGATTGAAAAAGATGAGGTTCTTGCTAACACCCTTTTTCAATGCAAATTCTCTTGTGTTAAAAAAACAAAAGTTGCATGGAATGTTACCTTGTGGGAGTGGGAGTCTAGCAATTAATCCAGTCAAGTTGAAAAGATGCAAATGATCTTTGATTTCCATGCATTGAAAATGATTCATGAATGGTATGTGTTTTCAAATCCTTCCATTAGTTCAAGTTCAATTGAAAGTTTCAAGTCTAAAACTAAATTTTTAATTGTGATTTAGGTTGTTTGAAACCATAAAAAATTGATTGTGGCAAATGTAGTTCACCTCACCATAGAACACCACCAAATGTACATGCACCATCACAACAAGGTTGGTAAAAGTGGTAACTTAGGTTTACCACCAAATTCATGAATTTAATGATGATGGTCTTTTGAGTTAAATGTTTTTTTTTGCATTTTTTGGGTAATTCTTTGAACATTTTGGTTGCATTGATGTGGATTATGACATTCTCCATAAAACTTTTGGTACAATACTTCCATAAACACAAAAAATCATTATTACAAAAGATGCGATACCCATATTTTCAATGTTTATTTGCCATTGAAATAAACACAACATTTGCAATATTCACATTGGGTCACACAAAAAAAATTGAATTAAAGGTGTACAAATTATAATACTTGCATTAAAGTCACAAAAATAAATTGGATTGAAGATATTCAAAATGCAATGCCTATATGACATTCACAAAACACACATTGGGTTTTTTTTCTTCAAGTGTATACTTGCATAAGGGTCGTAAAAACTTTTTGTATTACTCACATTCAACCAAACGAACTTGATTAATACAAGTATTAATTTTTTGCAATAAAGATTCATTTAAGGGGGGCTTGGCCCAATGAACAACAATTCTATTGGTGGGTGAAAACATGGTCAAAGGAACCAAAGGCATCAAGGTAAAAGTCCTTTTCCAAAGATTGCACATGACACATGTCATTTTTGTGTTGGTTTATAACTTTAAAATTTGTATTTTGGGTACCCCTTTCAACATTACATTTTGACTACAAATTGATTTTATATCATGCATATTATGCAATTCATGCCTTCTATCACATAAACATGAATAACTTTTATTAAATACACATTTTCAAAATTTGTAATTTTTAGGGTCATAAACACTTTTGAACCAAATGTGCTCAAATTGGTTATAAAACCAATTTTCATCACTTCAAGTCCATGTGCATTTTTAATCATGAATGTTAAAATCCTCTCCAATTTTAAAAAGGAATGGTGCACATTTGGTAGGAAAAAAGACATTTGAATAAAATAAAAACTATCCACTTTCAAGGTTTGAATGCTTTCAACATGCAAAAACATTTTTTATTTGTGTCAAGTTTTGAACATATAAATTTTGCAATTAATGAAAATTATTCCAAAACAAATTATGACAATTCAAACTATTATGCTTCATGTTTGTGATATTTTAAACATATAAAAATGTAATTTTAAAGAGCATCCACTTAGTTGGGTGCCTCCTTTGAAAATGTTTTTACCCTAGTGCCCATGGGCAAGTATTGCATTTTTAGAACATAATTCATTTTAGAAGACCTGGACCAATAAACGACATTTTCAATAGTGCCCATGTGTGTGTATTTCAATTCTTATCAAATTGTTTTAAACTTAATCACATTCTTATTATGTAAATATTAACTATTATAATTAATAAAAGTTAAAAATATTGAAATAATAATAATATAATTATTTTAAAAATTAGCTTAGGCTAATTATTAATACACTTCCAATGTATAACCAAAAAATCATTAATGTCTCCATTTATTTGAAATGTAGTGTTTGTGAAAATATGCATGTAAATGTTGCATTTTCCACCTAATTAATTACTCCCAAATGTTGGCACCTTGTGGCTTGAATTTGCATTTTTACATTTTTTTTCATGGACCATGTGCAAAAAATAATTGTAAATATCAATACCAAAACAAAAATTATTTGAATGATTGATCTATTCACATGTACACCCATCAAACATCATAACAACACACCTTTCATGGAAAACCTAAACCCAAAATGTGACAAAAACAAATATAAGAAATGCCAAATTGTTAAACTTCAAAATGAAAATCAAACCAAAAATTTAAAAAATTCCATGTGAATTATATCCATTCAATATTGATGTTTATTTCAAACATTGAAATACCTCACGCACATTGCTAAAATTTATCTACATTATCCAAGTTTGAAAAACTTGGATTTTTTTAAACAATATAATTAATCACAACTTTATATTCATTTGTATGGTTAAAGAAAAGACAATGGACTATGGTTTCAATTTCTAAACATGTACAATGAATTCTAAGATGGTTTTAAAACTTAATTTTTTAGTACAAATGTGAAAAAAAAAATTATGATTTTTCATAAAGCTAACAAACTTTCATCAAATATAACTTGAGTTCATAGTAAACCATTAAATGCAATACTTTATTTTCAAGACAAAGCCTCTTGTGGTAGAGTAGCTTGTTTTTTTGTTGATGAAAAGTATAATGCCTATCTCAAATCCTCTTTTTTGCAACATGAGACCTTCTAGGCCTTTGAGTTCTTTCTCAATGTTTTTGAAACCTTAACACTCCTTTCCACCTTTCTCTTTCAAGCCCAAATCTTCCAGGCTTCCAAACATTCTCATTAAGCATTTGCGATCTTTGAATCCTCTTTTTCAAGCCCTCTTTGACATTCCAACTTTCTTTAATCATCTCTTCGTTCATTGCTTATTTCAAGTTTCATCCCACACAAAAACACAAAAACATGACTTTCTTTTGTCCTTTCTTGGCTTGCTCATTTCAACTTTCATCACACATGAAAACATGCAAACACATGGCAAAACTAAAAAATGCACTAATTTTAAAACATTTTCAAATATTACCTCATTTTTTTCCTTTGTACCAAATTTGCCCTACGTTGCACATTCTACCCTATGCTTTGCTTAAACACAAGCTATTGTCCCCCCTTTAGGACATTTTATGAATTTGGTTGTACAAGTTTGAAAACTATTAATCCATTTTTTCATCCCAAATGCAATTGAGATTTGTCAAAGCATTATCGACAAGTCTTTGGTACACCTCACATGATTAATAATGAGTTTCATGTTTAGTTTGCAAAAGGTTATATTGCACAAGAAAAAAGAATGAAAGTGAAGTGTGCAAAGGCAATTGCTTCAATAGTGTGCAAGAAAGTTGGAGAGAAAAAACACAACTTGTTAAGGGTGGTGGTTTAATGGCTTTCTCTATAAAAGTGAAGTTGGGGGGAAAGTTTTGGCAAATTGAATGTTATTTGCAAATTTGTATCACCTTTTTGAGTCAGTGGTGCAAGGGCCAATAAGTAGATGCCCATTTGATGTTTCACTAATGGATTTGTTCAAGGTTGATGATCATGTTGTTAATCGTGATTTATTGAAGTGATTCAAGGCTAAGGTTTCACATTTGGAAACAAAGAGGAACAATTTTTTTTGAAAAGTTGATAGGTCTTTTATTCAACATGGAAAATTGTTGAATAGTCATGCTAAAAATACAAAATACCATCACTACATCTAAAATTTGAATGCAAATGGCAAAGATTGGTGTGCAAGATTTTCCTCCTACTATGACATTTTTACTAAGGTTGAACAATCATTTGCATCCTCTAGATTTATTTTGTAACTGTATATTATGAAATGATGTTACATTTTGAAGTTTTAAATTTTGTTGGAAATACATTATTAATTTCTTGTGGGTACATGTGAAATATTGTGTTTGCAAAATTTTGAAGTAAATGCTAATTTTTAATCCAAATAAATGATGAAAAACTTAGCAAGTTTTTGGCACATAAGTTGAAATATAAGATAAAAATCTAATATACAAATCTATATATTAAAAACTATAAGACCAAAACATAATAAGGTTGTATCTTAAACTATAGTTTAATGGATTAAAGGTCATGAGAAGACTATGATTTGTTTAAGGACCTAATTCAAAGAAGCTTTTGTATAATGCATTGTCCAAAAAACAATCTTGAAACACTTTCCTAATTGCACATTATGAATGAAATGAGGATAAGGATGAATGAATTTTATTCATTATCAATGAAAAATAAACGTTCATTGTGTGACGAACTATTAATTTAATAATCAACTATCAAAATATTAAAATATGTTTAATAACTTACATTGGGGTAGGTTATGAGATGCCATTTGCAACACAAATAATGTGCCAAGACCTTATTTATTAGTGCTTGTGAGAAAAAAATTACAAGTTTAAATTGTATATATAAACGTGAGGGTTTATGCATCCCTCAACAAAATCAAAGAACCAAGTGTTAAAAAAGCTTCAAATTCTTGTTAAACGCTCCTTGCAATTTGCATATATTTTGAATGGGCCACATGCAAACGACATGCAAAATTTGAGTACTAGTTGACTAATGCAACTTGCGAAAACAATTCAAGACATCAATTTGAACAATGTCACTGGACACAAATGTTTTCTTCAAACTTGACACAAGCCTATCAGGCTTTTACAACAACATACATACCCAAATATTTCAAACCCTAGACCCAAAACCCTAAAACATCGCTGGCACCCACAACCCTTTAAGTTTTGTGTTCCATATCCCACACCCAAGTCATAGGTATATGCACCAAACAACTAGAATTGGTTTTATTGGGTTCTTTCAAAGGATCCATAAATTAGCTTCCATGGGTCAAGATCTCTCCTCATATCAAGGATTTCTATGTAGAAATCTGTAAGCATCCGAAGAAGAAGAAGAAGAAGAAGATTGCATGCTTTGGAATTGCTCCGTGGAGCCGATTTTTGCTGCATTCATGAGTAGTGATCAAGACTCGTCTGTTGTTAATCATCACGATGGTAATGGCGGTAGCTACAATTCTATGCACACAACGATGTGGGCCATTTTTTCCGCCACCCAATTGCTGGGTGCAGCTGTGCTTCACAAAAGGGGTGATGGTGGTCCGACATCTATGCCCATCCGTGCGTTCTCTATTGCATCGTTGATGCTAGGGGGTGGTGCTTGTGCTATTGGCGGTGCTCTTCATGCTAGCGGGATTCGAGAGGTGAGTAGCAGTTTTAGAGATGATCCGCGTGGTCCCCAGTACAAGAACTTTCTGTGTTTGATTTTCGATGTTTTTAGGGTTTAGGATGGCAAAGGATAGGAGCATTTTCAATTTGTGTTTTTTGGCTATCAGCACTGGGAAATATGTCTGTCAGAAAAATTTTCCCGCTGGTCAACATCCTATATGTGTATCGATGTGTTGGAAAATGGTGTGTAGGTGCAAGATCTGGTGAACATGGGTCAAACTATTAGGTGCGCACTTGGCAAACCACCCCGCAAACAATCATGAGATTCAGTTTTCCTTTCCTCTGGAGCTACGGTGATAAGTCTTGGTTGCATCACAGCCTCCCTTTCACACAATCTTAGACGGGGATCTGCACTTGTTTGTGTTTCTCTGAAAATTTTCAGAAATCCCCCAAGTGCTATTAGTCTTTCATGAAGCAGTTTTGGTTGAAAAGAAGACATATCTTCTCTCTCTTATTACTGTTCATTCATTCCCTTCAATATCACTGCCTGGATGTTGAGTTCTGAGTGCTCACCTTCTCTCAATAAAGCAAAGGTCCTATGCTTCCAACATCTCTCCTTATCTGCAAATGTTTTACCATTATTTTTGCATTCTGCAAATGGCACTTTATATACATCTGCCTACATATTGTGGTCCACATTATCTCCTCTGATTTTGTGAGCTTCTGAATTTGATCTGAAACTCCTGAGTAGCTATGTCCATTTGACTTTGATTTTGCTTGAAAGCTCTGAAAGCACAGAGAGAGAGCTGTGAAAGTAGTACATCCTCTTTGAAGTTAGAAGGCAAACTCTAGAAAGTCATAGCCATCTAGAGCAGCATCCTGAAATTCCTGAATGTGTTGAAGATCTACCAAGATTCTGATGCCAATTAAATACAGCATTATGTGTTCTTGGTTGCTCTGTTTCACCTGAAAGTGCCCCCCCATCCATCAGAAAGAAGCTCACACTTGATCCACTTGAACCTCAGGATCTAAACGTGCATCTTGAGAAATAGCTGAAATTTTGTGTGCTTGTAGAGATTGATATCAGAGCTAGCTGACTATTTCCTCAATGCTGCAGCACCAGAGGGAATTTGTCTTGTGTAGTAGTTCTTGGTGTGCGGTGTCATGGTTGGCATTGTTTTTCTTCACAAAATGCTGCAGATGTGGAGGAGGATCATGGCATATTGCTCTACTTGTGGATCGCATGTTGCATGGTACTGTGGATACATGAAACTTATTCATAGCTTCTAATAAGCTTCTGAGCAACCTACCTGCAGTTTGGATCCATGGAATCATGTGATTACAACTGTTGGATTGATCCACTACACTCCATCAGGAGAAGACAATAGAGCAGCAATCTGCTGCATCTTGTTACGAATGGAATTCTGCACAAGGAAATCTACCAGGGGTGTATGATAGATTGCTGTGTGGACAATGTCTGATTTTACTGGAGTTCAAACCTGTGTCCTTCAAAGCTGGTGGAACTGGCTAGTTGCAAAGAAGCTCTATAGCTCCAAAATGGTTCCCTCTTTCCTGATCAATATACCACAGCCGCCGCTTCTGTCATGGTGTGGGTGGGTGAAGAAGATGATGACTACGAGGAATGGGGCTTGCATGAAACAGTTCTGTGAAACTGGGACATGATCACCACCATGCACAGTGGAGAAACCAGAAATAGCCCATTTGTGTCCTCTCTCCTGTAAGACCTCGATCATTTTATAGCACTCCAAATCCTTGACTCCATAGAAAAGCCTTTGGCTGAATGATGGCATTTTGTAGCAGTCTCAATTCAGCAATTTAGCATGAGCTTGAATGGTTAGCCAGGTGCATGAAAATTGGATACACCAGGAAAGAGCAAGAAAGTATGAAAGAAGATAAGAAATGCCATGGAACCAAAAGATGGGCATGGAGAACACTGAGCGAAAATTGCAAACACCAGGAGAAGCAAGCAGCAGCAGGGAAGAAGCACTATGGCACCACCACTAGTGCACCTGCTCTTCTTCTTCCCATGGACACCACTCCTGCTTCCTCTCTAGCTCCCTTTCCGAAACTGCCAAAAAATTTCCCTTGCATCTGCAAATTCTCTTGCTCCTCCTTCTCGAACACTCTTCCCTCAATATCCTCCACCATCCATTCCGGAACGGCTTCAAGGAACGCTGCACAAACTGCTGGAGACACGGATTGTTAGAGAATTCCCAGCAGGATTCGAAAGGACACAAAAAACTCGGGTTCCAGAGCGCGCGCAACGCCTGTCGAAGCCTTGTACGCTTCCCAACACCCAATGCTCACTCCCCTCCCCTCCCCTCCCCTCCCCTCCCTTCCCTTCCCTTCTCTCTCTCTCTCTGTGCTTTGAAGTACATGCAAAATCTTCTTTTCCGGTGCAATTCTGGTGCACAAGTCGGCCCTGATGGAGAAGAAGGAGACCACTTAGTAGTGAGTTTGTTGGGTCGAGGACTGGAGGTTGCGTTTGCGGTTTCTGGAATTGCATCTTGCTTCTGTACCCATCTGCTTGTGTGAACAGGGAGCGAGCACGAGAGAGACAGTAGTGCTGCATGGCTTGGTCATCATCATCATCATCGTCTTCTTCCCATCTTCCTCGGATGGATGCGTCAACTTCCAAGACGCCTCTTTTTTGTTCTCCTTGTTCTCCTTTGTCTCCTACTGCCTCTGCTGCTTCAAAGAGGCCTCCACCCGCCGTCTGTGAAGAGAACAAGTTTGTGGAATTCCCCGTGATGCTCACTCTCTGCATTTTGTTTTCGTGTCTCCTTTTCTCGGTGCCCAAAGCGATGAAGACCACCGCAACAGCGGCGACGAAACCACCGCCGGGGCTGTGAGAAGAAGAAAAGGAGCAGAGCGAGACATGGAAGTCATGGTGGACATGACTTGTGTAGGCCAGGAACAGATCGCACAATGGCTGCATGCTGTGGCAAGCTCGCGTGATGGGGTTGTACAAACAGCGACTCAGCATCTAGAGGCAGCACACAACATTCCCCAATTCCCACTCTTGCTTCTCACGCTCTCTGCAGGTAGAAGAAGGCCATCTGGATCTCACCTCCTTCACGCTCATTTGTGAAATCCTGTTTCTCTCTTCCTTCAATCATGCACACATACACACACACCCATGGATTGTGAGACAGAGAGATGGGTGGTCCTTTCATGGCATCCAAAACTCTGCAGCAATCGTACAAAACCCATACTTCTTCAATCACAGCAAGACACAGAACTTGGTGGACTTACAGATTGTTTTCAGAACACACAGAAGAGTTCCACATTCTCTCAGGTATAAGACTCGATGGGTTTGTTCTCATTCAACCCAGTGGATCCTACAGAAGTCAGTCTCAGGGGACTTGTTTCAGAGCACAGCAAAAGAAGAGTTCCACATTCTCTCAGGTATATAAGACTCGATGGGTTTCTTCCCATTCAACCCAATGGCTCCCACAGAAGTCAGTCTCAGAGGATTTGTTTCAAAGCACAGCAGAAGAAGAGTTCCACATTCTCATGTATAAGACTCAATGGTTTTCTTGTTTCTTCCCATTCAACAACCTAATGAATCTGATAGAATTGTGAGAGAATTGTATTTCTGTGACCACCCCATTTCCATCACTGTGCTTGCTCTTGAGGTTTGCTGGTCTCTGCTTCTTCTTGTTCTTGTTGTTTACTTGCTTCCAATTCACAGTTTTGGCAGCAGGAACGGATACAAAAGCAGATACAAATGACAGGTGGTCTTCACAGATGATTCTTCAAAGATTGCTCAGTCTTTTGGATTTACAGACTACTGAGCTATCCTTATTGGGATCCTTGCAGAAGGACAAGAGAAAGGGCAGAGAGTGGCAGCTGCGACATTTTTGAAGAATTTCTTGAAGAAACAGTGGACTGAGGAAGGAGGCACAATGTCTGCCAAAGAGAGATGTAACTTCAGGAATCAGCTTGTAGGGGTCTTGCTGTGCATTGATGGACTTGTTCTCAAGCAATTGGCAGAAGCAGTATGTCTACCACTGAAACATTTATCACAGGAATTGTTTCTCCATACATTACTCAGAGGACTCTCTCTCAGTGATGTTGAGGCATGCACTTTTGAGAACCCTCTATCTTTACCATCCTACATTGTGGTTTGCAGTTGCATCAAGTTGCAATCAATGAGTTTGCAAAACCTATGATGTGGCCTGAGCTTGTGCCAACTCTCAAGGCTGCCATATGGAACAGTGATGTGATGATCGATACAAAACCATCGAAGTTCAAGACAGTCAATGTCCTTCTCTGCCTCCAACAAATCCTCAAACCATTTCGGGTATATGTCAATTCTCTAATCATGTCTGTGCACACAACACGTCTAGCTAGCTAATTGATCATCATTTGCAGTCAAGTAGCATAGGAACATCAAATCAGAAGTCATTCTCACAGATTGCACCTGTTTGTGTATGTCAAGGATGTGCATAACATACACTGAAGTGGTAAAACATGGTTGTGTAGTATTCTATGGATCCAATGGTGGCACTTGACCCTGTTCCTGACCAATTGGAGCTGATCTGTAAGGAGCTTCTTGCACCTTTGCATGATGTGTTTCATCGTCTTGTACAACAGGTAATGCAGCCAGGTCTACCCCCATTTATTTCTTGGGTGCAGCTGCTGCTAAGTGCCTTGCTGGTTCTCTTTGGCTTTCACATGTTTTTCTTCTTCTTTGCAATGACATGCTCGAGGAAACCTTACTGACACCCTGGGATTTCTCAGGCATTGTCCAGCTTTTGTACCAGCCATCCTGACAACTTACCTACAGTAAACATCTGCAGGTTGCAGGCTCAAAAGAGAAGGCTTTTTTCCAGCATGACAATATCCTGCTTATTATTTGCAAGTGCTTCCACCATGCTGTAAGCTCAATCTAAAATTGAAGCTTTCCTTGCACAGTCCACTCATGCCTGAAAATATCACCTGTGAAGTCATGAATTATGGGTTCTACATGGAATGCTGCAGCATAGGTTGTAGGTTGTGGGCTCATTGAATTGCAAGGTTGACCATGTGGGAGGGTTGACAGATGAAGGTGCACATGCCACCGTCACTTCTCACATGTCTGGAACTGTGGTTCCAAGATATTGTGGTGCTTTTGAATATGATAGGTCTCAAGAGGTCGATGGATTTTCCAGACTCAGAGCCTCGTCTCAAACTCTGGAAGAGATGTCTTCAAATTTGTTGCAACTTAGCAACACAGCATCACAAGCATGTTGACAAGTAATATTTCTGATTGCTTCCCTCAATGTTTGCACTTCCACTCTCCATCAAGGGTTGCTGGGAATTAAGGTGAGAGACAATCTGACTCCAGAAGCATCATTTCCCAAAAAGTACCTCACAAGTGTGTTTGATGAGAAGAAATACATGTGGTTGCTTGATGTTTTCCTCAACTCCCTGCAATTTGATTACTGATCATGTGCATGATTGAGTCTGCTGAAGGTGAAGAGATTTCTCTCACATCAAATGTCATTGCTGGGCTTTATAACCACTATCATTTTTTCAAAACCTTTGCAAGATTGAGTAGATCGTATTATTCTCATCCTTTCAAGTTGTGTCATGCTGATAGAATTTTAATATAGTGCTATACATTATATCTGTTCTATATTACATCCAGAAGTGTGCCAATGACCCTGACAAATTATTTGTGGGTGCTGATGCAGGTTTTTACCTCCAATGTCAAGTGCAGTCCTCAAAATAGTGGGACACATGGCAAATGCAAAGGTAGATATGGAGAAGGTTGCATGATGTTGTTACTTTTGTACCAGAAGTGTCAAGTGGTGCTATAGGGAGGTTGCAGCTCTGTAGAACTAGTAGATGTTTTTTCTGTCTTAATGGTACCTTCATGTTGCATGTGAAATCTGCAGGAGCTTCATCCAATGCAACAATGCATCCTGTCCTTGTCATTTGACATTGTGTCTATCATACTTGAGACTGGACCTGTGAGTGCCTCCACTTATATCTCCTTGTACTGGTTTGCATTTTTCTGTTATAATAGCACCCAAAATTCCAATGTTGAAGCAAAGACAATTTCTGAATTCTTGTGTGTAGCAGTTGTGTGAAACAATCTGACAGGAGAGGTCATATATCCATACTAAAGAATTTGCCACAATGTGGCAGAAGATTGGTTGCCAATAGAACAGATGTAGATCACCTACTACCAACCAGTAAAAATTTGGAGATTTGGTGTTGCAATTTTTCTTTCAGATTGAGACTCATAGTTTGATCAGAGTGCCCCAGAAGCTGCTAGTTGCTAGTTTTAGAAGCATGTGATGAAGTCTCAATCAAATTGTGGAAAATGGATCCATGATTAGTGAGAGTGGGTACAATGGTTTCCTTCAAACACCAAAGGGGTTGGTCTGCAATGACAGGGATGGCAGCTCCTGGCACCTCATTTTTCAGACTTGTTAGAGAAGGCAATCTTCCCCACTCTCATAATGAGAGAGATGGTAGGCATTTTTTTGTGAACTCCTGATTATTTGAATTTTATTGCAGCCCCAGAAAGTACAATATGCAAGAGGGATGATTCCTTTAACCTGAGAATTGAATTTAGCTGATTTAGGAGGCGATTGGATTTGTTCTGCCCTTGCACAGCTATATTGCATAGGAGTTCAACTGGCTCTACTCACAGCACTTTTCTTGCTGTAGCTTGTTTAAAAGGATCTGTTAGTTGTGAGGAGCAAGAACATATAGGTGATGACAGGGTTTGGCCAAGGTAAAGAAACTGGAACTATTGTTGGTGTGGGTGCAGGATATTGTGGAATGGGAAGAAGATGGGGATGAATATTTGCAGAAAAATCTGCCTACAGATGTGCTTCAAGTAAACATCATCGTGTTTTGAGTTTCATAAGGAGATTTAGAAGTTGAAGTCACTTAGTGGCTTGCCAATCCTACAACAGATATTCCACCTTTATATTTTGGAGAACCTTGGGTGCTGCTTGATGACAGGATCTACTGTCTGTCTGCTCTATGTTTCAGTCAATGCCATAGATGTCACCTTTGTCTTTCGTGACAATCCTGAGGGTGCTAATGGCTTTTATTCCTTTTTATAACCCAAGTGCTGGGAATGATCAGTGGTTCTCTTTGCCTTGCTGCTCAGCAGATCCTATGTATGACTAGCTTAGCTCTAGCTGAAGTCTTTAAATATGAGGACCAAAGGTTTTTCATCACCTACATCACAAAGGCCATGCATTTCAGGGATTTTTGGCTATTTCTAACTGCTTTTAGGTGTCATAGGATTTCTGCTACTGTTATTATTGGTCCATTGGCACTCTGAACTGTCAAGTAGATATGATCATTCTCTTTGCGTTTCATGTTCTGAGGCTTTGCCCTGATGCTCAAAAGGTGTTTCTGTGGTGCAGAATGAAGGAAGTGGTGGGAAAGAGGTTCTCACTCCCCGACAAAGTGCATTAAACTTGTTGGGTCTAATTGCAACAGCCAAGGTTCTGTCTCTGGCCCTTGATGGGTTCATCCATTTTACATCAAACATGACTTGTCCATCTCTTGCTGCTGCCCAGGATTTCAATCTATTTGTTCCTCTTCTCATGGGATTTTGAGCACTTAAACATACCCTTCATTCCATGGACAAGTAGTTCGATTGTCTTGGGTTACATCCTTTGACTTTCTGATCTGTGAACCGGTTGATACTAGATTGACTAATAGGAGTGCAATGGTGGTACTTACAGGGACCTCCAACTGCTGTTGCAGTGAAAAATGTTGACCCACAGCAACAAAAGAAGGAAGCAAAAAGAAAGAACAAAGATGACCAGGAAACGGCAGGCAACATTTTGGTGATGCCCTTCTTGTCACAATTCCCACTTCCTCCAGATGGAAGTTCACCAACATCAGAACTGGTTATCAAGTATGTGTATCATCCCACATAAGATTCTGCAGCTTTGTGCATATCTACTGCATAGATATCCACTAAATCAATCCCATCAACCATGTTGGAACTGTGGAATGAATTCCTTAGTGCTAAGGGTTTCAGGGTTTAGTAATTATCCTGCATGCAGTTGGACTAGCAAAGCCTACTGGACTTAGCTGAAAGGCCTATTGGCACTTTGTATGCATAGAGAATGGGGTTTTTTTATGATCACCAGTCAGTCACAGGTGTCAGTTGAATTTGCTCTAGTGGTCCCTTACTTGGATCTTGTGTGGGGGTTTGTTTTGGTGGCATGCAGTTACTATGGTGTGATAATGGCCTATGCCAGTATTCAACAGGTCCAAACTCTAGGCTTTAAGCATTCAATCTTGCAGTCTTTATATTGCACTGAGGAAGAGCTCATGTTTGACAGAAGCATTTTTGTGAGAAATTAAATTAGTCACAGCATCATCACTAGACCATGTGGCTTGGGATGTTCTTCATTGTGCCTTAGTCCTTGGGTTTATCAAAAAGTGAGTGCTCTCTATGATTTGTAAGCTCTCTCTGAGCTGGTTGTGGATAATCTGTCCCTTTTATTTCCTGTTTAAAACTGCAGGTCGGTGGTGACAAAGAATATATTTTAAACTAATTTTGTTGCAAGATGCAGTTTTTTGATTCTCAAGAGGATGAAATGGTCACAGTTATGCTGCAAACTTGTGTGTTTCCTTTGTATTCAATGTTGTCACCCAACCCATATGTGCTGGCCAATGCAAATTGGCTGCTCGGAGAGCTTGCTACTTGTCTACCTGAGGTAGAACACTCCTGAGTCACATTTTGTCACATCCAAGGTCCAACATCATGGGTTTATCAGTAGAAACTTGGTTCTCAGATCACATTAATGGAAGGGTTGGACTTTTGCTAGCACCTTCATCTTCTCCAGTTCTTCCACCTGATCGGGAATCAAAGGTCTCCCATCTTCCTGAATAGATGGTAAATACATCCACTGAAATGGATGTCATGTAAGTGGCCTTTACTGCAAGTACAGTCAAAACCTGCAGTCATTTCCGGCTGGAGCTGAAGAGCCACTTTGTCAGTATCCTTGGGTTTAGAACTGAGGTGTAGAAGTTTGCAAAGTATAGAGCTGTTTCATGTCTGTCAAGGAGGCTACCTATGCAGGTCTAATCATTTGGGTTCTCCTCTTGCTGAAGCAGGACTTGAGTGATGACATCTTTAACAGCCTCACAAAGGCATTGCTAGCACCTGATGCCAGTGGAATATCATGGCAACCTGTTCGAGCCTCTGCAGCAGGCGCCCTCTCTTTGCTCCTTCAGGTTCTATACTTCATTATCATGGCCTCAACTCCTGCTGGTTTTGAAATTATCATCACTGGTTTTGAACTTATCAGAAACTAATAAAACATAATATCATCTGAAACATGCAAAGTTACAAATTTCAAGTGGTGAATTCAAGCCTGCCTTATGTATTACAGAGTTGCTTCTTGATGGGTCATGTGGCACTGGATCTACCCAGCTAAATCTTTGATGAGTTTGCTCTTTACAGGAAGATTACAAACCCACAAAGTGGTTGCCACTCCTTCAAGCTGCTGTAGCAGGAGCATGCATGCCAGACAAGGAAGCATGTGTCTCATTGCATCTTTTGGCAGCAGTGGCAGAGTCTGGGGAAGAAGATGTAGCACCCTATGTCCCTGCCATTTCTGCAGAGATTCAAAGAGAACTTTCCCACCATTTTCCCCCTCATCCACAACCATGGCCCCAGGTATATTTGTCACCAAATCACCAAATACATCTCTTCAAATAACTGTTCTGACACTGGATCACTGATCTGGTATGACCAAGATTTGACCTGAGCATGGATTCAAGGTAACAAACTTTCTTTGCATTTTCTCCATCAGCTTTGTTAGTCAATCACGGTTTTCATCTCATTCATGATTTTCTTAATGCACAACAGAGTTCTGATTGGTCTCTTATCGCGTATGTAGATGGTTGAGCTTGGATTTGCTGCTCTGGTCTCACTCGCTCAGACATGGGATAGTGCAGAGCCAGATGAGGATGAGGATGATGGCAAGGCTCTGCCTGCCTGGAAAGCTGGCAGCAGCACCATGGCCAGCACATTCTCTCGTCTCTTGCAGCAGGCCTGGCTTACACCACCCCAGGTCAAAAGCTTCTCAATCAAATCCCTCCTGCAAGGGTACACTGGTTCTTAAATCAATGAGGCATGATTGGACTGTTGATAATGCTTTGTGCTTTATGATGCAGGAGGGGACTCCAAAATCACATGCAACACCACTGAGCTCATGCTTGAGCAATGCATCAGTGTTGTTAGCCACAATACTTAGGTGCACACCAGATGCAGATGTAACTGTTAATATGTCAGTAGAACTGCTGCTGCTTGTTTGGGCAAACTTGGTGGCAAATTGGACTGTTTGGTCAGATGAGGAGGATGAGTTTGTTTTTGATGCCATTCAGGAAGCCATAGCTTTGCAGGTTTGTATCGAAATTCTTTCTCAAGTTTAGAGATGATTGGTGCTTCAACATTCTGACCAATGCTTCTTTGACCTTTTCCCCAGAAACAGCATGTTGATGAAATCTCATGTGTGCATGAATATGCAGGGACGATACCCAATGCTGCATTTCACACAGGTTGATGCTGCAGTTTCACCACACTCAATTCTTGATTGCCTATCTATCTTTGTAACCACAGCTATGGACTCCACATACCCATCAGCATGCTGGCGAGCTTGCCGTTGCAGCCATGCCCTGTTGCATGTGTCATCAATGTCTTTTGAGGGAGAGGAAATATCCAAGGTTTTAGTCCCTTTATTTAGTAAAGTTGCTACAAAACGCCTGCAGCAGCTTTCAAGTGTCGTTGTCCCTTTGGCGAAACCCCTCATTCTTGTTATATCCATATGCTTTCTCATGCTTCCAGACACAGTAGAGAAGATTTTGTCAGCTGGAGAGGATGCTGGGGCAGTCAATGATGACAGTGCAAGCCGTGGTTTGCTCATGTGGGCTGAAGCTCTAGCAGGGTTAGCTGGAAGTAAGTTGGAGCCAGGCCTTTCCTTGGAGTCAGAGATGAAACTGGCTGGTACATGTTGCTTCCCTTCATGCTCATGTGGATCTGGTTTCACAAGATGATGTTAACTACACTTCTCACATACAGGAAAGAGGGCACATGAGATCATGTTGATTCAATCTGTTTGCTCAGATTTGAGAAACAACTGCAGTTTTTGGATGCTGACATTTGGTGAAGTGTGAAGCTTGACATGGAGATGGAGGGTGGGAAGACAGCCATGGGATTGCAGAAGGTTCTGGATCACATGATTCAGTATGGCATGCTGCAAGGTCACCAGGCATGCAAGACTGCTCATCATTGTTTGTGCTCACTCCTTGAGGTAACTATCAACCTGAAGGAGCTTTTGGAGTCCTCTGAAACCAATGAGAGCAACCCTAGCTCTGACTCAGAGGATGGGGATGACAAATATAATGACGATGAAGAAGAGGATGATAGCAATGAGGTGAACATTGGGAATCTCTGTACTGGAATCAATGCAGCATGCAGAGAATTTTCTATCTATGGCTTTGGCCTTTCTTGCTTGGCTGAAAGCTTGCCTGGGTGTCATAGGCTTCCGAATCTGAGGACTCGAATGATGAGTCAGACGAGGAATTCTTGGAGCAGTATGCTAAGACAGCTCATGAGCTACAGAAGGATACAACTGAAGAGGCCAAAAATGGTCAGGAAGAGGATGGCCATGAAGTTGAACTTGGTACGTAAAAACTATTCTGTCTCTTGTGTACAACCTTATGCCAGAACCCTTTCAGATCACATGCAATGTAATCACTGCCCTTGAAGCTTTAGTCGCAGGGTGGACTAGGTTATAGAGATTGTGCCAAATGACACCCCAGAAGAGAGCCCCAGGCTCAACAACAGGACTCATGGCACTTGAGACTTGCTTCTTTTCATTTACCTCGATGTTGTAGTACAGTTTCTGATCTCACATTTGAATTCAATAGGTGTGTTGGCACTGGTGGACCATGAGGCACAAGTGCTACAGCATCTGAAGGTCCATGGCAAAAGACTGCTTGGCAAACAACCAGTGCCCAAAGAGCTTATTGAGAGGTTCAAAGATAAGTTTCCAGAATCCAAACCATACTTTCCATAATTGATGGACAAAGACAACAAACAGAATTCATAAGCTCAAGAGCCTGAAAATCATCCTCAGAGGAATTTTCTCATTGCAATTGCATTCATTATAGTTGAAGGTGAAGACAAGGACAAGAAATACTTTCATAAGAAAAGGTTAACACTGTTCTTCTTGCAACTTGACTCAAATTTGTGAACATGGGAGTGTTAAAAGCTCCTAGGTCTCTGATATTGAACGTATGGGTTTGCTAAATCTACAATTCAGACTGCAAGTAGGTAGAAGTTTTGGGAGCCGCAGTTCTTTCTTGACATGCAGTGTATGGAAGACTATTAAGTTAAAAACCAATTTTTTGGCGGCATTGATGACTCTCCAGTTTCCAGCACTTTTTGTGCTTTTATTGCATATTGTGCTTCAAATTGTAGGGTATAAAACCATGAGATTGATTTCATAGCATCAATATTGCTTCCCAAGTAATGCTTCCCATGCACCTGCAGTCATGGAAAAGAGCTCTATTCAGATGCTTTTGCATCACAAACTGAATACTCCAAATTGATTTGTGGCCCTTTGAACATCTTTGGGCACTAAGTACGCAATAGAGGAGAGCCAGCACTAAACTCTTCCAACTGCCACTGGGGTGTAGTTCAATGATGATTTGTTCACTGGATACGTGATGTGATGAGCAACCCTCATTTCTTGTCTGAGGTTTTTTATTTCTACAGTCTGCAAAAATATTACATAGCCAGCAGGAACTGCTTCTGAAGCATGGAGAAACCATGATCTACTGAAACCTCAAATCATCATCAATGTTGAAAGCTGGCAATCAAAGAGTTCGAAAAAGTCTACCTCTTTATGGGATTCTTCATTTTCTTCGTTTGATTCTTACATACTTTTGCAATAGTTTAGTGCTTCTGGTATCTCACCATGCAAGCAGAAGCATGGTAGCCTGAGAGATTGTATTTGGCTGATGAGAAGACCAAGCAGGAAGATATAGGGGCTGCTGGAGATTCCCACTAACATTGCCGATGCCAAATGATGTGAATACAAATGATGCAGTCTGCCATTGGATTGCAATTTTTGGGATCAAAGTAATCAATATAAAAACACTGCTGTTCACAGCATCATCATTACACCCAAATCACCAAGGATATAATGAACTTCACAATCCATTTGCACTGTTAGATATTTGCCAGTTTGAAGTGTAAAGATTATAGTTGACAGACTGATGATCTAGAGGTGGACCTCAACCCCGTCTCTAGCTATTTGTACAATGAACTCCAGGTTGATTAGACACAAAGTAGAGATGGGATTAAAGATCTGTTCTACCCAATTAAATTAACTGAATTAACAGATGAAAAGACCCGGGTTGTGAAAGAGAGGACTGTTGCAAAATGTCACAAGAATTCAGATAGGAAATATTTATGACATGATCCAAAGGGTGTCCCTGCATTGGACCTGCTAATTGAAAATTCCAAAATTAAAGACCGCTGGAAAGTTGGGAATGCAGAACAAATCTTTGCCATTGACAGGCCCACAAACATTGTTTGAAGAAGTGTGTGATGAGCCATCCATCCACAAAAACCATGGTAACTATGCCTCCAGATGTTAACCTTGTATTGAATAATGTTGGGATCCCTGTAATGATGGAGAGGATTGAAAAGGAGAATGTGAAATTTGATATTCCTCACCTATATTCCTCTTTCACACAAAGCTTGTAGGTCAATCTACCAGAGCAAGGTCAAGCGAGCGATGGAAGTGCTAGAAATGCAGCTTGGATTCACATAAACACATTCCTCACAGATTTCAACCATACCAAAAGTACAGGGTACCATGCATTGGCAGAAACATAAAACATAGGGTGTGGATGTTCTTGTTTGCTAAGCAGCAAGAAAGTGCAAAGCCTTTTGTTTTGTGCACTTGTATGGTACATATTATTCAAAACAACAACAAATAAAGAATGGGTATATACTACATGCACAATTCCCTTTCGCAAAAAACAAGAGACGAGTGTGAAAACTGCAAGCATAGGAACATAATCCTCTCTCTCTCTCTCTCTCTCTCTCTCTCTCTCTCAAGCAAAACACAAATCAATCATCCAAGCAGGTGTGGTACACAACAATCAATGGCACACTTGTGGGCTCCCCCAATTTCCTTGTAGATTAGTGTGGATTTGTGTGCCAAAGGTGGCAATTACCTCCGAGGCAATGATGCACAACTAATGAATCCATTTGTTTGGAAGTTCAGAGGGTGTGCAACAAAATCAATGTCCTCCACACACACATGTGCACAACCGCACAACCACCCATGTCATAAAAGCAAACATAAGCTCTTTCCTATTACAACTCTTGAGCTTTGAATTCATAGAAGTGTCCTTTGTCAAAATGAAGAAATTTTCATGTACCTTCTTTTGTGGATGCTTATGTGTAGGGTAAAGCCCCAAGGTAACCCCATTTGGCAACCAATCAACCACTTGGTCTATTTGGCTAGTTATCATTCTTAATTATAACCTATTTCATGGCTTATAGCATTTTTTTATAATATTGTTTGCTCTATTGATTTTAGGAAAAGAAGTCGTGAAAAGCCACAACATTGATACATATTTGGCTTTGTTGGTTGAGGAATTGTAAAAACTTTGGAAGGGCATGGTTGCATGGGATGTCACTTATCTAGCAAGGACCAATAGGCACTAAAATAAATCGTGTCATTTGCAACCAACCACTTGCAACTAAATGCAACTAGTTGTCACATGCAACTATAGAATGATTGGTGTGTAACTACAATTGAAATATGGATGATTTTTCATCACCTTTGCAACTATGGTGCAATTAGTTGTTCCTTTGTTATTCAGAATGGATGATTTTTACCCTTGGTTTTATCCAAATACATTATCATATATTCAAGCAATCACACAAGCAACCATAACATTACAACTTGTATGATGTGGACACCTTATACCCTTGTATGGGGTAAGGTGTGGGGTTACAAAAATGTATGAAAAATCAAAAATCATGTATTAGAGCGTTTTTTGTTGGCTATTCATTAATGATTTTTTAATTGGCAAATAAAATTCAAAAATAAAAACTGAAAACAAGAATTTCAATATAATTTAAATAAAATCTTCAAACAAATTAATCATATATAATTGGAAAAAAAACACCACATGGCTTATCTCTAGGTTTAACCTAGGTGCACATGGCATGCCCTAAGTCTATGCCTAGATTAATTAATTGGCACATGGCCTATGCGGTTTAAGCATAGATGCCACATAGCCTACATGGGCTAGGCTTAGGTGTCATGTGGCCTAGCTTATGTGCCTTGTAGACTACTAAATTAAGCAAATTAATTAGTAAGTATTAAATTAAGTTAATTAATAAGATTTAGGTTTAACTCTAGGTAGGATAATAGTTATTATTATTATTATTATTATTATTATTATTATTTAGTAACTATAATTTTTTTTATTATTAGTGTTTTACCTTTTAGTTATTATTAGCTAATAGGTCTAGTATCTAGCACTAAATTGTAGTTGTTCTAGTAGTTAGTATGTAACAACTATATATATCTAGGGTAAATATGCCCATCACCAAATTTTACCTTACCACTAAACACCTATCAAATCTCCTTAAATTTTTGTTCTTCTTAAAAGATTTTTGTGGCCATGGGTGTGTTAATGGAAGGTTTACAATATTTCATTGAAGTTTTGAGTCAAAAGAACAACAAAAATGAAGCAAAAAAAGGATGAATTCATTCAAGGAAATACACTACTACATATTGTGCCTTTTTGCGAAGGGCCAAACGAAAAACCCGAAGGGTTTGTGAAGCAAAAACAATCTGCCATATTTGCGATGCGACACGCATCACAACTTGTGGTGCACCACCCATCGCTAATTTATAATGTACCTTTAATCATCGTAGCACTTTTGCGACATATACGACAAACAAAACTTTGCGACCCACTCAGTCTCTGTCCACCCTAACGATATTCCACACTTCGCAACATTTAATCATACTCAAAACATCGCACATTTTACAATACACAAAGTATCGCTACAAACTTTGAAAGTCACAAAACATCGCAAGCTTGCGTTATTCGGTGCCTCGCATTTTGCGTTTGAATATGTATCGCAAACCTCATCACAAATTTTTACAAAACTTTCCGATGGTGGACGTATCGCAAGTTGTGATGTGCGTTAGCTCGCAAATTAGTAAAAGGGTTACTGGAGAAGGAAATTTCGCAAAAGGTTTCGCAATGTCATCTGATTCCCAAAATGCCATAAAAAAAATAAAAAATCTTTTAAACCAAATGGAAGCTATAAATCCACTTAACCATTATTATAATTTATTTTGCCTTGGTAGACTGAGTGAAAATATCAGTAAAGTATGCATAGCAGTGCTCCTATTCTTAAAAATAAAATTACATAATGGAACAAAATAGGCAGAAAATGACACAATGAACATTGTGCAGTAATATAGAACCACAAGCCTCAATGGCAATTTGCATAAAAATAATGAGTAGTACATTATACGTGGTCACACTACTAGAAATTTTGTCATATGCAACCACCCTATTTGCAACTGGGATGCAACTGCCTATCGCATGCAACTATGCAAGGTTTTTTATGCAACTACAATGGACTTTTGCCCCCTTTTTGGGTGTGTATGCAACTATGGTGCAACTATGATTACCTTCATCCCAACCTTTGGATGATTTCTATGGATATATATTATCGTATATATACCTTTGGATGTATTGTATCGTATATATTTGATATGCATATACTCATAGTTGCATGTGCAGCCAAAATCGACCAATTATTGTCTTTTGGTAAGTTAGGTACACATTTTTTGTAACCAACGACCATTTTTTCAAACACAATTGG